>CM023948.1:8814094-8871328 GCA_013407115.1 Glycine latifolia | reverse complement strand
AAATAGAAAGTCGTCCAATCCTCCACTGGGAACCCACCATAAACATGTTAAACTAAATTCAGGAAAAAATTGTGTGAAAGCCAAGCATTTATGAATCTAAAAGGCTTCGACTGCCAATCTTTATGTAAATGTTCAAGATTGGATTGACAAGGATTTGACATGGATCGGTTAAGGACACATTGGATTGAATGAGGCCAATGTGCTGGCCATTCCAATGTTATAAGACATTTGTGAAGGCAGCTTTACTGCTGATCTAGAAGTACTAAACCATGTAAATAGAAAGTCGTCCAATCCTCCACTGGGAACCCACCATAAACATGTTAAACTAAATTCAGGAAAAAATTGTGTGAAAGCCAAGCATTTATGAATCTAAAAGGCTTCGACTGCCAATCTTTATGTAAATGTTCAAGATTGGATTGACAAGGATTTGACATGGATCGGTTAAGGACACATTGGATTGAATGAGGCCAATGTGCTGGCCATTCCAATGTTATAAGACATTTGTGAAGGCAGCTTTACTGCTGATCTAGAAGTACTAAACCATGTAAGTTTACGTCTCATTAGAGGCCCATCTACCAACTCCATAACATCAACAAAGCAATTAACTTCTCTCATCTCAGATCCTGTTAATGAAGTATCTCTCCACTTCCCCTTCTTTCCTTTGGTTCTCTCATATCATTGTAATCCTCTATAATACACTATAATTCAACACCCCTCACCTCTATTAGTATCTTGATATTCTCTCGCAACTCCCTTTTACCTACCATAGTGCATGGTTAATAAATGTTGATGATTGCCACTTCAACTAAATTAGCCTTCCAAGTGACTCTAATTCCTAGAAAACTCATATTGAAAAAACCTCTAGAATATAAAAAGAGTTATTTCTCCACAACAGTAGGCCACCTGAAGGGTTAACGACTAGAACAAATTTCTATTCCACATTCTAACCACCCCAGATGGTTGAAATTTTTTTCTCCTCTATACCCTTCATCTTAGTCTCTTGCACACATGCACGAAGCTAGTTGTTCTCCAATAATGATATTCTTTAGCTCTCTTCATTTCAGTTGTCCCTGAAGCCCCTTTATATTCTAGCTTAGTATCTTCACAAGACACTCTTTTTACCTCTCCTATAAGACACACCAACTCTTTCCTCTAAACCTTTTGATAATATCATCCACATCTTCCTCGAACCTGACACTTATATTTTCCCCTAACGCCTTTAGTCTATTAGCCTCCTTGCTTTTATTAAAAATCTAGTGAACCTCTTTCCTCCTAAGATGCATATTTTCATACCGAAAGCTAGTATTTGAGATGGACTTGCATGAGTTGGAATTCCTACTTTGATCCTCAATCATCTTACCCTTTCTATCCCTTGGTTTTCTCTTCCTTTCAAGACTTTTGTGTTTGTCCTGCAAAAGGCCTTCAGATAAAGCCATTTTGCGCATATCTTCAAAAAAGAACTTACCTCTCCCAAACAGCCTTCTTAGATAGCTCTTTGATGCTCCCCTTCTGATTAACCTTTGGCTATTTCTTCAGCTTTTTACTGTGAGCAAACCCTTTAATATGGTTGGGTCTCCTCCAATTATATATTGGCTTTTGGAATTCTTTGATCTTCTTGACTCCTCCCTCAATTGATCATCTTCTCAAGACTCCAACTAAGCCTTCCTGGTAGAATCAGTTTCTTCGCTCATAAGAGAAATCTTGGTCAGTTCCATAACGCCAATACCTTCGATATATTGACTGTCTATACCCTTCATATTGATCATAGCAATTGGATCCAAAGAAAGAGGTAAAACCAACTCACTCTCTTTGTTAGGTGTAATAGATCCTTTCCCATGCCCAACATAAGTTGTAGCCACCAACTGTAAATAAGATGACAGATGCTTTATCCACCTTCACATCCTTAGCCCAACAAAATTGTAGGAGTGTGTCCTACAAATATGTCAGAGGAAACATTTTCACACAAAGCAAAATTTGTAGTTTTCAACGAATTTTTCAACCCTTTGCTAGGAGGTCAACAAATAATGGCAGATGCTTTATCCCCCTTCACATCCTTAGCCCTAGTATGCACCTTTACGAAAGTTGGCATATTGTTGAAGCACAACTACATGCTTTTACTTGTCAAATAAACTTTCCTATATTTGTCTCTTCAACTTCCTTTTCCTTCTTCTAGCACCCTTTTTTTCATTAAATGCCTCGTCTTATTATGGGTTGGTTGTTTAGGCTCTTTGTACCTCATACCCTAGCATAAGATATAAAGTCAAGAACCTCTAAGAACCAGCCCCAGGATAGTTGGTCATTGTCTCGAGCTTCTCTTTCCCAACCATTGTCTTCCTATAAGTCCTCTACCAGCATACCCTCCTCCACCATATGTACTATCACTGCCCTACCGTTAATACATAGTCTTAGAATTGTTTGAGGATGAAAATCAAGTGGAAGAGGAATCAACAACCTGGCATATTGTAAAAAAAATTTAGTTTCATTGTATCTTCATTTGCTTCCAAGAACTCATCAAAAGAAGCCAACAAATTAGAAAAACAATCCTCTTTGTAAAGGAAACCCATAACATCTAACCTAAAAAACCTAATAACCCCACATCAGCTTCAGCCTCTAGGGTCAACCTAAGGATAAAACAACTAAAACACAAGGTTTAGGTCCACCAACAAAAATATATTTCCTTTTAGTTTTTAGAAAGCAAAAAAAGTCACATTTATGGGAAAATGTCACATATTGACAAATAGGCCCAATATATAATTTTCTCAATTAAAATAAAACATTTTTCTTAAAATTTTCTGTAGACCTCACTTGTCGTTTGCCTGACCCTGCAGGCCTCATGGAACAATGGATTCAAATATGTTTGCAAGCCACTCCTCCTCCCCTTGTAGAATGTCTTTGGTACAAAAAGTATCCTATGGATAATCTATTACTTAATGATTAACTCAAAGATTACATAGACATTACTTTCCCAAATCGGTCAAAATATAGGAGATAATAAGTTTTTCTTAATAAAAATCACTAATATAAACTATGAAAACTCTTAAGTGGGGAATCCATGCAAATATAATTAAGTAATAATAAGATTAGGCACAATTACCTAAACATAAAAATGATGTAACTTTTTTTCTTAACTGGATTTTTGTTCCACATATTTTTTTTAGTTACATAAGATTTTTAACAATCACATACCAACAATGGTTGATTCAAGCAGTTGGGGCTTGAACTCATTAAGTATTTGGTCAGAGATTTGAACCCTAGTGGAAAAAATTATTAATGAGAGGGGATAATTTACCTATGAGTGTCAACAAATTTTTTGGAGGAATTAAAATAATCCCGATGATTGACAAGATATTTCATTTGCGATCATGTGAAAAGAAAAACATGCATTTTGAAAGAGTAGAGATTCAAAAAGGAGTTTTATGAATATTTATCAGTCATTGTTCCAATTTCTCCTGCTATTTTTTTTTACCCCTTATCACTTATAATTATTTATGATTTATATTCATGACCATTAATTAAATCTTATGCAACTGAGTTGCAACTTTATATATATATATATATATATATATATATGATTCTTTATCTCCAATTCATATAGTTATATATTGTTTTCATTTTTTTAACTTTCAGCTAATTTTTTAATTTCATTTCTAGATCATATAGTAATTTTTAAAGACATAGCCTAAATTATTTATGTTACATTTTTGTTAAAATAATTTATCTAAAACATTTCCTTACCAGTGAAATTGTTTGGTGACATTTTTTTTCTGAATTATTTGGTGGCATCATGATGTACCATTTAATTTATAATAATTTTTTTGGTAAACGCTTTATAAAAAATATTTTGTGTTTATATCTCTATACCGTAGGCAAGTTAAATTCATCATCTAAGTTTTCTTTTTGCTAATTAAAGAATCACTAAACAAATATTTCAGTTTTTTGTTATACGCAATCAAGTATTTTTTGCGCTGGATTGCAAACGCCTTGACTAAATTCATATTTCCCGTATGATTCATTATCGGCAACTTAGCTACTTTTTTTTTTTTCTTTTTTGAGGCGATTTAGCTACTAAGAAATTCAGAAAGATATCTTATAATTAAATATAACAGCACGTAATTTGCAAAGTTGGAATTCAAAAGATCGCGTATCTCTTGATGTATTACTTTTGATATAAACACAAAAAAAATATGTTTTATTTTTACATGAACTAAATTGATATGAAAAATTTATGAGGACATAATTAAAATTTTTCAAATTTTATAGGGACCCAAGCATATTTTACCTAATAAATTAAAATTATAATAAAAATACTTAATATTCTTTTTCCGAAAGAAAATTATACTTTGTTAAAAAAAAAATCTATCTTCAAAGTAAGTGTATAGAAGCTCATATATTATATGGTATTTTAAGAAAGAATATTGCTAAGACCAAATGACTTATTTGATACTTTATCGTTTTTTTTTTTAATTTGGTCCTTTATCTTTTTAAATTAGTTAAAAATAGTGTTTCTATCCATCAAAAATTAACATTGTTAATTAAATACAGATATTAACGCCTAAAAACTATCATAAAATGTAAGATATTTTCTTCCTCTTTAGCTTCTTCCTTCTCTTGCTCTCGTTCTTCTCATTTTTCTTCTTCTTCGCCCACAAAGACGACAAAAGCAACGTCAGGTCCATAAATTCAGAAATCAAATTCTCTTTTCTCCTTTGTTTTCCTTTTGAAGATTTTCTCCCCCCCTCTCTTTCCACTTCTCCTCTCAGTCCTCTTCATAGATTCCCTCCACACCCTCCAACAAAACCACCACTCTTCCCATATTCAAACATCAACAACAATCAAATCCAAGAGTTTCCAAGAAATTATAAAGCAGATCTAAGAAATAAAAAACAAATGAGGTTCTTTAGAAGAAATTTAGATCGGGGAGGCCATGACACCAATGAGAAGCTGCAAAAAGGAGTGGCGTAGTCGTTGGCGATGTTGAAGCCGAAGAAGCTAGAGATGAGGGTCATGGGATCAAGACTGGTGCAATTAGTGGCAAAGAAAAAGGCCTTGGCGGAGGGAGGGTGATAGTGGGGAGTGGAGGCGACGTGGTGCTGGAATCGGCATTGGGAGTGGACATTGGTGAAAGAAGGGAAAAGAAAAGGAGGAAGATGAAATGAAAAAAGTTTAATTTTGTGACGGTTTAAGCTATGAATATCTTTATTTTATTAGTGACGTAAAATTTGCACAGACACAAGAATCATTTTGATTTTTTTAAAACATAAAAAATTAAAATGAATTTTCTAAAAATTAAAGAACGAAATTGAAAAAAAATATATATAATAGATGAACAAATAAATCATTTGACCTATTGCTAATAATATTGGTGCATTAGAAAAAATATCCTACACCCAGTTGTAGAATATATTAGGTGATAAAATATGCTTTATAATTTTCTTTATTTGGTTAATATATATATATATATATATATATATATATATATATATATAGTGCGTGTGTGTGTTTACCATTTTTACTTGCTTTAAAGTTAAGCAAATTAAAATATACTTTATGAACTGCGGGGCTATTTCTAATGATTCAATATTTGATGGGGTTAACGTTGGTACTTTCTTTAACAGGTTAATTCTTTTGTTTTGTTTTGGAAATTAAAAATTCTAACAATTCTTTAACAGATTAGAAAAGTAATTAAACTTCACTTACTAAATTTGTTTATATTTTTATAATATGTTCTTTATTCCTTTTTAATTATTTTTGCATTTCACATCTTATTATTTCTCTTTTTCTATACGAATATAATTGACGAGAAAACAAATTTCATCTGGAAATTTTAAAATAAAAGTTAAATAGAAAGAAATTTTTTCTTTAAAAGTAAGAGATAAAAGGAAAAAAATTAAAATAATATTAAATACACATATTAAATAATATTAGTGAGAGATATAATATCCGCCACGAATAATTAAGGATATAATATTTTTCTCTATTTGTGACGGAAAATGTTCATCACATTTTGTGAAGAAATTTAAATCCATCACAGATAGCCAATAGAGAAGGAAATGCATATAAATATTGTTAATTATTTTAATTACTAGTAACATAATTTATATATATTTTAACGGATTATATTTCGTCACTATTTGTGATAGAATTTTATTTATATATTACTATATAACTTTTACCTAGAGTTGAAGACTATAGATATAAGTTCTCAGCTTCTATCTATAGTTGAAGACTGTAGGAATAAGTTCATAGCATCTACCTACGTTTGAAAGTTATAGATAAAAGTTAATGACTTTTACCCACACACATTGTGAATTGTAGGAACCACATTTAGTGATAGTCAAATGTAATTTTAGGTAAAAATAAATTTGTAGGTAAAACCTATAGTGACAGATAATTATCCATCAGTTGATGATCCAGTAATGATGTATGCAAGAGATTACTAGACTTGAATCAAAGGTTAAAAAAGAAACTACTTCAGAACTTTCTTTCCAAAACTTCTTTTGAAAACTTTCCCAAAAAGAAATCCTTTTTAGAAATCTTGAAGCTTGAGGATTTGTGGGACTTAACAGGGTATAGTGTAACACCCTGAAATTTATAAGTTGATAGGTATTTTTGTGTTGATTAATTGTTTAATATTATTCTTGCCAATTGCTGAAAAGTGTTTTGCATGGGTATTTGTGTTAAGAAACGTAAGTCAAATTTTGTGGCTGAGTAAGCTGTTCGTACACGCATAGTAAAAACGGTGGTGGCTCTGGTAGCTCTTCGATCACGCAAGTTGGCAACTATGGTGGCTGGGATAACTGTCTGTTCAAGTTGTTGGCAACTTGCCTCAGTACTTCGCCTATATATAGCAGTGCATGAAGCGGAAACATGTTCGTTCTCACCTCTGCGTGTTTCTCTTCTTTCTCTCTCTAAACTCTTGCACCCAGAAATCTCTCTTTTTCCACCTTCTGTACCACTTTAACTCTCAAGAACCACCGTAGTTGCGGCAGAAAAACCTCTACGATAAGAGGAACTTGTGAACAGAGCTTAACTCTTTCCTTCCTGGTTGCTGTAAGAACTTACGATTAGTTTGAAAGAAATGAATTCTTGACCAGGTAAGGGGAGTTTATTATGTTGATAATGGTTTTAGATGTCATGGTTGAGATGAGATATGTATATTTGTTTTGGTATTATGCGTGAAATACATTGATGATGTTTTTATGTGATGTGTTTGTGAAGAAGACGACTAACGGGTTGGGTAAGTCGGACTGAGCATGTTGTATATATGTATCAAATTGTTGTTTGTGATGTCGGCTACTGAGAAGAGTTGGTTGAGTTGTATATATGTGTATCACACCTTTGTTTGTGATGTCGGCTACCGAGAAGGGTTAGCCAAGATGCATATACGTGTCAAACCGTTGTTTGTGATGTCGACTATCGAGATAAGTTGGCCGAGTTGAGCAATTTACGTAGCATGCATGCGTGCATGCAGGACCTAACTTAGTCCTTGTTGGCAGATGTCTGTATACCGGGTTCCTTACCTGGGGTTGTTTCCTTAAAGCTATTAGTGCTCGCTTCCCTTTCTTTAGTTGTCCTAGGTTCCTTACTCGGTAGAGCTCGTATGACTTGGAAAAAGAGCTACCGGGTTCCTTACTCGGCAGAGCTCGTATGTTCTTGAGAAAAGAGCTATCGGGTTTCTTACTCGGCAGAGCTTGTATGTTTTTGGAAAAAGAGCTACCGGGTTCCCTTACAACCTTGTGTAGGTTGGTGATAATACATCCCGGGTCTTACAAGCGCTATTTGTTATAATCGATTACAACGCTTATGCAATCGATTACATAGTGCTGAACCCGTCCTTGGTATTTTATAGAAACCTAAGGATTCCCTTGACTGATCTTATCCGGTCTGTACCACCCTTGACCGACCTTATCCACCTTCGTCCAACCTTGTTCGGACTCTTACCTTAAAAAGTTGTTATAATAATATGTCAACCCGGACACCTGATACTCCACACATATCCACTTGTTTGTAACAGTTGTGAATGACGTATGTAATTACGTTGAGATTGGCCATTGTGTTGGCTTGAGTTATTAAATGCATTGATACCATGGGGGCTGTATGGCATTATCCTAGCCAGGTCGAGTTGAACCTGGTTTTGGGCCATACATTGATAGAGCCCATGGTAATCTAAATGCGTTTAGATATACATAAAAACCAACAGGGGTGTATGACCTTATCCTAGCCAGGTCGAGTTGAGCCTGGTTCTGGGTCATACATTGATGGAGCCATGGTGATATTTTATGTATTGACGTGAGATGCCAGGATTGGCTTGTTAACCTTGCAAGGAACCCGGTCAAGTGCATCAGTGTGCCCGAGAATAGGTGTATATATATATATATATATGTACATGGGGGTGTATGACATTATCCTAGCCTGGTCGAGTTGAGCCCGGTTCTGGGTCATACATTGATGGAGCCCATGTACACACTTCATGCATGATGGAAATAGGATGGTTAACTGCAGAGTGCGAGAAGGACTTGGGGGCCATTACTGTAGGGATAGCCTTTTGGCACCCATTTTGGCTGATCACCATGGGGGGGGTGAGACCCGTGCACAACAGAGTGACCCTGATGAGCTGCAGTAATCATTTGTACCATGGATTTGGCCTATTTTTTGGGATGGTACCACATTACATTGACCGAGAGATAAGTCAGGAACATGCATCATGACTATTCATTATAAGTTGTATTGTGAAATGTTTATGGACGAGTTGTCCATGATTGATTGCGTGATGAAATGAATACATATTGTTGTATTGCGATGACCGAGCTGTCTTTTCTTTATAACTGATGATATTTATTAATTATTATTTTACATGATGGACTCACCTTTACTTTGTGGTACCTTGTGGTTTGGTACCTGTGATGATCATGAACCGTGTTCATGTGAGCAGATGAAAAACAGTAGATGACCGGGAAGATGACCTATGTTGGTTGGAGCCGCCGAGTACCCGAGATGTAGATGGACTAGATCCCGGGCAAGGGTTGTATTTTTGCTTACACCCATTGTTCTAATGGCTACACCCCGACGTTTTGCTAGTCACACCCCGTCATTTAAATCCTTGTTTCTTTTGAGAATTTTGTACCATTCAGACTTGGTTATTTGTAATCACTACCAACTTATGATTATTAATATACAAGTATTATGATGTATTGCATCTTTGTATATTCGAGTTTTGATTTGTGATATTGATTATACTTTTGCTAAAAATTTACTACTATTTTTTTATAATCAACTTAAAGAGATTCTCAATTAGAAAATTGTGATTAAAAACATGATTAAGAGTATGATACAGTAGCGAAGAGGCGGGTCGTTACATATAGCACTTGGAATATTTTCTTACTTTAGAAAGCTTATGAATATACTTTGATATTTTGTTGTTCTTTTTCAAAACACCTAACATCTATTTATAGAAATTATTTGTAATTGTTAGTAATCAATTAATTCACTAATGTAATTGATTAAATTCACTTATGTAATCGATTATTAACATATTTAATTGATTGAAGTGTTCTTGAACTTTCTGGAAAAGATTTATTAGCAATGTAATTGATTAATTCGCAATGTAATCGATTATTATAGGAAGTCTTTGTTCTAAAAATGCGCCAAGTAATCGATTACACCAATATCTTAATCGATTATCACATGAAGGCTTTTCTGTGACTTTGTGTAGTGTAATCGATTACCATACTCTTGTAATCGATTAAGGTGTTCTTGAAAGCTTAAGTAATAGATTACCATTTGCTGGTAAATGATTAAAGCAGAGAAAAATTATTTTTCCAAAAATTTAAACATTGAACTCTTTGGCTTTTTATGCAACAATGAAAATTTTATGTTTCAAAAAAGCTTTTTCACAAAACTTATGCTTTTATGAAAACATGGAGGCAAAAACATGTATGAGCTTTATGCAATGGATCATAGGTAGTCTCCTTTAGACATACACAAATTACAACTACCAACCAATTGATTTGGCATGTAAAAAAGCCTAAATACTTTGTTGCCTAAGAGACTTAGCTTCTTGATCCTCTTGAGCTCCCCATGACTATAACATTGATTAGACTTCGAATTTCTTGGGCGAGCTTGTTTTCCTATTCTTGTCGAGGTTGTCATTTGTGTCTTTGCTGGTGATGCCTTCGTTTCCCTCTGTCTTTTGCTCTGTCTCTTTTTCTATCAACATAGTGATTTCTGTGCTGGTCCTCTTGGTGTCCTCCATGTCTCGCTCCTGTTGGGTGATTGTCAGGCATATTTACGAACTGGGCTAGGTACCCAGCTTGTGTGAGCTCTTCTATTTTGTATTTTAGAACCCAACAATCTTTTGTATTATGACCATAACTGCGATGGTATTTGCAGTATTTGGTTCTGTCTAACCTCGGCCTGGAAGGAAGCGGCATAGGTAGCTTTATGGGTACCTCCACGTTGAAAGCCTCCTGAAGAATAGTGGTGTGATTGGCCGTCAAGGGTGTGTAAAACTCATACCTGGGTCTTTTTGGGAGAGGCTGGCGCTTATCCACCTTGTGCCATTTTTTTGACTTATTTGAGTCGGTCTTGGTACCTCTTTCTCTTTTGTCACGCTTTTTTTCCAACTTGTCAGACCTCATTTTTGAACCTTGACATCTCCTCCATTTGAATGTAGCCTTTGGAGTGTAGCACTAGGAGGTTTTTTGCATAGACTATCTACAAGCTTACCAAGCCATAAGGCTAGCAGCATGGAGTGTAGTGCTACCTCTAGGTTGAGATTTTGGATCTAGACAACAATTTGTCCAAACTTGTCCATGGACTTTCGAAGGGATTCATCATCTGCTTGTCACAGACTGCCCAACGCAGTGAAAGTCATGCGGTGTGACCAACTGGTTCCATATTGAGAACTGAAGCGCTCAACATGAGTGTCAAAGTTTTTGATGGATCTTGGAGGGAGTCCTCCATACCATGTCAGTCCTACCCCTTTGATGGACGTTGGGAAAATGCGACACATGATTGCATTATTCTTGGTGTAGAGATTCACCTGGGTAAGGAATGTGTCCAGATATTTATCTCGATCGGTAATGCCATGATAGTGCTCTAGGTTGATTGATTTCCAACCTAAGGGCAGGTCGACTTCCATGATGTGGTCGACAAAGGGGTGTCGATGGGTTGTCTGCCCTTCATGGCGGTGTATGTGTGAGAGACTTGGATCATCTTAGGTGTTGACGGTGTGTCAGGGGTGTGATTCCCCTTGAGTTATTTCATTCATTGTATGGGCAAAGTGCTCGTCGCCTTTGAGGTGTTTTACATGAGCCTCCAGCTGGTCATGGTCAGCCTTCAGCTTTTGGAGTTCCTCCTTATAGTGTTGCTCCATCTCCGTAGTTTGTGTCTGAAGAGTGTTTGTGTCTATCATGATTGTTGGGGGAGGATTGAAGCTTTGAAGAGGGGTTTCCCATCTGACTTACTAGATTGTGGAGCCCTTCTTGTCCACGTCTACCTTGACATGGGTCAACTCTAGATTTTGGTAAATACATTTGGCGCCTATTGTGGGGCCATGGTAAAACTTACCCTGCAGACTCTTTCACCAATTGTTAGCACACGGTTTAGCCTCAGACACGAGACCCCTCTTGAAAGCTCCAATCCTTCCCGACAACCATGACAGACACAGACACTCTCCTATAAATCCAAATGTGTACTGCAGAGATGGACCGACACCATGAGGAAGAACTCTGAAAGATGAAGGCTGACCAAATCTAGTTGGAGGCTCGTATGAGATGCCTCGAATGTGATGAACACTCTGCTCGAACAACGAATTAATGTACTCAAGGGGAATCACAGCCCTGACACACTGTTAACACTCAAGACGATCTCAATTTATCGAACAGGCACTTCCTAGAAGGGCGGACAACTCGTCGACCTCCTTTATCGACTGCATCATGGAAGTCGACCCACCCTTAGGTTGAAAATCACTTAACCTAGAGCAGAACGATGAAACCATCGATCCAGATGAACATCTAGACGCTTTCCTCACCCAGGCAAATCTCTACACCAACGACAATGCAATCTTGTGTCGTGTCGTTCTGACATCCCTCAAAGAGGTAGCATTGACATGGTACAGGGGACTCCCTCTGAGGTCTATCGACAGCTTTGAAACTCTTGTCAAATGCTTCAATTCTCAAGATGCAACTAGCTGATTTGATGTATGCCTAAACTCCTTAGACATTGATTTCCCCGATCTACCTTGCAATGAAACTCAATCTTCAAGAACTCTTAAGGAACTCAAACTCTTACTCAAGATTTGAAGCAAGAGTGGCGTGAATGAGGTCCAAGGGATTAAGAAATGGAGGATGGGATTAGACAAGGAATGGAGGTGGATAACGTCATGGAGAAGCTCTCTAATGAGTCTAGGAAGAATTGCCACAATGGCTTTGAGAAGCCAGATAAGATCCAAGGAGTTCTTGGACAAGAACAAAGAGAGAACACTCTCATAGGAAATTCAGATTTTCTTAATTTGCCAAAAAAATGTCTACAGTCTGTTTGAGCTGGCCTTATATAGCCACGGTCCTAGATGCAATTCAAATGTATCTCAAACTGAAATGCAAATGGCAATAAGCTTGTGTTGCAAGATACCTAAGCTAAAATGTAAGCTAAATGCAAGTGGAATGAAATGGCAAATGAAATGAAGCTTGATGTGCAAGCTAATAAAGCTTGAGGTGCAAGCTAATAAAGCTTGAGGTGCAAGCTATTCACATTATGACTCATGGCTGAGTCAGCCATGTGGAGCATGTGCTTCATGTGAAGTCACATGTTCCATGCCTTGCTTATGTGGCATAATTTGAATTTCAAAAGCACATGGTTTGAAATTCAAATTGAGTCACATTTTTGGCCTTGCATCACATGACTCATTTCTTTGCACTTTGCCACTAAAATCCAGCCACTTCCATGCCACCTAAGCTAGGAATTAAGGTTCCAAACTACAGTTTTTACAAGTTTACATACGTGCTAAAAATCACATACAAGTGCACATACACTTATTAAACAATTGCCACTAAAGGCCTATTTATTGCCACTATAATTGCCACTAAAAGTGCTGGAATTAAATTCAACTTGAGAGTATAAAATCCAGCCCTTGTTCTTCTTGAGTTGGTGTGCTTCTTTATGCTTGTTTAAGAGGGGCAAATTAACTTTGTTGTGCTCTTGAATGGCTTGAGTTCTAGCTCTTGTCATGGGTCCTCTAAAGCTAACCAAAGGAAGCTCTTCATGTTCTCCTCCTTGGCCTTGAGCTTGTGATGGACCTCCATCACGGTCACATTGTATTACTTCCACTGCATTGGCTAGTCTATGACAAGCTGATGAAGAATCCCTCTGAATGTTCATGGACAAGTTCAGACGAATCATTGTCCAGATTTGAAACCTCAACCCGGAGGTAGAACTGTACTATATGTTGCTAGCCTTATGGTCTGACAAGTTCACAGACAGTCTATGCAAAAAAACCTCCTAGTAGCATGGACGAGTTGCACGAATGAGCCAAAGGCTACATCCAAATGGAGGAGATGTCAAATTTCAGAAATGAGGTCTGACAAGCTAAACAAAAGTGCAACAAGAAAGAAAGAGGTACGAAGACTGACTCACATAAGTCAGACAAGCGGCGCAAACCAGACAAGATACAACCCCTCCCAAAGGGATAAGCACTACACACCCCTGGAGACCAACCAAACTAATATTATGGAGAAGGCCTTTAACATAGAGGTACCCATAAAGCTACATCCGCCACTTCCTCCCAAGCAAAGGTTAGACAGAACCAAATATTGCAGATACCATTGTAGTTACTTTCACAACACAAATGATTGTTGGAATCTAAAAGACCGAATAGAAGAGCTTATACAGGATGGGTATCTAACCTAGTTTGTAAAGAGGTCTGACAATCACCTAGTAGGAACGAGACCCGGTGGACACCAAGAGGAGCATCACATAAGTCACGGTGTTGATAGAAGAAGAGATAGAGCAAAAGACAGAGAGAGACAAAGGCACTACCAGTAAAGACGAGAGCGTCAACCTCCGCAAGAGCAAAAGAATGAGTCTGTCCAACAAATATTAGGTGTAATCAACATTATCGCCGTTGAATTTTTTTTACGGAGGGTTGTCCAATTAGTCATGAAAGCAGCATCTCCATGCCATCTGGGACATCGACATCAACTGTGTCGACATACCATCACCACGTAATCTCCCTCCCATCCCTTTCATCGATAGAGACTTCGAGGGCATCAACCCTATCAACTAGGACGACCCCATGGTTGTCTCCATCATGATCACCAATTTCATGGTGTCCAAGGTCTTCATTGACCAAGGC
This sequence comes from Glycine latifolia, assembly GCA_013407115.1. NCBI lineage: Eukaryota > Viridiplantae > Streptophyta > Magnoliopsida > Fabales > Fabaceae > Glycine > Glycine latifolia. Next base: position 8,856,978 of record CM023948.1, on the reverse strand, counting down.
AGCTCCACGTACATACTTTACCGGTAGAAATTCTAGAGGCTCGAATTCTCGTATGATACAGTCCATCCTCACTCTGGACCTCTCCTCAGCTTTGCAGGAGAAAAACCAGAGACAAGAGGCTATGTAGAGCTCATAAACACCTTCGGTCAAGGCCAGCTCTCAAGGAGCTTCATAGTCAGGTATTTACTTGTCGATACAAATACCTCTTACTTTGCTTTGATTGTCAGAAAAATGCTGAATGAACTCAGCATTCATCTCCACATCGCATCTCAAGATGAAATTCCTAACCTTGATAGGAGAGATCGTGAATGTCAAGGTAAACCAAAAGTAGGCCCGACAATGCTATACTGAAAGCTTGAAAGTGGCACCATATCCTCCCATTAGGGAGCGCGACAGGCCTCACCCCACAGTGGTTGGTAACAGTCAAGTCATGAGCATGGACGAAAGGTTTCCAATCTAAACCATGACCGTCTACGAAGCAAGTAAAGATGGCATATTCGATATGGATCCACGTGATGACACCATTTACAAAGGCCCAAAGCCTATCGAAGAACTTGTCAAGCTGCAGCTAGGACTAAAACTCGGGCAGTGTACGCGGCTCAAGAGGGACCTCACTAGCCACGAGCACAGATGTATAGCTGAAGTCCTGCACATGAACGCAGACCTATGGCAGCCATCTAACATGCTGGGTATCCACCCCAACATCATATGCCACAAGCTGGCCATTTTCCCTAGGCCAAATCAGTGTCACAAAAGAATAGGAAGACAGGGGAAGAAGGTCGCAAGGGAGTTAGAGAAAAGGTGGAATTTCATCATAGAAGTCAGGTACTTTACCATGCTTGCTAATTTCGTCATGGTTAAAAAAGCCAACGAAAAATGGAAAATGTGCATCGACTACATCAATCTCAACAAGGTGTGTCCCAAGGATGCATACCCCTTGCCCAGCATCGATAGGTTAGTCAACGGCTCATTTGGGTTCCAAGTGTAGAGTTTCCTAGATGCATATTCGGGATACAATTAGATCAGAATGCCAGCTTTGGACCAAGAGAAAATGACATTCATTAATGAGGATGCTAACTTCTGCTTTAGGATCATGCCCTTTGGTCTCAAAAATGCAAGAGCCACATACCAAAGTCTTATGGACTAGATCTTTAAACAACAAATCAGATATTTTTTTTGAGGTATACGTGGACGACATGGTTGTCAAATATGACAAGCGCTTCAACCCAAAAAAAATGCACTTTCGGAGTTGGTGAAGACAAGTTCCTAGATTTCATGATCACACATCAAGGAATAGAAGCCAACCCCGACAAATGCACAACCATACTAGAGATGTTCAACCCTACCAGCATTAAGGAAGTCCAAAAGCTGAACGGCAGAATGACATCTCTTTCTAGGTTCCTCCTAAAGCTTGCCGAAAAAGCGAGAATGACATCTCTTTCTAGGTTCCACAAGTTACTCAGGAAAACTGACCCTTTCTTATGGGACGAAGCCTGCGAGTAATCTTTCTTGGCCTTCAAGAAAACTATTGTTACATTGTCAGTCCTAAGTCAACCCAAACCAAGAGCACCCCTACTCCTATACCTCTCCGTAGCTGATGAGGCTTTCAACTTAGCCTTTGTACAAGAGGAAGGAAACACCAGCTTTCTATCTATTTCACTTGCCGCATCCTCCATGATGCTGAGAAGCGGTACCAAATGATAAAGAAGGTAGCACTGGTACTCGTTACCTCAGCTCGACGCCACAGGCCATACTTTCAAAGTCACCAAGTGGTAGTCAAGATGAACTACCCCATCAAATAGGTGTTGTGAAAGCCTAAGCTGGCAGGGATGATGGTAGCATGGAACGTAGAACTATTAGAGTTCAATCTCTAATATGAACCTCATGGCCTTGTGAAGATACAGTTCATGGCAGACTTTCAAGTAGAGTTTGTTGGTAGCGACCAAACCACCCGAGACTGGTAGAACCTCTACGTGGATAAAACATCCAACGTGAAAGGAAGTGGGGCAGTCATCATCCTCAAAGGGCCTGGTAATGTCATACCAAGCCCTCAAGCTTAACTTCAAAGCCTCAAACAATCAAGTCGAATATTAATTGACCATTTTTAATTTAGTATTTTTCTATTCTACTTAGCTTATTTGACTTCTCTTGGATTTTTATTTTCTCACTTTAACTCAGTTTTGGTCTTAGGCGAATAATTGGGCTTAATTGATAATTATTGCTTATGTTTCAGATTTTGTGCTTACTTGACCTATCTTCCTTGTGCAAGACCTAGCAGATTCAACAAAACTCCAAATGGAGCATATGAGTAGTCCCTGGAAAGTTAAGGAAAAGAAATACAATTTTGTCAGAGATAAATATGGTCCAATTCTATCGATTTGAGGGTCAACCCATCAGCCACGACGTCAGTGTTGGATATAGGGGGAGCTGGAAGAAGATCAAGGCAAGGATGAGGATGTTGCTTTAGAGTTTTAGCTTCTCACATGCCAATCAATTTGAAGACATTTGTAATTTGTCTAAATGGTTCAAGAAGCATGCCTTGTGATCCTTGCATTGCATAATCATAATCATATACATGCATTCATGTCTTAAGAAAAGCATACAAGATTACATGATTACATTTGAAAAGGATTTTTCATGGCTTATGTTTTGGAAAAATCAGAAAATGCATTGTCTTAATTGATTACAGGCAATAAGTAATAGATTACCAGCTTGTGTTATTTCTAGAAAAGCCATGAAGAACACTTTAATCTCATAATCGATTGCATAGTGCAAATTATGAAAACATGTTTGACTGCCTTAATTGATTACCACTAACTGTAGTCGATTACCAAGGCTTATTTCATAAACTGCATAGGACTGCCTTAATCTATTACCACAAACTGTAATCTATTACACATGCTTATTACATAACTGAGACAGACTTCTTTAATCGATTACATCACGGTTTAATCGATTACATTATTCATGAAATTTTTTCAGATTGTCTCAAGAACATTTTAATCGATTACTTGGTACATTAATCGATTACATAATGTAAAATAATCGATTACACCTATGTATTAATCGATTACATTATGTTAAAACTGTTTTATATTTAAAGCGATTAGGTCTGTGATTTTAAAATACAACCTGCATTATGAGATTACGAACAACCCAATATGTTCTGAGCTTTCATATGAGCAAGAAACAGTTTTTCTAAGTGATACATTTCTTGTTTAAGATTAAGAAGGTTACATACTTCATTAGTGATGATGAGTTAGACATAAATTTTCAAAAGAACATCAAGAGAGTTGATTCTGTGCTTAATCATTCATGCAACCTGGAAGTCATTGGTAATATTCATTCATTCATTCACTGAGGATCACAGGTTGTGTCTCTCTTAAACCTTTCTAGATAATTGTTTTGTTTGTTTTGAATTCTTGTAAGGCTAAAGTCAAATAGTTTTCTTCCCAGCTTTCTAGAGTAGTGTTCTCTAGGGGTAAAGAACTGAGTAGGGTTCTCAGTGTCTTTGTAATTTGATTTCTAATAGGATGTTAGAATTCTGATTCTTTATCTAGGGTTGATAAAGAAGATCACTTGTAATTGTTTGTAAAAGAATTGATTTGATTTAGTAGAACTCTAATCTGGTTTTGATTAGAAGACACTAGATGTAGCTTCTCTTTTGAGGGGTGAACCAATATAAAACTTGTGTTAAACTTGTTTCTATATCCTATAATCTGTATCTAACTTGTCTTGTGGTTTATATCTTTCAAGGTTTAACAGAAAAGAAGAGAAAAAGGTTTTGAAATTGTGTATGGTGAAGGGTGAAGTCTTGATTGATTAAAACTGTAGTTTTTACCAAGCAAATTTTTGTGATACGATCTAAATTCCGCTGTGTATTGAAAAACTTTTAAAAGTCTAAAGTTTAAACCAATTCACCTCCCCTTAGTTTAGTGTGTGTATTCATCCTTGTTTTCAGTCAGTAGCCAAGACCTTGAAGAAATAGTCCTTAAATCGCCGAAACTCGTTCAAGTCAAACTCAAAAAGCTTTTTGGACATGTTGTTAAAGGAAACTAAACCTATCTTGCCTATCAACTTCATGTGAAAGAAATACAAAAACATCGACACACTAGGTCGGATGTTGAAAAAGGGACATAAGATCTCAAAGGCCTTCACTATAGCCTAACTATTGGGGTGAAGCTGAAAAGGGGCCTACATTCAAGTGCTCAAGTGGAGTGCAATGAAAAGAATTCAAGGGAAGAATTAAACCCAACAGCTCAAAGAGGCATAAGTACATGAAAAAGAAGGAAAAAACTTGGTGCCGCCCTTAGAAAGGGGAAATCGTCACTCTCGTAAGCCTGGACAGTCATCTTGCAAGAGTCCTGGGGGTTTGCCAACTTTAGTTGATGTCACAGAATAATGACATCGTAGAGGTAATGAAGGACTAATATTTCAAAACATCACTTCTAACCCACTCATAGCCAGCGCCGGCAAGAGGGGACGATAGTGACCTAACACTATGGCTACTTCGCACGCTAGGGGAAGCACTAACGTCCCTGCTACCACTCCTTCTCGTTCCCCCAAAAGAAGAAAGGGGAAGGATCGTGGTAATTGGCACAGGTTCCCCATTCAGAGAAGCAGCAGAAGCTCGCACCCTCCTATGGAGGCGAGAAGTACCTCCACCAACATTATGTGAGTCCTCCTTCCTCTCAGATGAAGAGGAGTCGCTATCAGAGGCTTCACAACGAGTCTCTTCCTCCGAGGAGCCGCTGATTGAAATGACCTATTTGGTCTACCAGGGGTATTTGAATCAAACCCCTAGAGTCACTACCGCTCATACCCATGGTAGAGTCAGAAATGAAAGACATGATCAGGAGAAAGAATACCTTGAAAACAAAGAAGACATTTGAAGGAGAAAAAGAAATCGAGAATTTTGCAAGCAAGAAGCAAGGAAGGTTCTAGGAGAGAGATCAGAAATTCAGAGTGGCAGTGATCGTAAAACCAAAAGTTCAATCCATTTAACTAGAGGCGCGACTCTTTGGTAATTAGCGGGTGATGAAACGAAGCCCTAAAAGTTTGCACCAAGACACCACCTCGCTCACCCACGTATCACTTCTCCAGTACGTGCCCACTCCACGAGTGACACGTATGCAAGAGTACCACGCATGTGCTGCACTCGCCTCCAGCAAAAGAAAAACAAAATGCTTGTCTTCAATGTGTTCTCCAACGGCTAGAAAAGGGAAAAGTTGTCTAATATGAATAGTCCACTCACCTGACGCGTCTAACTTTTCCTGCAGAACAAAAAGCATGTCCTCCTCGGGAAACTTAACAACAGCAGCCCAAACAACACTTGTTCAAGTTGGGGGGCTTGACGAACTTGTAATTCTCGTATACGTCAAGGTTTTCACCATCAACATTGGAAAACATTTCTCTACGCTTGGGGGCTCGGAAAACTCACGACCTTTCTATTCGTCAAAGCTGCTACCCTTAACACCGGACAATCTCCCTTGAGACTGGACCATCTCCCTCTACACAAGACAATCTCTTTCGCCTACAAGCTGACTCAGAGCTTGGAGGGCTTATGTACTATCCAGGATCCCCAAAATACATGTGGCAAGTGACGTGTCATTCCAGCACACACGTCCACCCTCGATGTCAGGCTTGACACAGGGAGCACAGACACCTCTGTTAGACTCAGGTGGATCTAAAGAGGACCAAGAAGCAGAGGTTCTTAGACTATGAAATGTTTAGGCTTTTACATGCCAATTCAATTGAATGACATTTGTAACTTGTGTATGTCCAAGTAGATGCCTCCTATAATCCATTGCATAAAACTCATTCATGTTTTTGCATTCATGTTTTCACAAAAGCAAAAGTTTCATAAAAAGTTTTTTTGAAACACAAGGTTTTCATGAATGCATAAAAAACCAAGTGTTCAATGTTTTAAGTTTTGGAAAAATATTTTTTCACTAGTTTAATCGATTACCAGTCAGTGGTAATCTATTACTTGAGAACTAAGAACATTTTAATCGATTACGAGATTACGATAATCGATTACATAGTTCATAATCACAGAATGGACTTCCTGTGATAATCAATTACAACATGGTGTTAATTGATTACTTGGCAACGATTTTGAATAAGGCTTCCTGTGATAATCGATTACATTACAATTTAATCGATTACATTGTTCATAAATCTTTTCCAGAAAGCTCAAGATCACTTTAATCGATTACATAGGTGATTTAATCGATTACATAAGTGAATTAATCAATTACTGACACTTAAAACAATTTTCTATAAATAGATATTGCTTTTTTAGCCAAATATAACAACGAAATTCATAACCTTTCTGAAGAGAGAAAATATACTTCGAGTTATTTGGTGTTTGACCCTCAAATCCTCAAGCGTCAAGATTCTTTGAGAGTATTTCTTTTTTAGGCAACTTTCTAAAGAATAATTTGGAGAGAATATTCTAAGATTTGTCTTTCAACCTTGATTCAAGTTTGGAAATCATTTGCATTTATTTGTAGTGGATCATCAGGTTGTTTCTCTCCATACTACTTTAGTTGTTGTAATTCTTTTTAGAATTTATGGTATGTGTAACTAGAGCAATAGTCTTTCTTAAATCTTGTCTAGGATAGGTGTTTCTAAAGGAAAGAGTAGAGAAGGGTTTTCTCTATGTCTTGATCACAGAGAGTCTAAGGGAGTTAGATTTCTTGGTCTTAATCTAGATTTGATTGAGAGTGATTGTATAAGCTTGTAAGAAACAGATTGCTAATAGTTGAACTCTAACTAGTTGGTTAGAAGAACTGGATGTAGCTTCTTTAGGTTGAGAAGTGAACCAGTATAAATCTAGGTGTTGATTACCTCTTCTTTATCTTTTCTTGTGGTTATTAATTATCATTCTTTGGTATAACTTTTTATAATCAACAAAAACATTTTTGTTATTATTGCATTCTTTAAAGATTGGAGTTTGATTGATTGAAAGTGTCAACGGTTGTTTCGTGATATGATCCCTTTTAACTCTGATTGTTTAAGAAATTTTAATTGGTCAAGAACAACTAATTCACCCCCCTTTTGGTTCTTGTGTGTTGTTCATACTGTTTTGAACCTCGCCCTTAGAAGTCTAGCTATTGCCCGAACAGGTTATCTCTAACAACTCATTATTTGAATATTAATGATGATGTTGCAACCTCCTTATCAAGTGGTAGGAACTCAATTATCTATAAGCTACAATTATCTACAAGCTGGTAATTATCTGCAAGGATTGTTACATCACTGTAATAGCCCCAACAAATAAGGACTCGTAGCTCCTACTCCACTCTATAAGTATCAGGCTTTATCTCACCCTTCTCATATCTCATTCTCACCTAACTCACGTTCTTACTTGAACGTCAGAGTCATTTGTTTTGCAGGTCCCCCTTCTTGTCCTCTTAACAAAGAGTACTCATTGTCCGACGTGCGAGATCGTGAAGTCCTTCTTAGCCACATCCACACTAACAATGGTCAGTTCTAAATTTTGGTAAGTACAATATTTAAGGTCCTATGGTGAGTGGCTTATGGCCTTGGATTCTCCACACCAAGGAATTCACTTAGACATTGTTCTGCTCTAGCTGTTACAACAACTCACGTTGCTAGCTACTAGATTGAAGACATTAATTATATTGTGATTCATTATATGGAGCTCGAAGATGGACTGAGTAGTAGGGAATGGAGAGGGATAAGGCATAGATGTTGGCACCAAAGTAATTTTGTTCTTTCCTAGTTACTTACGCTAAATATCAACCTTCTTTTGTGATACCAACCTATAAAACTATAGAAGATATTTCTTTGTTCTCCATGTAACAATTTAAATTCAATTAGTTTCTTAATTTGAATTAATTGTATAGTCAGAATGATTCATTTTTAAAGTGAAAATTGATCATAACTAACAATATCACTAATCATTGGAGGATATGGAGCACAAAAGTGCATGAAGGAGAAACAAATGTACACTCAAGAAAAACTGGATTTCATTGGATAAAAAGGAATCTAGCTCTTGATACAATTATTAGATCACTTTATTATTTCACTTGATATTAAGGGATAAAAATCCGTTTCACATCATTCACTGTCGACAACCATTCAAAAGTTATAAAAAAAAACACTTCTAGGCTTAAAATACATACTGACCAGTGGACAATGTTGAAGAACCAGGCTATGGTACTTGAATGTTGACCATAGACCCTTCGTATAACAAACTTCTTTGCCATTCATTCATAAAAGCTTGAACATATTCTTATTTGGTAAACCTCATGTCAATCTCCAAATTGAAGCATTCATTGGATATCTATTTTTTAAATGTTATCCTCTATTCTTCCCCACCACTCAATATATTTATTCAAATTTTCAAAATAGGTGAAAATAAGGGTTCTCTCAACTGGAAACAAACATATGATATAATTTTAGGCACAACAAAGGATTTGGCCTATCTACATGAGGATTTCCAAGTTTGCATCATACATAGGGATATAAAGACCAACAATATCTTCTTGGATGATGAGATGGAACCAAGAATTACTGGTTTTAGGAAGAAACAACTAATTTTGTAAATTAGGAATTGTTAGGCTCAAACTAATTGATTTCTTCAAGTCATTTTCTATTATGTTAAATATGTAATTATAAATAGTGAAAAGGAAAAAAATTATCACTTTCCAATTCAAAATTTAGAAGTATTGTCTTGAAAATCATATAATGAAAATTGTCCCTTTCAATTATACTCATTTAATGTATGTGATACATTTAATCATTGGAAAGCAAATGACAAATGAAAATACAACATTCACTATAGTACCTCCCATTCATTCATGAAAGCATCTGGTCTCACCAATGACTTAATCAAATGCCACAGGTAGTTCGATCTCTATGTACCATACAACCTTCTCAATACATCCAAATTACAACTAACAAAATAGGGACAGAGGGTTCTTACCTATATGATGATGGTGGTACACGATGGTAGCATGACACGAGGGAGACGCACCTTTGACAGCTGGTGAGTTAGGGATGGGGCGAGGACAACTCACGACCAGAGATGGGTGAGGGAGTGCAAGAGCTAGCTGAGTAAGGGAGGACACCAAGGACAGTGAGGGAGGGAGGGATTGAAATACGTAACTTTAATTTCTCGATAAAGAGAATGCAAATCACGACGATTTTACAAAAAACGTCATAGAATGCTGCGTTCTATGACGGTTATTTGTATAATCATCGTAGAACGCATCATTCCACAACATTTTTCAAAAAATCATCATGATTTGCATTTTCTTTATTTACAAAATTGCTACTGCTTTAGCTTTTACGATGGTTTTTTGGAACCATCATCCTTTGGGTTGGGCGTCGTTGAATATATTTTTTTTAGTAGTGTGGATTGAAGATGTTCCTAATTAGGTGGACCAAATAATTGCCTATGATGTAATTTTCTGCTCAAATAACATACACCTTTTACATACATAAAAAAATTATCTTTAACTTTTTTATACTGAAAACAAAACATTATATATATATGTGATGCAAAATCAATTCCCAAACTCTAAATTTATTTTGCATAACTAATTTTTAAGGGATTTTACAAAGATTTTTCTTAAAAAGATTTAGTAGGGACTTCTTTGTATTTTAACACACTTCATTATATACATCACATTGAGCACTATATATAACATAATTTAACACACTTCCAAATTTATTCCATGCAAAACGAACGATCTAGGTCGCATCTTTTCGATCGTCAAACATCTTTATACTGATGGCTAGACAAGCACTTATATATTCTAAGGCCAAGCCAATTATTTCTTACTTATTAATTATTTTCTGCATAACTTTTGGAGCTATGGGGTGAGAAGATTGCCATCAATCTGTTTACTGCCACTGTGTAGGAATTCGATGTAGCCATACGGAGGATCAACATTCTCATCAATCTTCTCATATTCAACGGTCCATTTGATAATAACACCCCCATGATCAGTGTCAATAGCTTGAAAAATGAGCTTAAAGACTTTATACTTAGGACCAATATCTCCTCCGAAGAGCTTGTAGATGATTGTTTTGTTCGGTTCATCAACGGATTCAATACTCTCTTGACACGCTGTAATCTTACCATATGTTGTTTCACATGCAATCAAGATCAATAAAACACAATTGTGTAAGTTAATTGTACAAAAAAGTAAAATACATTGATAATTTTTTTCAATTTTATTAATTTTAGTTTTTATACTTCAAAGTCATTAAGAAATTAATCTTACCATAGTGTTTTGATATATTGTGGTTTTAATTATTCCATATATCAATAATTAATATTCTAATTTAATCAAAAGAAATTGTAGCTAGAAAATCAAAAGTAAACTTTTATAATATGAGAATTAAAACTAAAACAAAGAGAATGAATTATAAAAACTAAAAATATATTCAAAATTAGGATAAATAATAATAATCTACCGATTTGTGTTTGAGTATAAATATAGTTAATAGAAGTTTATATAATTACCTATTTTGCAAGACCAATGTTTGATCGACTCGTTGTGATGCCAGTCATCACCATGATGCAGTTTGGTTTCAGCACACTATCAGTAAGGTTTTGAACATGATGAAGCTGCGTTGCGAAGAGGTTGAACCACTTTGCAGCAGTTGCATGAACCCCAATTTCAATACTAATTTTACCTACAAGTGACATGATCAAGAAAGAAGCAATAAAAGGAACAAACAAGAGCAAGGATGAGAGGTGGTGAAGAATATTGCAACCAATCCGACTTATATACAGGGTCCTGAGTAAGCCAGGCAATAATTGTCTTAGGCCCCAATTATTTAGGGTCCCAAAACATTTTTCACGTTTTAAAATGAATTACTTTTTATCAATTTAAATAGTTAGGTGATACCTAATTTTTTTATGATATGATATACTAATATTAGTAAGACTAATTTATATAATCTTAATATATGAATATAAGTGTTATCGTAAATTATTTAATTTTAGTCTTATATTATTTTCTATAAAAAAAAGTCAAGAGAATTATTTTACATCTATTTTAGGAGAAACTAATAGGGGGTACAAGACTATCACTTGTTCATGGTTCAAATAATCTCTAACATATTTAAGTTTTTCAATTTACAAGAAAAAATTAATAACACTTCCACATTTATTTTTTTATCTAATGCTGAGAATCAAATGAGCTAGATTCTTTCACTATTTGAATTCTGTATATTGAAAACTTTGGATGAAGATGGACTGAAAAAATATATCAATGTTGATTTGTTTTTAATAATAAAGTTATCGCTAGATAGAAGTGCATCCAAAATAAACTCATACTTTACTAAATGTATTACACTATATAGAACGCTTATTATTTTTTTTATAAAAAAAAATTGCTTTTAGAATATTATGAATAATATTTTTTATTGTTATTATTGTTGAAAAAATTAAATGACTAAAATCTTATCTAAGATTACTTATGTCAAATAATAGAGTGAATGAATTTTCTATTTCATATATTAAGAATAAAAAAAGTTTGAACTCCTTAATTATAAAACTTTGATACATAATTTTATAGTTGAGAAGAAAAATAAAATAAAAGTTAAAAACATTTTTGTTTTAATTTTAATTTTTTAAAGATTTTATTTTTTGTTTTAGTCTCGATTGTTAAGTAAAGTAACAATGTTAATAGATTATGTAATAACGATATTGATAAATGATCGACTTTTAAAGTTATTAAAGTGTCTGATAGGATAGTTATGTATAATTATTTTTTATAAATTTTATTTTAAAATTTTTCTATTTAAAATAATTGATGATAAATTTAAAAATAAAATTTGTATAAAAATTACACATTATATTTCTTTGAAATTTCATGATAACGTAACAATTTTTCTTTTTATCAGTTAAAAAATATATTATATAATATTATACGAGTCAATCCCAATCTGATCTGGGATTCGATCTTCTGCTCCCATGAAAGCGGAATTACATATTCGTTATACAAAAAACACAAAGTATTTGTTCCAACAAAAATGGTTGCACGTTATTATAACATTAAAGTACCATAATAATGAACAGCTACTGCTACCTAGCTGGCAGTAACTACATGCCACGAAATCACCTATCAAAATTAAATAAAATGTATCCTGTCATGTCGTTTATGGTACAGCCTGCCATGTCTTTAATTAGCATTTATATTCCCGTATCTTCTCACCCTAATTTACAGATTATAACCCCATGATTTTACCATGCAATCTTCCATAACCGGCATTCACTTATCACACCGCAAATAACAAAGTACTGATTCATCCAAAGAACTATGATGATAAGTTAGTGAGTTTTTAAAGACATTGTATCATCGGTTAAAATCTTTAAAAAATTACAACTAAAAATAATAATTCAAAGATTAAAATGAAAAACACAGAGACTAGAAGGTTATTTAATTAGCCTGAATTAAAAATTCAATGTAAATTTCACTATAATAAGTGCAATAACTTTTAAACACGACATGCATATGTGGAACATAACTTTCGAAGCAGGCTAACGTGGGGGACCATTTTAAGTCCCCTTGCGATGGGAAACAAAAATGGTTCGTAAGATCGGATTTTTTCTTTCAAGTGTAGTTTTAACATTGATTTTTCAAAATTAATCTGAGAAAACAATCCAGTGACGAAGGTTAGTCCAGACATGTGAGCTATTGTCAAAGGACACAGAAATCGTTGTAGAACCAGACAATGGCGATGCTGGCGAAAATGAGTGTGAAAACACCGGCAAAAAAGAGTGTGAAAACACTAACACTACTAGAAAATAGGCTTTTAACATCGGTTATTTTTTACTTTCAACATCAATTTTTAACCGATGTTGAAACTATCGACGTTAAAAGTATCAATGCTAACATCGATTTTCAAAAATCAATGTTAACATGTACTACACAATATCAAATTTTAAGAAAATTGATGTTATATAATAAGAAATAAAATAAAAATGTAAAATATACAAAAATCAACATCAATTTTTCTAAAAACCGATATTATGTTACACACGACAACATTGGTTTTCATAGATGAGAAGATTGGAGACAACAAACCAAAGTCATGAAAAACACCAAACAAACTAAATGATGAATTGGGCAACAAAACACAAATATGGTCTTGTAGAAAAGAAGGGGAAAAGAAGTGGACATGATGAAAACAATATAATGATAAGGAATCCATTCCAAAGCAGGACAGAGGACACGAGAAAAAACCATATAAAAAATTTTCTCTCCCTTTCTCTCTCTCTCTTTTCCATTGTTCTTTTTTGGACTAACAGGAAACATACAAGCTCAAAACAGCAAAAGCACAGGTAATATGTAAAAACAAAAGCTAACAAAGGAATGGAAAAATATTGTAGAAAAGCAAATGCAAGGTCAAGCATAAGGCAAGCTCTCTACCAACAACAAAGGAGGACAAATTTTCATGAAATGCGAAAGGTGACGATTTTGTGAGAAATAGAAAATCAAAAGCAAAAAAAAAAAACCCGAGATTACCCATTACGACAGGAATGCCATGTGTATTGCATCGGAGATGACGAGAAGACGAGGCGACTAGAAGGAGAGAAAAAAAAGCATTCGAATATCAGTAGTGAGAAAAAAAGATCAAACACGAAAATCGCACATGACTGAAACTAAATTTTCTTACCAGCTTTCGACTTGTGTTGCGCATAGAGAGCGATGAGAGGAGTCGTTGAGAAGTAGGAGAATAGAAAATAGGAGAGGGAAAAGAGAGAGCTAGATAGAGAGGAAGTAGAAGAGGAAAGAAGAGAAGAAGAAAAGTAATAGAAGGTTGTAGAAGTTGTAGATGAAAGGGAAAATAAAAAGACAAAACCTACTTTTGTTCTTCTCCCTATGTTTCCTTTTCTTCTTCTTCTTTTCTTGTCTTTCCTTTTTTTCTCTTTGCGGTTTGAGGTGGCCTCTGAGTTTGTTCTTTGAGTTTTACATTTTCGCTGGCAAGTTTGATGCAGTTTTGGAACAAGTCAAGAATCTACTGTTTGTTGAGGCTGGGATTGGAATTGGCCTAAAAGGGCTGGCTAAGGGCAAGGCTCTTACGGTGGCACATGGCTGGGCGTGTTTGAGCAGGTCGTTGTTGGAGCCCAAGAAGAAGGGGATGGTAGGGGACTGGATGCAGAGTGATAATTAGTAAGCATATGTAAAATTACATGTAAATTACTTAGCAATTGTCTAATCTTTTCCTTTCTTAATGCTTCTTTTGGTGATTAAAACCTAAGAATTAGCTTTTTCTGAGCTTTTATCCAGTGAATGCTAAAATTAGTTGATTTATAATGTGTTGGTTGTATTTTTTGTAGAAATTTACTACAAGGGCATGGAAGGTGGATTCAAGGTCTGGAGCTGCTCGCTCAGCATGACAAGCCCGCTCAGCGCGACCAGCTTGCTTAGCGCATGGTCACTTATCTAGCTAGACATTGAAGGCGCGCTTAATGCGACATTTCGCGCTTAGCATGTAACCACGATACTGGGCTACATTTTAAGGCAAAAAGGAGGGAAAAGAAGGATATCTTTTAACACAACTCTTGGAGACAGAAACCACAGTAGCTAGGTCACAAAGGAAGCTCCTTCCACACCATTTTGGGCTGCACTCTATCATTTGTTCCTTATTCCCTTCCATACTTTCCATTCCCTTGCCCTAATTTTTCATTTGTATAAGCTTCTCATGAAAATGAGAGGCTAAAACCCCATCGTTGGGAGCTTAACAACCAGCTTTGATGTAATGATTCTAACTAACAATTCAATGTTATCTACGCATTGTTGTTGTTTCTCTGAGCTATATTCATGTTAGTGGTTTAATTACCCATTTGCATGCTTGTAAGGCATTGGAAAATGGTTATTTCCTTAGAGCTGAAAAATGCTTCTAAACATATCATTTCTAGGGATAAAATGGTCTTGTTTAGCCTAGGTTATCATCTTTAATCTTAATGCAAATCGGTTAATGTAACTCTTGAGGGATTAGGAGCAAAATTAAGCGATATAGGATCTTGCACTTGAGGAATCAAGGTTAGAATATATTAGTAGATGAAGGTGAGTAGCAATAATGTTGAATAGTGAAAAAACATTTAATATTGCATCAAAGTTAGTTTCGATTAGGTGAGCATCCAACATTCATCACATCATATTTCAACCATCATTCCACCATTCTGAGTGTTTGTGTCTCTTTCTCTGTATTTAGTATGATTTATAGTTTATATTAAGTCAAATTTAGTTATATGTCATTTACTCTACAAACTAAATCGATTCATTAATTATTTAGAAAAAAACGTATATTAATTCTGAGTACAAGCAAAGTCTTTGTGGAATAGACATTCGGTCTTACCGTTTCTTTATTACTCGGACAAATTGGTACGCTTGCCAAAGTATTAACACAGAGCCTCTACTTCTAACCCTTCGCTGGATTGGGGCTTAGGGTTTTAGTCGTGGGAGGGATTTGCTTTGTGAAACAGTGATAAGATTTATGTTGGCTCGGAAATGGGAACGTCAAAATCACAAAGTCAAAATTTGGGAGAAACAAATTAAAGCGATGGTTGAGAATTAGCGGTGAATGTCCGTTGGTTTGCAAGCAAAGCTCAATATTTAAATTATGAAAATGTAGAGACAACGATTCTTGAAGAATGTGAGAGGGCTTGAGTGAGAAAGAGGCATGCCTTTTGAATAAGTGAGATGCATTTACAAAAATGTAACCGTGTTTTTTTGAATAACTATCGTTGATTCACCGTCGTTGAAAACATTTTTTTAGTAATGTAAGCGCTAGAGAAAAATGTACAGATTCTGTGGTGCCTTCAAATTCTAGATATTGAATAGGGATTGATTATCAACCAATCTCCAAGCATCCTTAGGTATTGATTATCAACCAATGATTCCATGATAAAATTGTTGACCATATTTACAATATAACAACCCTCCTTATCATGCTTCCATATCAATTTGTCCTCTATATTTAGTTGGTGCAAAGATATGGATAATATGGAATTAGCATCCTAGGTATTAAATAATTGATTAATAATTAATAATATAAACATTCCAACCCCCATTATCTTTGTCAATTAAGTCACATGACCCTTAAATGTTCAAATTCATGCAAAGGATCGGTGGAAATAAATCCATCATTGTCTCTCAACCAAGATGCATGTCTCCCACACATTAATTTAATCAGAAAATTGGATAAATATATTGAGGGTAAAAATGGAATAAAATACAAAAGCTATAAGCTACATGCTACCATTTTAAAAAACGTAACTCCAAGTAACATTTAAAAAATGCTAGATGCTACTAAAAAAGTTTGTTTACCGACCACCCAAACAAGTTTTTCAGCTAGAAAAAAGTTTTAGAAGGTAACTAATTGTCTTATCGAATATAGTCATGCTCTTGAATTTTTAACACATTTCCTACAGATTCTGGTAAATAAAAAAATATTTTTCATAAGTACTTATGGAAACATTTTTTTATTTATCAAAATTTTCAAATGCGATAGCTCACAATTGTGATTAGGAATCACAATGGGTAGGGTACTATAGTATATGCCCCCATACTCGAGTTTCAAAAAGACATGCACCCACCCCAATGCCTATATAGGTAACAACTTTAATCTTTGTTTTCCATACCTTATGGATACCTATATACCTATAATCTCATTAGCTACCTACACTTTATTTATGTTTAAAGTCAAATAAAAGTATTAATTAAAAAATTACCAATTAAATTTAAATTTCATTCTTTAATAATATAAACATAACATCAAATCATTCAAACTTAATCCTAAATCATTCAAACATGATTCATAACCAAAAATTAGAAATGTTATCACTTTTAACTATCAAACATGATTCATAACCAAAAACTTTTCTTAAGACTAAAAAACAAGTTTCTCGTTTGATGAATATAAATAGTATCAGATGATGAGAAAAACATAAAAACTTGTAAGATTTAAAAATAAATTCAAAATCCTTTGTCAATTAAACAAGAAACCGCACAAATAATTTATATTGGTTCGTCTCAACCTTAAGACTACGTCCAGTTCTTCGCAACCCCCAAGTTTTCACTAACTTATCAAAGTTACAAGTACTGTTTGTTGTCACTTATGACTTTTACACTTGCAAGCTTGACTTAAACCCAATATTCTTTGTCCTACCAAGCCACTGTTGGCTCTAAAAGAATAACCTAGATTTGTTGGAAGATTGCACACTGACTAAAATGTACGATTGTCTTACAGACAGATATATCACTCAGCACTTTTAGTCTTTTCTCTCAAGGTATACAAGATGTTTTGAGAGTTTTGTATCTTTAAAAAAATTTAAAGAAAAAAGCTTTACAAGAATGAATGATTTGTGTCTTATTTCTTCAAAGCTTCTTCTACATATAGTCTTCATCTCCAAGTATTCGTTGTCTTCCAACGATTGGATTCTTCACGTTGTTCTTCATCTGAAGTCTTGAGTCTATTGCAACATTTAATGCTTGCATTATATGCACGTCCCTTCTTCATGCAAAGTTCATGCTGATAGGATAGTGTGAATTGTACTTCAGCAAGAAAGTCATTTCTTTCATTATAGTATGTCTACAACAGCAGAGCACGTTTTTTGATGATTATCAACATTTACCAAACTGTGGGTTTCATTTATTCTTCATAAGACTTTGACAAATCCTAGGAAAATTTTTTCTGCATGAAAGAATCTCAGGCATAGAGTAGGTCTTAAATGAACTACTTAAATGATATATCAGATCATCTTATGAGTGTATCATCTGAAAACTTCAAGCGCATAGAGATAGATCATGATTTTATAGCATATCAGACACAAATTTTATCATTTGTATTTATTTGCATCCAATCAAAATAATTAGAAGTCCTAATTCGTCTTTAAGACATAAATGTCTTTTGACTTAACATAAACACCAATAGAATTAATCCAAGATCTAATTCAAAATCAATACAATTCATCTTTCTTTTGACTCCTAAGAAATTTTTAAAATTCATAAGTTCCTCACTAACATCAAATTGATAGATCCCATTCCCTTTTTTTTTAACAAATTCATCAATTCTCACTCACATTGAACTAATAGATCCAATCCATTTCAACATCTCAATTACACAACGATTCAAAGGAGTAACAAAGCAAGCAAGCAACAAAAACATATAGAACCAACCAACACAATTTCAATAGCATATATTATTTTTCATTTTAATATTGAAACATGAACAATTGAATAGGCATATCAAAGCCCTACAATAATGAAACTTTTCCACATTCAATAGCATCCTAGAGAATATTATTGTCTTGCTTCTTGATGTAGTAAAAGGAGCCCAAGAAGAACCTTTCATCTTTGATCTTAACAAGCATTTGTTGAAACAACAGTTTCCATGAAACCTCCCAAACCCACTCCCTCTCTTAACTCAAATGCTAAACTCTAACCTATCTTCCCTTCCTCCCCTTCATCAGTGGACACTGTGTCGTCAGCCCATGAGCAAGCGGTGCATAATGTTGTGCGTGTGGATTCAAGGACTTTGACACAATTGGTGGAGCGAACCTAGATGTCAGCCATACAACCACTGATAATTGCCATATTTAAGTTAAAATTATGTTTCAAAAGCTGGCACTTATCATTTCATTTCGATAACTTTGCTTATAAACTTGCCCTAAACCTAGTTAAATTATATTTAGTACTTAGATAAATGTTGTTTTTCATATTTTGGAAGATTAATCCAATCATATTTTGTATTTTGATAGGTTCCGAGGATATCGAAGCTTCTGAAGCATCAAAGCAAGCAAAAAGGGCATATGGATCAAAACTGGGGGTGTCAGAAGCAACAAGGCCCAGGCCCAAAACCTTTCTTCATCACTAAGCTTTTAACTCGCCCAGGCGAGCCTCCACAAGCCAAATCACTCGCCCAGGTGAGCTGCAAGTTCCAAGGAGATAAACATTAGCTCGCCCAGGCGAGCAAACACAGGCAAAAACACTCGCCTGGGCAAGTGAAGTTGGCAAGAGGCACAAATCTATAAATAGGCCACGAATTTGAGAGGAGAAACATGCCATTTGCTTCATTCTTGCTTCCTTTGCTATTCCTTAGGTTTAGAAGCTTAAATATTAGTAAGTAGGTAGGTTAGGAAAGTGAGAGAAGTGAGAATTAGTGTGGAGACTCTGCCGGAAAGAAGCGGTGATGGGGCCCTTCATCAATTCTTCTCTTGAGGAGGTTCTCTCCATGCTTGGCTAGCTTCTCTAAGGATTGGATGTAATCTTCTTAACCCTATGTCTCTCTTTTAATATTTATTTATGCATTAATCTTTTCTATTCCTTGTTAGTAATTTCATTCTGTGCTTAATTCTTGATTCTACTTGATCACTAGTTTCATGAATTTAATCCTAAGTGAGACTGGATAGTAATCTTAGGGTTTGAACTGAATGAATTTACTCATTACGTTACGTTGCTAGGAATAGGGCATAACGTTCTGATTGCATAAAGCACGCGATTATGAATTTAATGCTGGGGTATTTACTTCATATGCGAGGGATCGATATTCGGTAGATATCCTTAGAACTCAAATGCGAGGGATCGATTCAGGGTAAAATAGTGTGCATCAATAAGGATAGATAATGATTTATGCATGGTAATATTAATTGGATATAAAAGGATAAGAATGATGAAACCCATCCCACTTTCTCATAAATATATTTCATTTTACTAAGTTTAGTAATTTTATGTTACTTTCTTAAACAAATGAAATTCCGCTCAACCTACTTGTACATAACTATTGAACTATTTAACTCTATTTGGATTAACTGAGTAAGCTCAAGTCCCTGTGGAGACGATCTTATAAATTTTGTAACTTACAATGATACATCGGTACGCTTGCCAAAAGTCTAACAAGTTTCTGGTGCCTAGGATAAAGATCTTACCAATGAGAAAGAACGCCAACAACGGCATACTTGCGATGATGAACATTGGGGTTGGGGAGCCAACAATAGAAGAAGCAATTGAAGTGAAGTGGTGGACGTGCATAAGGGCCTTCTTAAGTCAAGATGAGGAGGGTGAACCAGAAACACTCCTTACCAACCCTATCTAAAAGGGTAACTTTAGGTTTCTCTAAAATTAAATAATAGAAGTTGACATTCTTAGATAGAGGAGGTGCCAAAGAAATGTCTGGAAAAAAGAAGGATATCCATGTGGGATTTGAGTAAACCATAGGGGATGTAGTTATAATTTGCTCTATAAATAAAGAATATATGTGTGACAAAACACACAATTATAGAATTAAGTTAATACTTCTATAAGAACTAAATCTAAAACTATTACACCAAAGCCCTTTTACATCGATTCTCAAACCGATGTTGTTCAACATGATGTTAAATGTTAGTGTATTCAACAATTGGTTCCAAACTAATGTTGAATTAAAAAATCAACATTGGTTCCTTTCAAACCCGTCGGAAGTGGGATATCTACATGAATCAAGCCAAATCCTACATCGGTTTATTGACAAAATTGACGTTGAAAGTTTTTCATACTACATTATTTTTTGCTAGAATTGACATAGAATATAGTTTTTTTTATATAAAAAAATAGTTGCATCTTGTTTTGTGTTCATTTTCCTATATTTTATACTGCACGTATAAATATTTTTTATACATCATCACCCATTTGTTGTAATCAATAAAGTTATAAAGACTTGAATTTTTTCAAGCTATACGGATATGTTGACAACTAAAAAGTTAGTTGTTGGAGCAACAACTAATGATTGGATGTGGCTGGTCTAAGTAAGTCGATTGAAGCAGATGATATGGCTTGTTTAGGGTAAAATAGTAAAACAATTAGGGTGAAACTATTGGAATGGCGTGTGGGCCGATTTAGAGAACATGCAAAGCAACAAGACAACTAGTGGAGTGTTGAAAGGATGATTTCCATGATTTCCTAGATTTTAGGGATTTTTCTTTTAATGCCTCAGCTAATGTAACTAAACAATTTTCATATTGTATTAACACATACATCGGTACATAAAACACAGTCAATTTCATTTCTGGTACTTGCATTATTTCACTTATTTACATTATTTCACGTACTTCTTTCAGTTTCTTCAATTGCTTTTTGTCGTTTATCAATTTTTTTACGGCAATTCTACATAGGAGTAGCCTAACATAGAAACTTTAGTTCATTAGTTGCTAGAAAGCTCTTTGGAGTAGACTAGGAACCCAATTGATTGAGCATTTTTAGTTTAATGTTTTTCTATTCTTCTTAGCTTATTTTGAAAACAATATGAACAACACACAAGAACTAAGAGTGGGGGTGAATTGTGACAGTTCAAAAATCGTAGCACCTTGGTCCAACCACGGGGTGCTCACATGAGGGTAAAACAAAGTTTTTATCTATGCGGAAACATAGACCATCTATGCACCTTATGTGTGTGTGCTTAGGAATTACTCATTGAAACACATTGGGATTTTAGAAATACCTTTATCACTTGAAGGCTCAAAGAAGATGACACCCTCCAATGGTGATCCACATGGTTATCTCCTTCTTGCAAGTGAGAACTTCTTCTCCTTGATTCCTCCTTCTCCTTGGTGGCTTACTAGGCGTATGCAAGGTGTGAGACTTTTAAGTATTTTGTTTCTTTTCTCAAGACTATAATGGTGCCTTGAGGTCAGGTGAAGGTGCAGCAAAAGAGGAGAGAAGATGAGGGAGAGGAAAAGCTAGAACTTGATTCAGAATCAAGAAAGGAGGTGGACGAAATTTTTCTGATATGAAATCCTCCCACATAGGCGTCAATTTAAGGTGAGATAAGCACTCAAAATCAGCCCCGATTTGTTGGGTTTATCGAAATTCAAGATGTTACTAGAACATCCTTGAGTTTGTTCCACTCTTGCAAGACTTGAATTCAGAATTGAAGTTAATGGATCCTATCCATTTGTTGCAAAAAATTTGAAAAAGAATCTATCAAGATCCTCTCATCAAAACCACCTCCTTCTCTCTCTCATCCCTCCAAAGTTTGTTGCAACAATAACTCATTTGAATTCAGAATTCAAATGACAATATTGTTGAGCAAATCTTCATCCAATCTTTATTGGATAATTCATTTAGATAATTTTAATTATCCCCAACAACCTAACCTCATAGAATTTAAAATTCAAATTCAAATTTGAAATTTGAAATTTAAAATCAAATATAAATTCAATCTTATCCCAATTCATAATTTGAATTTGAATTCGAATTCAAAATTCAAAATTTCAAATTTCAAATTTTGAATTTGCCCAAAACTTATTTTGGTCAAGTGAACTCCTTGACTTACTAGGATTTATGGCCCAAGGCCCATTAGGCCTGTCAACACATTTGGGCCCATTAGTGGAGAAACCAATTTCACCATTAATGCCCCAAATAGGACACATGATTCAAATGGGCTTGAAGTCCAACTCTAACCTAATTTAACTCATAGTCTTGATAAAGCCCAATAACTAATTATGGGCCCAAACTCGCTATAACTTGCAACAAAGAATAACCTTTGTCTGTGATCCATTAGGCCCAATTAGTCACTGACATAAATAAACTTGACCAGTTAAACTCTTTTAACGGGCCCAATTCATTTAATGACCACATAAGACACTAGCAATGCTCTGTGGCCACAGAACTAATTGAGTTGATCATGTGATCTACCTTTCTAATTTGGATACCCTGTCTCCCTCATCCCTTAAGTCATTCACATTTAGTCGAGAGCAAGGATAAAGTATCATCTCTCTTTATTGACTAAATATAGCTTTTCATATGAACTAGGAATCTTCTTTTATTGACTCTAAGATAGATCATGACTCCTCATGATCTCTTACTATGCATAGATTCCCGAGTCAACTAGAAGTCATCCAAGCCCTACCGGTCTTGTGAACGACTAATCCCTCGTAAGGGATTGTGAGTCCTTTCGGCATGTCCATCTATACTCATGTATTCAGGTTATACCCAAGAGTACATTGTTCTCCCCATTTTCAGGCGGATAGAGTCGTACAGTCAAAGTATAACCCTAGGACACAGTATTCGATTACATCCTCAAGTCTAGGACGATCTCCACTACCAAACGATGAGAGACTTTACAAATCCAATGATATTTTAAAGAATCCTTGTGGAGTCTCTCAGCGGGTTAGTTCAGTGCCATCTATTCCCCAACAGATCCACCCATGACATCAGCTAAGGCATCACCATGCTTGCATTCCATGAGGTCTCTACCTTGTATCTCTATACAAGTAGAAGATGTCCTACCAGTCTTATTGAGATCATCAATGCCCTTTCTTGATGATTCAAGACTAGGAACAAGCTTTAGGCAATAGACATGTAGTGTCCTCGAATCCTCATGATCATGAGCCCTATCATAAATCCTCGAGTGTACACTTGTTTTATTCCTAGGGCCTTTATCTTTAACCGTATATTGCTATAAATATAGGTGAGACATAACTATGATAAAGATAAAGTTTCCTCTTATTAATCATGAAATAATCAATAGAACAAGGTGTTCAACTAATAAATCAGATTGTCTCTAGGATACTTACATACTAACAAATTGGTTGTTCTTGGCCAATTAAAATTTTTTAAACAATCAGAGTTAAAAGGGATTGTATCACAAAACAATCGTTGAATACTTTCAATCAATCAAACTCCAATCTTTAAAGAATGCATTGACAACAAAATATTTTCATTGATTATGAAAGTTTATAACAGCGAATGACAATTAATAACCACAAGAAAAGATAAAGAAGAAGTAGTCAATTCCAAGATTTATACCGGTTCACTTCTTAACATTGAGAAGCTACATCCAGTTCTCCAAACCA
Source organism: Glycine latifolia (assembly GCA_013407115.1). Lineage (NCBI taxonomy): Eukaryota > Viridiplantae > Streptophyta > Magnoliopsida > Fabales > Fabaceae > Glycine > Glycine latifolia. The sequence goes on along the minus strand of CM023948.1, from coordinate 8,833,151 downwards.
ACTTCTTAGAAATTCCACTAACAGTAATATGTTTCTTACAAGCTTATACAATCACTCTCAACCAGACCTAGATTAAGAACAAGAAATCTAACTCCCTTAGACTCTCTGTGATCAAGACATAGCGAACACTCTTATCTACTCTTCCCTCTAGAAACACCTATTCTAGACAAGCTTTAAGAAGACTATTGTTATAGTTACACAAACCAAAAATTATAAAAAGAATTACAAGCAAAGTAGTATGGAGAGAAACAACCTGATGATCCACTACAGATGAATGCAAATGATTACCAAACTTGAATCAAGGTTGAAAGACAATCTCAGAGCATTCTCTCCAAGTTCTTCTTTAGAAAGTTGCCCAAAAGAAATCCTCTCAAGGAATCTTGAAGCTTTAGGATTTGAGGGTCTAACACAGAATAGCTCAAAGTATCTTTTCTCTCTTCATAAAGGTTGTAAAATTCATTGATATTTCATTGTTGTATTTGGTTAGAACAAACAAATCTATTTATAGAAAATTATTTTAACTGTCAGTAATCAATTAAACCACTTATGTAATCAATTAAATCACTTATATAATCGATTAAAGTGTTCTTGAGCTTTCTGGAAAAGACTTATGAACAATGTGGTCGATTAGATCGCAATGTAATCAATTATCATATGAAGCCTTATTCAAAATTGTTGTAAAGTAATCGATTACACCATGTTGTAATCGATTATCATAGGAAGTCCATTTTGTGATTATAAACTGTGTAATCAATTACCAAAATCTCGTAATTGATTAAAATGTTCTTGGTTCTCAATAAATAGATACCACTTACTAGTAATTGATTAAACCAGTGAGAAAATATTTTTCCAAAACTTGAAATATTGAACACTTGGCTTTTTATGCATTCATGAAAACCTTTTGTTTTAGAAAATGTTTTGTGAAAATATGAATGATTTTTATGCAATGGATCATAGGATAGCTCATCTTAGACATACACAAATTACATATGTCATTCAATTGAATTAGCATGTAGAAGCCTAAACATTTCAATGTCTAAGAGTCTCAGCTTCTTGATCCTTTTTAGCTCCCCCTGGGTCTAACATATTTGACTTCTCTTGGAATTTTATTTTCTCACTCTAACTCAGTTTCATCTTAGGCAAACAATTGGGCTTAATTGATAATTGTTGCTTATTTTCAGATTTTTTGCTTACTTACCTATCTTTCTTGTGCAGGACCTAGAGGATTCTACAAAACTCCAAATGAAGCATATGATTAGTCCTTGGAAAGATAAGGAAAGGAGATACAATTTTATCAGAGATAAGTCACGACCACTTCTTTCATTTTAAGGGTAATTTTAGGCTTGGAATTCAGAACCTCTGCACTTGAATTTTGAGCTGGGAGTTAGGTTTTGATTAGTGTAATTAGAATAATTATGTAGATTAGATGGGACTAATCAGAGCTCATCCTTTCCTACTGACTTAGTCACTATATATTAGTGCAATTAGTTAGTTAAAATATATACTTCATTTTAGCACAAACATAATTTGTAGTTTCTTTTACAAGTTTCCAGAATTAAAATTTCTCTCTTTTTTTCTCTCAATTATTCTTCAGTTTTCTTCATCATTTTCATTTATGTTCTTCTATTTTGTTGCATAAATCTCGTAGCTCTTCCACTGATGATGATCATGGAAGTCTAAAAAATCAATCAATCCAAGAATCTAGTCCAAGCAAGGAGAATTTGAGTTCTGGTTTGTTATTTCAATTTTTGTGTGAATGTACATTTTCTTTTTCAATCCTCTATTCGATTTTCATGATTATGAATGTGTTTAGGATTGCAGATAAATTAGGTCATGGATTCATTTCCTAATTTCAAATTTTAATCATAGATTATTTGGATGATATTTCAATTAATTTTGTGGTTTCAATGAATTTAGGAGTTAATTCGATTGAATTGTTTCTAATGACATTGAAAGAACATTCATAATAAGATCATTATCTAAGAACTATGATAATTTGCATTGCTTGATTTGGTGAATTGGATTGATATTCTTGAATATGTTTACAATATCTTTTATTAATTCTGCCAGTTTCTACATTTTTTCTTAAATTTTAGTTTGTGTTTTCGTAATATTTTTTCATTTCTTGCAAACTATTCGATTAAAATCCAAAATCCACCTTTTATTTATTAGTGAATTGAAGTTGGAACCAAATTGATTGTATCTCTGAGTTGACCTAGGTTAATCCTGTGCTACAGAATTAGCATAGTTTATTTATTTTGAAGCGATGCGACATTAGCTATCCCCCTTCCATCAACCACCAACATTTCCTATTCTTCCATCATTCAACCACCTTTCTTGGAGCTGAAGCCACTAACTAAGCACCTTAAATATGCATATTTAGATGATGCTCAGAAGCTTTCAGTCATCATATCTAGCAGCTTGTCACTTGAGCATGAAGAGAAGTTGTTGCATGTTTTGAAAGGCCATAAAAAGGCCATTGGATGGCACTTGCTGACCTTCCTGGAATAAATCCTTCCATTTGCATGCATCAAATACTCTTGGAGGATGATTGTAGGCCAGCGAGGCAGCCACAAAGGAGGCTGAATCCCACTATTCTTGATGTGGTAAAGAAGGAAGTGATGAAGTTACTAGCTGTAGGGATCATCTATCCCATTTCAGATAGCACTTGGGTTTCACCTGCTCAAGTGGTCCCTAGGAAGTCGGATATCACTATTGTGAAAAATAAGGATAATAAGTTGATTCTGACTAGAGTACCTAATAGTTTGCAAGTTTGCATTGACTACATGAGACTTAGCCAAGCAACTCGCAACCTCTCCCCTTCATTGACTAGGTTTTGCAGAGGTTGGCAGGTAAATCACATTATTGCTTTCTTGATGGTTTTTCAGGTTACATCAGATTCATATTGCACCGGAGGACCAACACAAGACCACATTCACCTGTCCATTTGGCACATTTGCCTACACTAAGATGCCTTTTGGCCTATGCAACGCACATACTACCTTCCAAAGGTGCATGGTGAGTATCTTTTCTGATTTATTAGAGAGTTGCATGGAGGTGTTTATGGATGATTTCACTGTTTATGGTTCCTCTTTTTATGCATGTTTGGATAGTCTCTCTAGAGTTCTTGACCGATGTATTGGGACTAACCTTGTTCTTAACTTTGAGAAATATCATTTTATGGTACATGAAGGTATAATCTTAAGGCATTTGGTCTATAGTAGAGGTATTGAGGTCGATAAGGCCAAGATTGATGTTATTAGTTCTCTGTCTTACCCCGCTTCTGTTTGGGAAGTGCGTTCTTTTCTTGTACATGCAGGTTTTTATAGGAGATTCATCCAGGATTTTAGCAAGATTGCACTGCCATAGTTCAAGCTTCTCCAAAAGGAATTAGACTTTATGATTGACCAGCCTTGAAAAGAGACATTTGAGGAATTGAGGAAGAATCTTACGACCTCTCCTATCATGCAGCCACCAGATTGGGAACTTCCGTTTGAGCACATGTGTGATGCGTCTAATTATGCACTTGGGGTTATGTTGTCATAGAGAGTTGATAAACTATCTCATGTCATTGCTTATGTTTCATGCACTTTAGATGCAACCCAAGTTAACTACACCACCACTGAGAATGAGCTTTTGGCTATTATTTTTGCTTTAGATAAATTTTGATCTTATTTGCTTTGCTCCTATACCATTGTCTTCACTAACCATGCAGCTTTGAAGTACCTAATGAAGAAGCCTGATGCTAAACCTAGATTGATCAGGTGGATGCTTCTTCTTCAGGAGTTTGATATTGAGATTAAGGACAGGAGTGGCACGAAAAACTTGGTTGTTGATCATTTGAGCAAGATTGAGGGACCTGTTGAATCCTTTTCTATTAGGGATAATTTCCCTGATGAGCATTTGATGCACTTGAATTCATCACATATTACACATTGGTTTGCTGACATTGTGAATTTCACTGTTGCATCTGTTGTTCCACCTCATGCATTTATGTATTAAATATATAAACTTAAGAGTGATGCTAAATATTATGTGTGGGATGATCCTTATTTGTGGAAGTTTGATAGTGATCAAGTAATCCGCAGGTGTGTGCGAGATCATGAGATTCAATCTACTCTTCAATTTTGTCATGGCACACCTATCAGCGATCATTTTGGTCCTCAACAAACTGCTAGGAGAGTATTAGACTGTGGGTTCTATTGGCCCACCATGTTTAGAGATGCTCATCACTTTACCACTACTTGTGAGCGATGTCAGAGAGTAGGAGGGACCATTACACATAGGCATAAGATGCCTCAGTAGCCCATTATTTTCTGTGAGATTTTTGATGCGTGAGGTATTGATTTTATGGGTCCATTTCCTGTTTCTCATGGTTTTTCATATATTCTGCTTACTTTTGATTATGTTTCTAGATGGGTTGAAGCTAAGGCCACCATAAGTAATGATTCTAAAGTTGTTGTGGATTTTGTGAGATCCAACATTTTTGCAGGTTTGGTGTGCCTAAAGCCATTATCAGTGACCAGGGGAGCCATTTCTATAACAGGTCATTGGCATCCTTGCTCCAGAAGTATGGGGTTGTGCATTGAGTTGCTATAACTTATCATCTGCAAACTAATAGGCAAGCAGAGATTTTTAATAGAGAGATCAAGCAAGTGTTGCAGAAGGTAGTGCAACCCAACATGAAGGATTTGAGCAAGCTGCTTGAAGATGCTTTATAGGATCACAGGACCACTTACGGAACACCTTTAGGGATGTCTCCCTATAGGGTGTTTTTTGGTAAGTCATGTAACCTTCCAATGGAGATTAAACACCATGCTTATTGGGTGGTGAAACATTTGATGAAGCGGGTATGGAAAGGAAGCTTCAATTGCAAGAACTTAAAGAAATCTACCTAGAAGCCTATGAGAACTCTAAAATTTACAAGGAGAGATTGAAGAGATTTCATGACTCTAGGATTTTTAGGAAGGAGTTCTATATTGGCCAAAAAGTGCTCTTGTTTAACTCTCGCCTCAAACTTATTTTTGGTAAACTTCGATCTAGATGGAATGGACCTTTTGTTATTACTAATGTTTTTCCCCATGGTGCAGTTGAGATTAAAAATGAAGTTACCGGCAAGGTCTTCAAAGTGAATGGTCATCAACTCAAGTTATTTCATCAGAGCCTTAAGTGGAGGATGAGCTTGTGGCTAACCTCTCTTTGGTCTTGCCAATTTTATGTGATGTGCCTTGAATGACATTTGGGGAGTTACATTTTCCCTTATTTTATTTGTTGTCTCTTTATTTGCATTTTATTGCATGCTAATATTGAGGACAATGTGCATTTCAAGTGTGAGTGAAGGATTACAAAATCTGTTTTCTATTTCTGTTTTTACATTCTATTTTATATTTCTGTTTGTTTCTATTTTTTATTTTTGTCTATTTTTGTTTACTGCTTCTGTCTATTTTTGTTGTTGTTTATGTTATTGTTTTGTCATTTTTCTATTGTTACATTCAGAAAATTAAAAAAATAACAATAATAGAATTTAGGCATTTTTTCATGTTTTTCATAAGATTTCTAACTTGTATGAATTGTGAGAAATGTACCAATTTTTGTTGGATTGAAAGATTTCATGCTTGATGTGAATCATTGTTGAAATTGTTGAAGTGATAAGTAGGCTTGAGAAATAGAATTTAAGATGAATCATGTGTGATAGAATTATGCCTTGTGTGTTTTTGGGCCTTTGTGGATGAATCACATTGTTTCATTCATGTTCTTTCATGTGTGATTTCACCCTTGTGCTAGATTACTCTATGTTTTGCCTTGCCTTTTTTGACATTCCTTGTTGCACATGCTTTGATTGAGATGATTTAGGCCTTCTTTCTTTTAGCCACTAGTCAAATAAATCTATCATTGCATTGATATTTATTGTCACTCTTTTTTAGCCTTTAAACCTTTTCTTTCTTGTGTAGCTCATTATAAACCATGTTATCCTAACTTTAGGGAGAAAAAGGGCCTTGGAATTGTTTTGGGAATGAGTTTTAAACAAGTGTGGGGTATTTGTATTTTGTTTTGATTTGGAAGAAATAAAAAACAAAAGAAAAGAAAACAAAGAGTTTAAAAAGAAAAAGTTCAAAAAAAAATGTATAATCAAAGAAAAAGAAGTACAAGCAAAAAAAAATAAACAAAAAAAGAGAGAAAGAAGAAAAAGAATGGCAATAAAAATGTGTTGTGGTTCATTTTCATCCTTGTAATTTCTTTTATTTTAATTTTGTTATCCTCCACCTTTTCTCTTTGTTTCTACCCTTGCTTTAACTTGTTGGCTTACTCCCCATTGCTCCTCTTTTCTCTTAGTTTAACCTAAATATCCTTCTATTATCCACCCTTTTACCTAAGTCATACATTTCAAACCAATAAAGTCATTTTGATCTTTTGATGCATGTGTGTTTTAAGTTGAATGAATTAGAGTCTTGTCAAAATTTGTATGTGCTAGTTACATGTGATGTTTGAGTGTAAACACAAACACATACACATTAGATGAGGTTGAGTTTTGTTCTTTGAGAGATTTCTATCACCATGATAGCTTTTCTCTTACACAAGTTTAACACTTAATATATCTTCAAGTTGGCATTTGCATGTTTGAAAGCTTCAAAACCAATTCTCTTTAAGCAGCTCCCCCTAAGTCCAACATGATGCATTGGCAATCTCCATTTGTTCCAACTCTAAATACTTCTTTGATCGAGCCCTAATTCTAATAACAATTTTACTGGGTCTTTATATATTGATTTCGCCAGCCAAGATGAGCCATCCAACTCGGCAGCGATAAGATGCACATGCACCTTTTCTTCCAACCCATGCACCAGCAAGGCTGCTTCTTTAAAACAGTCCAGGTAACTTTGTAATGTTTCCCTGGGTTGCTGCCTTATCTTCCCAAGTGCGAACTCGGACTTTGGTTGTTTCTTGCTGGTAGCAAAGTTCAACAAAAACTTTTGGCCAAAATCTTCGAAATCCTGGATTGACCGTTGTGGTAATGTATGAAACCACGTCTGTGCAGCTCCCGACAATGTTGTGGCAAAAATTCAGGAAATGATCGGCTCCTCTATTCCCCTGACATACATTTGCTTGTCAAATTTATCGATATGTAATTGTGGATCTTGACTTCCGTCATATTTCGACAAGAAAGTTCCATCAAAATCTTCTAGATACCGGGCATTTACAATTTCATCAGTAAAGGGACTATTATTGTGTTGCCCTTTACTATATTTTCTCTGGTATACCCCTCCATCCATTCTGATGCGATGAGTTACTTCTGTTATCGGTTTGTGACTTATTGTTGCAGGCTCCTTATCGCCAAGGGCCGTAACCCGGGCTTGCACTCCCTGATTAGCCTCTGCATTATTATTTTGTTGTGGAGCCGTTACTTGTGCACGAGCCATATTTCCACTATCAGGATATCCCGGATTCGCCTCTTGGCCTCGAGCTTGATCTCCCACATTAACTCGGGATGAGCCCCCAGTGTCTAATCGACTGACTGGTCTTTTTGAATTATTCGGGATTACATTAGCAGTATCCCTTTGACTTCCTTTCCGATTCATTGGAAAGACGGGGCCTTGATTGACCGGTTGATTGATATCATGATTCTACTGTCCACGGTCCTCATGATAAACTGGGTTCTCTATGCTCCTAAAACGTTGTTCCATAAGCCGAATACGCTGTTCTTCTTCATGCCTCCACGCCACATTTTGCTCCTTGATCTGAATCGTTAAATTCCTAATATCCTCTTGCCTTTGGAAGGCATATCTTCTTTCCATGTCTTCCACCCGGGCCAAGATTGAATTAAGAACGTTACTCATTAAACTTTCGTTAGGCTCCGGATTAGGAGGTACTAGTATAGCTGGATGATCGGTCTGGTTTAAACGGTGAACGTCTGAAGGTGCTTGTGCCTCTGGAGCAGGAGAAGAAGCTGTGTCTGAGATATCTTCATTCACGTGTACTGCTTCATCATTGTCCATATCCTGATTTGGAATTGGTAATTGGTTTACCCCCTCCAACACAGGATTGGAATGTAATTCTCCTCTTCTATTTGCATCGAAATGTGAGTGTGCAATCTGATTGCTTCTCGTGTTTACCATCGTAAATGTGGAATTTGTAATTAGGAACGTGGGATTAAAAATTTAATGTCCCCACAGACGGTGCCAGTGTTTTGTTGTTGAAAACAATGATGTTTGGCTAGATTGCCAGTGGATTAATGTTGGATAAGTAATTCTCTCCAAGGTCTTATAGGAAATATTCCTTTGAGATTATTTGATCACTAGGCTCAGATACGGCGATTGGGGGTGAGGTGTGTGTAAAATGTGAATGAAAAAGTAGGGTTCAGAGAATGTGTCCCTTTTTCTATGAGTGTAACTACTATTTATAAGGGAGTTTACCTCTTGGTTAGTCGATACCTTCTTCCGATTTACTCGGCTGAAATCTCTACTTGTTAAGATCATGATATTTGTTTGTTATGGTCTCCTTCATCGGTTGTTACGTGTATTGTTAAGATCTCTAAGATATTAGACCCTTAGTAGAACACTTTACTAGGCCCAAATATTGGATCCATAACACATATAATAATACAAATATATTAAAAGAAAAACCTTACATATGCATGCAGTTTTTCTTGTACGGCCCAACAATATTATTGGGGGAGCGTTATCGAGCAGTTCTTCTTAAACAAAGCAAAATAAACATGAAACAAGCTATCTGTAAAGATTTAATAATTGGAATTGGTTTCGGTACTTCTTTTAACAAGATAATAATTAATATCTTTTTTCATTTACATATTAACACTTCCTCTTTTGTAAAAAAATTTATTCATAATATTCATGTAGATTGACATAAGGATTTATATATGAAATTTTACTTTTTTTTATCCGGATATGAGTTCAAATTTTTCTCACGCCACATTTTGCTCTTAGTCGGCAATCACCTTCAGGAATATCTCCTAAAATTTTTGGGACTAGTTGAGTATTGCAAAAGGGTGAAACTAGTTGTAATTTAAATTTGTGCAATAATCCTTTTAAGTCCCATGATATTGTGGTGTACTTCTACCACTTTTACTTTAAAAATATTGATATCATACTAAAACTTTAAAATGATAAATAATAAATACAAATTACATACTAATAAAATTAGAAATTAAAAACTAAATTAGATACTAATAAAATTCAAAATTCAAAATTAAACTACATTCTACCAATTTTATTTCTTACATACTAAATTAATTAATTAAAGAATTCTCAATAGAATTTTTTTTTTCAGCTACTTTCCTTTTTTGTTGGTTCCAGAAAGTGATTCCATAATTTGATTAGTGTTGTCAGGAGTTGATAAATGGTGTTCTATATAAGTAGGACATGGACGCAATGTTCTTCCTCACCCTCATCCTTGTTCTTTCCATTGATTTCTTTCTTCTTTTCTTGATCATGTCACTTGCTGGTAAAATCAGCTCTGAAATTGGTGTTCAGGCAACCGCCGCAAAGTGGTTCAACCTCTTCGCAACACAGCTTCATCATGTTCAAAATCTTACTGATAGAGTTCATGGAACCGAGCTGCATCATGGTGAAGACTGGCATCACAATGAGTCGGTCAAGCACTGGACTTATACCATAGGTAATTAATATGCAAACTAAAATGATGGGTAGATTATTCTTTTTCCTAAGCTTAAATATATATTTCTTGTTTCTATAATTCTAGCTAGGTTTAGTTTTAATTCTTTTTCCTCGTAAACTTTTTTTTTTCTTTTTGTATAATTCTTGTACAATGTTTTTGTTATTGGTCTTGATTGCTTATGAAACAACAGGTGGCAAGGTTACAACATGCAAGGAGAGTGTTGAATCCGTTGATGAAGAGAACAAAACAATCAACTACAAGCTCTTCGATGGAGACATTGATCATCACTTCAAGGTCTTTAAGCTCATCTTTCAAGCGATTGACAAGGAAAATGACAGTGCTATTATCAAATGGACAATTGAATATGAGAGGATTGGTGAGGAAGTTGATCCTCCATATGGCTACATTGAATACGTCCACAAATGCACTAAAGATATTGATGGTCATCTTCTCAAGGCATAGCTCCAAATAAACAATATAATTAATAAGAAATAATGGACTTTGCCTTATTATCTTTATAATCGTTGTGATGTTTGCAAGACTCGAGAAGGATATGCTTGTGTAAGTCCTTCGATTGTATGAAATAAATTTGGATATGCATGTCGGTGATGTCAATTGAAGTGTGTTGAATTATATGTTAACGTGCTCCATGTGATGCATCTAAATGAATATTTCCACTTGAGGAAATATATATTTTTATGTTGTGTTTTATATTGTCTCTGAATGTTTCAATTATGTTTGATTCACCAAATCTTCACCAGCTCGTGGAAACGCATTAACGACACGTTCAGGAATTTATTGTACCCGTTTCCAATTGAAACTTCCATTTTTTTTTGTTAGGAATCAAATATAAATATAAAAAATAAAAAATAACTCACATTCTATTTAACTAATTTAATCTTACCTCTCTATTAATTGAAACATACAATATAAGTTATATGTGAATAAAATAAAATAATTTATGAAACTCAAAGTTGAACATGTTTTAATAAGTTATTCTCCCTGTTCTTTTTATTTGCGTATCCAGGAGGAAAACACAGATTAAAAAGTGCGACTAACATGTTTTTAGTTTTTTTTATTCATAACATGTAGTTATTTTGAGTACAAGTAAGTTCGAATATTAATTTTTAGTAAAATTTTATATTTGAGCCTCAAATAAAAAATATTGTGAGTATTTGAGAACCCTTTAAAGAGTTAGACAGTTTCCTAGCAGATATTTAGTCAAAGAAAAATTTGAAAAATACTTCATATTATTAACACGGTGAGCAAAGAAAAAAGAAAACAAATGTAACCGCTTAAATGTAATTATGGTGGTCCTATTTTTTAAAATTCCCAAATTTGATATTGTTTATTTTAAAATATGGATATTTAATTCTCTTATTTTTTAAATTCATAATTTTAGTTCTCTTATTTTAAAATAGAGACGTTTAGCTAATTTCTCTCTTTTGTAAAATCTACAATTTTACTTATTTCATCAAACTAAAAACATTAATTAATTATTAAGATATTAACGTTGATTATAAAATAAATTAAGCAAATAATAATGAGTTACATCATTAAATTTGAACTACAGATTAATTTCTTATCAATTAACATTTTTTGAATTTCATAGAAGTATCAAAATTATAATTTTTACAAAACTGAAGAACTAAATGTTTTTACTTTAAAATAAGGGATTAAAATTACATATTTTAAAATATACGAGGATTAAATGTTTTTTTTAAATAAAAAAATAGGAAGATCAAAATTCTAAATTTTGAAAAATAGGATATCAAAATTTTATTTACATAAATTTTTAAATATCAAAAGTAGCTGACATTGTGGGAGGAAATTATGAAAACTTCCAGCGAAATCCCTCAAATAGATATTAGTATATTACGGGAGTTACATGCTGTCACGTTAATGCATCAGGCTAATCAAAACGAAGTAATTGAAGCAACTCTATGAAATGTGTGTCATCATGCCAAGGTGATGTGCTTCAACAAAAATAATGGACGACAGCACAGCGCAGAAACAAAGTATGGTTGATTTGTTCTTAAATGCTCAACGTACTGTGCAAGAACATGGAGACAGTGCAAACATGGATTGGGTGTCAATCTAGGTGATCAGATCTATTAATTAAATAATAGAAAAATAATAAAAAGAATAAAAATATAAAATCATTATAAAGTAAAAGAAAATTAGTTAATACTCTCAAAAGTTAATAGAATTATAAAATATAGAAAAATAGCTCAAATAACAATTTGATACATATAAAATATATTTTTTAATTTTGATCCTTTAAAGTTTATTTTTCTTTATAAGTCCCTGTAAAATTTATTTATTTTTAATCATAATATTGATAATTTATTGACTTATAATGTCATCAAATGTCTGACAAAATAATTATGTATACTTTTTTACGGTAAATTGTATTTTTTTAGTTCTTATTTATTCAAAATATTTAATGATATCATAATGGTTGATGAAGATTAAAAATACAGTTTAATTAAAAAAATACATGTGACTATCTTGGCATATTTATTGATTATGTAACAAGTCAATGGATCATTAACATGTTACGTTATTAATTAATATTGTTATTTGTCAATAAATACTAAAACCAAAAAATTTGAATTTTATAGGACTACAGAAAAAAAAAACTTAAAGGACTAAAACCAAAAATAGGACCAAATTGTTTTAATCCTATGAAAAAAAATTATAAAACTATATCGGTATGAATTGTTTAGGATTTTATGTGCTTGAATATGATGATAACTCAACTGATATTATCGGATTTACAATTTTAAAATCTGAAGTAAATCAAGACTAGTTCTACATCAAGTCTTCCATTGGAAAAAATTTTGTAACCATCAAATCTTTATTAATTTTAAAAGATGGATGAAATTCATTGATTTATTATTTTTTTCTTTTTTTCTTTTTTTCTATTTTACGCGTCATCTCTCTCCTCACCCAACCTTCATCTTCTTCCTTCTTACATCAACCGTCATCATCCACCATGTGTCGTCGTCAAAGGTGATTTCCAACGACATTTTTTTTTGTTTATTCTTGATAATAGTTTGCCTCTTCCTTCCTTTCTCTTTTCTCCCTTTTTCCCCTTCTTCTCCATATTTGCAAATACATTTTCCAAACCAAATCTAGAAATTCAGTCCAGACCACACTACTTACCACGAATGCCAACGAATTCACTATGAAATGCTCCATGAACTACCATAGATTGTCTCCTTTCCTCTATAGTATTGCATCTACTATGGTTGATTTTGGTCTATGAAGCACCGACACGCTCAAAAACATGGAGAATCGGGTCCAACACGATCCGACACTCCGTCACACTCTGACACGCGGTCAACAAACCCGACACGCTGACCATTTTCGACACGCGAATATGACCATGTCCGACACAGTCAAATGGCATTTTCGTAAAAATATTACATTTAATAAAAACTAAATGCTAAGAGGCAAAGAGAGGCGAAGTGATTACACGATCAAAGTGTTGTGCTGTTGACAAGAGAGAGGAAGTCTTCCTGTTTGTATTCGCAGTTGCGTCAGCGCTCCAACAAAGAGGCAAAGTTCGTCGTTCCCCCGTGTCCACTAGTGCAGTAACGCTCCTATCCAGAGAGCAGAAAGCAAAAAACCGCCTCCATAGGTAAGTGCTCTGACCACCAACCTCGAATCCTTCCTTGCTTTGGACCACCAAAACCCACTTCCTGACTCGGGCTCGCTCTACGCGGACCTGTAGGCGCGAACACAGTGTCGTTTTGCATTTTGCCCAATCGCAAGTCCGCAACTTCTTTTGATTTGCTTTTCACACGGACCATCAACACCCAGTCACCCACTTACTTGCTTTGGACAACATCGTTTTGCCTATTAATCATTTTGTGATTGTCCTTTTTTTTTTTGTTCCCTGCAGGTGAGGTGCTTTGATTTTATACTTTTACCCATTATACGTGTTTAGCATAGTTCTTAGCACAATTTGGTAATGTTTTCTTTTTAATCTTCTTTGTTGCAACTTTATTTTAATGTTGTATGTGTTGGGCTGTTATTTGTTGTTCATGTTTGCTATCAAGTTAATTCATATTTGTATATGTCTTCTATACTAAGTAATGGAATTTCTTCAACCAGGTAAAATTAACAAAGTACTTTTAAGAGGACTAGATATCAAAAGAATACCAAAAAGTATAAATATTATAGCCCTCCAGTCCTATTCTAATTTGTAATTACTCATTAAATATTTAGTTCTTATCTTTAAAAATTAAAAATTGAAATGCAGTCTCTTTGAATTATTTTTTTTGTTACATTGATGGGTATTATTAGCTTAGTTTAATTTTTTTTGTTAAATTATTGAATATTAAATGAAATATACACTATATAAATTAAAAATATTATTTAATATTAAAACGTGTCCCAGCATGTCGAAATCCATAATTTTTTAAGATCAATGTGTCGGAGAGTTGAGTCATATCACGTGTCACGTGTCGATGTCGGTGCTATATAGATTTTGGTACGGTTATTCTTTGCCACTAATGGTGGTGATGTTGTTGTGCAACAACGTTAAAAGAGAAAAAGGAAAATAAAAGGGACAAAAATTGAAAAGTGAGGAAAAAGAAAGAAAAAAGAGAATAAAAAAATTGAAAAAAATTAACAATTGATTTTTAAATAAACAAATCTAAAGAATAAAAAAATGTTTCCTATGTTAGAAGACATGGGAAAGTTAGATTCTATAGATGTTGTTTATGTTGTTTTCCAATGACAATTAATTGGAGTTTCAACTCAATAGTTTATATAATAAAAATTAAAATATTAAAAGATTATGTAGACTTTTTTTACACAAAAAATTATGTATCCAATTCTAATTTTAGAGCAATACAAGAAATACTTTAAAAAACTGCGTATAAATTGTCCTTTTTTGAATAGGGTGGTTGTATGAGACTTCTTTTTCAAATGTTTGGCGTTAGCCAATTTCCAGTATTCATTGTGCTTGTCTTAAATTTTTAATATTCAATTATAATATTTTTCCTTTAAAAAATTACAAATAATTTAAAGGTTAAATTACTCATTTATTCTATAGAAGTGATACTATTTTAAGTGTTGGTGCTTTGGGCGAAAAAGAAAATACTCAAGTTTTAGTTGTCTTTTTTATTTTTTAATGAAGATTGGTAGTTGTCATTACATGTTTGTTTACTCTATCAAAGAGTGGTTGACTGGTAGTAATAACATGACTTACAAATTGTAACGACATGGTTAAAATAATATCGGTAAAACATTTTTTTAGTCTATGTATTTTTGGTAAAAAATAGTATTAGTCTCTTACTTTGACTTTAATTAATTTTGTCTCTACACTTTAGAAAATAGTGGTTTTTATAGACAACTTTCACCGTGAAGAGAGAGAGAAACCAGTATTCTTTTTGCAAATTAAATCCAAGAAAAATTGATCAAAATTAAAGTTTGGAGGCTAAAATTAAGTTTCAAAAAAGTACAGAGACTGAAAATATATTTTACTCAAATATTATTTAAAAAAGGTCGTGTGAAAACTTTTGTGAATGAACATCCAACATTTGAAGAAAAGAACATTCAATATTAAATATAGATAGAAATAAATAAAAATTAAAACATGAAAGATTAAACATATGCATAAATAATAAAAAAAGAAATTAAATTGAAAGGATTATGAAAATAAAAGTGTGGAGAAATGCCATGTGAAAGTTTTGTAGAAGAACATAATTTGATAACAATTTTAATAGAACAAATATATATATATATATATATTAAATATAGATAGTAAAGTACACTAATTACCTCTGAGATCACTAATTACCTCCGAGATTTTATGAAACTACACAATTTTTTCTCTATACTAATTTCTCTTAATTATTTGGAAAATGCAAATACCGACACCCTTTATATATTATATTGATTTTCCTTATAAATGTTAAAAAAATAAAAAAATATTTGTGTAATTTCATAAAATTTTAAGAGTAATTATTTTTTTTCAGGCAAAAAGTTAAATTGTTGATAGAAAAAAGATGCAAAGCTGCCAGAAATGTCCCACTGTAAAAGTAAAATAAACACACGATCAAAGAAAATGAAATATTTCTTAAATTGGGAAGGTGTGTGAAGTCATTCTTTTACCATGGAGGAACAATTATGGAGAGAGTTATGACTTTGTAAGGTCTTTTGGAGGTGACAAGCCTTAGTTATCTAGACAGGCGCGCAATTGGACAATATCTTTATAGGGAGTAGGAAGTTGTTCGTGAACCTACCAAGATTCAACAGGGAAAAGACTAAGAAAAAGGAGATTATGTAGAAGGGGGGGTAGAAGGGAAGACATAATGAAATGAATGTGGTAAAAGGAGGGGGAAATATAGGAACCTACACTGAAGTGGTAGCTGACAAGAGGAAGGTGGTAATAACAATTGTAACACCATGAGCGAATCACACATGAATGAGAGGAATCCATAAGTTGTATAGGTATAAAACTGTACAGTTGATAATTGCTTAAAAAAATTAATTGACAATACTTATACCAACAAGATGCATATATTTTTCAATAATCTATCATAAGAACTTCATAACTAAACATGTTTGACTTTGAGTAATTATGAGATGAGTGACATTTAGGAAAGCTTCTCAAAAAATGTATAAATGAAGACAAAACATACTAAAAAGTTCATGTTAGTTTGTGATGTTGGTCAATGATCCTTAAAGCCTAAGCTAATTTTCGAGGCCTCATAAAAGCTATCTAAGGAGAATTCTGACCAGTTGAAGGTTCTGACCAACAATAATATTGAGTGACGTGTCATCGTGTGTGAGCCACGTCGACACTCGGGGATATTACAATGGGAGAATAAAGCAAACTAGGAAACTAATGAGGCTGAAGCGAAGTGGAACAACCAAGTGATAAAAGTGGATGAATGCAATATGGATAGGCTAGAAAAAAGTTGTGTAGCCAGACTCAGACACTCAAATCATATTAAAGACTTAAAAGAGCTGTTTTTCATAGACGGTTTAAAGGCAGTAAAGATGAGATACCGAGGAGACAACCTGATGTCACTAACAGCTTTAGAGGGGGATAACTTGTTGGAGACTTTAAGAGGAGCCGGGAGTGGTTGAGGGAATCTATAGAACCATGAAGCCCTATGGTAGGTTTGAGGAATATGATAGTTTGGCTAAGAATCTATGTATGGCATTCCTCTTCATACATGGAGTAAATATTGTTTTAAGTAGGTGGTAGAGTCGGTTAGTTCTTTTGTTGCTATGGATGAGAATACTTTCTAAGATCAAGTATGCAAGAATTTTAATTAGAACTTCCTATTTGGATTTTATTAGTAAGAGTCAGAGGATTAATATCAATGGGAACCAGAGGATAAAAATTATGGAGCTTGTGACTTTTAGATCTTGATTGTGGTTATCAAACAAGATAGGATAATTTAAGTCTACTTTTTATGACTGGTGGAGAAGACACAAATACATGTCAGCTACTGCATGGTTACATGGGCTTTTAGTATCGGATGGGAATTATTTATGATATTATGAGAGTGTTAATATGCAATGCTATGCCTTTGTCAAAGGTATCAACTTATCAACAATCTAGCAAAAAAGCATATGTAGATTAAGCTGTGGAGCAATTTGTTTTGTGCATAATAATGATGGGATGGGGTTTGGTTTTATGACATGTGGGTTTGCAACTCTGTAGCAACTCATATGTGGACGTGCTGGTTTTCTTTAATTGAAGTCTATGGAGAATTTATCTACAAGAATATAAAGTGGGGTCATATATGTAATGTAAAATTCAGAGAATCATGCATGGTAAAGATGGGTAAAAACAAAGTTGTTATAAGTCGTATTGATGGGAGTAGCAAGCTAGCTTTGTAATCTAACTTGCAAGGGTGCATCTTGTACTCTTTGCATGTTTTTTAAAAAGTCAATAAAATTATTTTGCCTATAAATAATAAAAACATAATAAACTAAACTATGTAAATGATTGCCAACTTGAAATGGCTATAGGGAACTCTTATCTTATAACAACCGAAAGAATAACAACATAAGTCAGTTGGACTCACTCATTTATAAATAGCCATATACAAGCATAATTATGGCTGCAATATTGTTGTTGTGGTAGTGTCCACAACCACAATTGTGGCCATCATATTGTTGTGACCGCAATTGGACAACTCTTAAATCTTATACTTTCCAAAAGTTCCTCAAAGGCCAAGTTCTCATTTATAAAGACAATATTGTTTTGGAAATTCCAAATACACCTTAAAATAACAATCCATACAATCTGTTAGGCCTTTGATGCTTGCTTACCTTTAACTACTAACGAGTACTGGCAAAAGTGCATAAACAAAACTTCCATACACAAAACTCAAACAGTAGGTTCCCAGACATAACTTTAAAAGTAATTAGTGTAATTTATTCTTGTGATAAAGATAAACTTAAAATTCCATCTATTCAGTTATTTTTAGAGGGCCTTTGCCCGGGACCCTCTATCTCCTTGCTTATTTTATGTGCCAAAAGTTTATCTATGTTGATTAAAGATGTTGAGAGGAGAAGTGAACTCCATATGTAACACCCTTGTATCCCGATACACACGCACTTATAATATTTTTTTAAATATGTTCTCTATAGAATTTAATCAAAAGGATGAATGGACTTGTCAAAAACTTGTTCACGGTAAAAGAGTATTACATGTTGTACATCAAGAACTTAAAGAAAACAACTCAATAAATAACATAATTCAAAGTTAAATAAATGCTAACACTACAAAGGTCATACAAACCATAATAAATAAAATATACAGAAAAATTACTCATAAAATGAAAATTTAGATAAATGAATAAAACTCATACTCGATATTACATTGTTTCATAGCACCCATAATCCTAAAACTAAAAATAATAGAGTGGAGACCTATGCCTCTCTTGTGGCACCATCATCCTAACCTTGTAGAGACTAACCTGGAAGGGAGTCCACACAAAAAAGACAACCAAATGAGGAATGAGATACATCTCATAATAAATTCAAAACTTTAAGGAAATCATAAAGAGATAAGATATATTTATAAACAATTACATGTCACAAACACGCTTCATCCATATGAAAAGTTTTATATACAGACACACATGAATTGTGATGCATAATAGACCTGTAGACTCATGCATGTGGTACTATTTTGGAAAATACTGTGATTGTAGCCCAAGAGTCTATGTAGTCAACAAATTTCAACACAATTGACAAGCCGACACTATCCCTCTCACCGAGATGACACCACTGACGATGAATTAGGGGGCAAAAGAACCCAAATAATACATTTTTAATATACATTTACCAATTTAAGGCTGTTTGGAAACATATTACAACTTTGGGGCAGTTGGTCACGCCCAATTTGGGCAGGGGTGGTCACGCCCAAATTGGGCTGGAGTGGTCA
>CM023948.1:8793279-8809094 GCA_013407115.1 Glycine latifolia | reverse complement strand
AGGTTGATTTATCCAATGATCATTAATTAGACCGGTTTAAAATGATCACTGTGCGATTGTAATTGTGAACATGTCGTATTTAATTGAATGCTAGGCGATCATCTTGTAGGAAGGATATTCTAAGCGAATGCAGAGATTTCGGTTTGTTTAGAATCAACCACAAAGCTGTTTATTATTTTATCCGATGATAGATATCCAAGGAATCTCAATTTTGAGTTGGTTACTCGTTTTTAAATAATTAAATTACTTCTAACGTTCTGTTGTTTAATCTTTTTGAACTGAACTCAACCCCCCCTTTTACATTCCTGTTAATTCTGACAATACAGTGCCAGTTCCAAGTGTGAAACGATCCAGGTTTACTACTATACTATTGAATCTGTTTAGCCTGGTATTTGACTGAGTTCGACGGCTCACGTCAGCCTACTCACAACCAACAATTACACTTAGGTTTCTTGAGGTTTTAGGTGCGACACCTCTATACTCATCATCTCACTCATGGTTGGTATCAAGTATTCAAGTTTCACCATCAACAACAATTCATCCCATATATATTGGAAAGTCACTATACCTCTTGGGAAGTAGCTCTCAACACTTCGACATGTTATTCGGAGTTAAAACGTAAGGTGGTACTTAGGAAGATACCCCACTGGGCAAGATCCCCAGGTCGCTTTAGTGAGGCGGAGTTCTGACATGGAAGTCACCCTCCTAAGTATACCATTTTTCAACAAAAATAAAATTTTCCCAAATGATATAGTTAAATCCTTTCAGTTTTCCTTGAACAAAGGAATTCAAGGTCTCAAGCTCTCCAATGGAGGTTTTTCTTGGAGAGGGAGAAATGAGTAAAAATAAGAGTGTTTTGTGTTGTGTTTCAGTTTTAGGTCAATAAAAAGGAGTATGTGGCTTTTTCTCTCTTTTCTCTTCACACCCCATCACTTCCTAAGCTCAACTAACTCTATTCTCATAACTCAAGGCTCACTCATCTCAGTCCAAAAGTTCTAAAACTTACTATTCACACCTAAAACAAGGCTTTTCGATAAACATGGTCATATATAGAAACATCACCTCATAATTAATTATTTAATTACAGAAACTTAAATTAAATTCAATTATTCTTGCAATCTAATTAAATTACTTCTAGTCATTATAAAAAACACAGTGTTACAATATGCACATAGTTTATTTTTGAAGTCTCTTAGAGATTACTATCCCGCGGAGGTTCTCCAAACATTTTTTACAATGCATACTACCATGATATTAAGGGTGTTTGCAACTCAATTTAGTTTTGTTTTTCTTCAAAAAAAAATCACATGAACTAAACTTAAAAAATATATGCGATTTAGTTCATTCGATTTTCATTTAAAATAAAACTCGAATCAATATTTTGCGGTTTGTTTGGTTTGATTTTTGTGGTTTTTACTAAAATATTATTTCATTAAAAATTAAATATTTTATTTTCATATTTTATATTAAATTACATTAAAAATTGCTGATAACAATTTACAAAACTGATTAATATCTTAAACCTTCTACCATAAAAGTATGTCAAAATTTTTATCTATTTTAAACCAAACATTATTTTCACATATACGCGTGGGTATCATGCATTCAATCACAATATCAATCATGGAAACATTCACTCATTCCCACAATAATCTCATCATATCATCACTTCATTCACAAATCATAACTATAGGCATCATGCATCATACTACTATTTGTTACCATATCAATGTTACACACTCATTTTTCCTCCTTTGTTACTATAACCTTCATAAAGTATAATAATAATCACTAGAGTTGTACTAATCTTATTAAGTTTGTTCTTATCTCGTTAGAGATATAAGATAATTATCTTCATAAAATTAGGAAATATAAAATCTAATTGCATAATCCTAACAGCTTAACCTTTACTCACTAAAATGACAATATCCAGAGTTATAGACATCATTTTTTTTAGTGAAACCAAAGTCCTTAGTTATCTAACATCTAGGTGTACAACTTTCATGAAGACCTTTTTCCTACTTATTTTTGCTTCTTAAGTTAATGAGCGTCGTTATGGAATAGATTGCAATATTGACATGAAAGCATGAATTTACACATCCAACAACAAATCGCATGATTCATTTTAATGGATATTTTGAAGAGCAAAAGACCAGACCCAAATCAATTCATGGCAGCAATTAAAGTACTTTGGGGTGTTTACAACCAGTCTAAGAAATTATAAACATAAACTTAAGGTTGTTTCCATTCATGCAAAGGAAGAGAAAAAGATAACTAATTAACCTAATCTTGAAATAAGCAATTCCTCAAGGAAGATAAAGACAATCTAGTGGTCAATCCCAAGAACACACCAACTTAGTGATGTCATTCACCATGATCTTCACAATAACTCTTACTATGACAAATACTTAGGCATCATCTAAAACACAATCTAAGCCCACTTTGTTTCTTAAAGTTTGCACTAATTGTAATTTCTAAAGGAAATATAAAAATTATTAACCTTGAGGGCTCCATGTTTTGCACTGAGCCCCCTTTCTGTATGATTCTCTTAAGGCTTGGTGGTGATGTATGTCTAAACCTATTAGACATGAATTTTCTCAAATCTACCTTGCAATGAAACCTAATCTTCAAGAAAATTTCAAGAACACACAAGTTGTCCAACATTTCTCATGAAACATGTGGTTGTTTGGAAGCTTTAATGGCAGCAATGGAAGATGGAAGAAAGGTTAGAGATGAAGATGGAAGACACCATGGAGAAGCTCTCCAATAAGTCTAGGAAGAATCACCACAATAACATCGAGAAGTCATTGATAAGACTCGAGAAGTTCTTGCACAAGAACAAGAGAGAAACTCTCACACAAATTTCAGATTTGTATTAAGGAACAAAATTTTTTTTACAATTAGTTTTGGGCAACCATATATAGCCCACAAAATTACAAGGGAAATGCAAATTGAAATGAAGCTTGTAGTACACACTAAAGGAACCTAAGGCAAGCTTAATGAAGCTTGTGGTGCAAGCTTCCCTAAGTGACCCTTGGCTGTCCCAAATTTGTGAAATGGTGCAGTATTTTAGCTTCTAAGTGCAGCCAACAAATTTACTAAGTTTCTACACTAATTACACACAAGTGCACCTACACCTCTTTACACAATTGCACTAAAAAGCCTTTTTTATTGTTTTTACTTTTGCTTCTAACAAGTGCTGAATTTAATTGGAATTAAATTGAACTTGAGACATTAAAATCCAGCCCTTGTTATCCTTAAGTTGGTGTGCTTCCTCTTGCTTATCCAAGTTAGCCTTCATGTGATCTTGAAGTGTTTGGATTCTAGCTCTTCTCATGGGTCCTTTAAAGTTCACCAAAGGAAGTGCTTTAAGATCTCCTTCTAGACCTTTAGCTTGCAATGAACCTCCACCATCCCCTCCTTCTTGAGAGAAACTTGACCTCAATTCTGCTTCCTCACTTGTACCTACATCATACAAATAAAGATCACAAACAATGAAAGTATTACTCACACCATACTCACTTGGAAACTCAAGTTTGTAAGCATTGTTGTTGATGATGTAGCTTTTCCACTTGTATTTGTATCACTTTTGCTTCCATGGAGGAAGTCTCACCACTTCCTTGAAGAAGAGATTGGCTACTTCACAAGCTTCATCACTCTTGTGACAAAGAATGAAGTGTGCCATCTTTGAGAACCTATCAACAACAACAAAGATAGAATCATTTCCCCTCTTGGGTCTTTGAAGACCAAACACAAACTCCATAGAAATGTCAACCCAGGGGGAGTTAGGAATAGGAAAAGCTGTATCTAAATCATGAGGCATTAATCTAGATTTAGCTTTATGATAAGTAATACATTGAGATACAAGCTTATGCACATCATGCCTCATCTTTGGCCAATAGAAAGGTTCATGTAAAATAGCCAAAATTTTACCTACACCAAAGTGTCCCATGAAATTGTTCTCATGAGCTTCCCTTATGAAAAGTTCTCTCAAAGAGTGTTTAGGAACACATAGTTTCTTTTCCTTTTCAACATGTAAACAAAGAGAGTTAGAAACCATATAATGAAGAGGTTGTCTTGCTAATAATATTCTCTTGACTTCTTTTCCTCTCAAGAACAAACTCTCTTTAATCTCATGAATTTTTTTGCTCTCATTTTCTTCCACTTTTCTTTTCTTCTCACTAGTTTTTCTCTTTGGAAGCTCACTTTCTTTGCCCTTTTTTGTGCAGGATTTTTTTTAAGTGCAGTATTTTTTTCAGCTCCTCAATTATCTTTTCTTTCATCTTTATTTGATCCTCACACACTTGTCTAGGAGTGTAAGGTCTCGATTGTCCACGTGGCACCTTAACGTTTTAATATTGTAATTATGCAGTAGTAATAATTATTATGGTAATGATCCTATGACTAATCTGGATTCGTGTGATCGGGGTGTCATACAAGGGGGGTGCCATTTGGAACTCGGATAAAAGAGTCTGTAAATAAAACCTTTTGAAGTCGGGTTCGTACTGAGTGTGTTAGTATTTACAAGGAAACTGGGGTAGAGTGTGACCGGGTTATCGCGTATGTATCCTGGGAATAAACGCTGAAAAGAAAGGAACCCGAACGAGGTCGGGTAGTGATGGTCAGGACAGGACCCCGGACAGGGTTGTCTGGACTACGCGTACCAATGCAAAGTCATATACGCTTGACTCTCCAGCCCGGTAGCTAGTGCTTTCACAAGCTTGACCTACGCACGTGATCCGTACTGACCGTCAGGTCACTAGAGTAACACGTGTTGACTTAGTGATGTATGCGACGTGCGTTAACTCTCAGAGTATTTAAATAGCATGCGTGTGGGTTGTTTCGTGCACGACTCATTTCTTCCTCTGTCCCTTCACCAAAAAGTGTGTTCCTTCTCTGTTTCCGCCATTGACTAGTAAAGAAAGTTTCTGGTTTAGAGAAGAGAATGTGATTTTTAGGACGTTAGAGCTTGAGAAGCGGTTCTCGAGCCTCATTAACAACCTTAGAGGTAAGAGGCATCGGCCCAACCTTAGAATGTAACTGTTATCAATTTTGGGTTAGTTACGATGAACCTTTTTGGGGTTCTGCAGTCGCCTATGGGTGGCTTATGTTGGTAACTTGGATATGTACCGAGTTCCTCTACATGTAACGGGTGAAAACCATTATTGATTTCTTGCATGCATGTACGTCGGGCGCAACGCTAAAGATCGCGGTACTCGAAATCATGAGGGTGGACAAACCAGTGAGGAACACCGGACAAGTAAGCTCCCTGTTATTGAGAGTCCTTCTCTGGACCGCATTCCACCATACTCCAAGGGAATGATGGTTTTTATATGTAATGATGCATGCATTGAAATTAGGTGTTACTGCTTTCTGTTTGAGAACATGTATATGATTTGCACTATGATTGCTTTGTTGTGATATTTGAGATTCTCTGGCCAGTAGAATAGACAAATATGGACTTAGAGCCATAGATGTTTGTGCGAAACCCAGAGGAAATGTGCCCATTAAGTTAGATGATCTACCTCAGGGGGTGTCTGCACGAAGTCCTAGGGGAATGTGCCCATTAAGTTGGATGATTTCTCTTGTTATATTTGTCCTATTAAATACATGTGATGTGTTCTTTTGTAATGTCGTTTTGATTCTTTGTGTCATGGAAGTGAACCCGAAAAAGGAGAAACCCTCCAGAACCCAGAGTTTACTGAGATTATTATCTCACCCCGGTTGGGGAATTATATGTTATTACAGGTGACGAGCACTGGGAGGACGGCGGATCCCAGGGCAAGAGGCCCGGGTAGCAAGGCAGTCCGAGGGATTCCGGACGAGGGGTCGAATCGGGACGGGTTCTTAGTGAACCTTTATTTATTTTGTAGCATGAGGCTCTGTAATTTTGGCTACGTATTTACGCATGCTTTTAATCCGGCCCTGAAGGGTGTTATACCCGGGGTCTTATAAGTTGTAAACTTATGAACTATTATCATACATAATGCAAAGCTTTTATCTTATTGTGGATATACAATGACGTCATATTATTAGTTGCTTCCTTATTTATCTTGTTATATTAATTACTATGCTTAACGACCATAATGCAATGTTAACAAACTGGATGCATACGGGGTGTGACAAGGAGTCAAAGGCCTCAAAATAATTTTCTTGCCTAAGTGCTTAAACTCACAAGTGTTCTTCATGCCATTGTGTATCACTTTTCTATCATATTGCCATGGTCTACCAAAAAGGATATGACCAGCCTCCATAGGTACAATATCACAAAGAACTTCATCATTATAAGCATTAACAGAAAAAGGAATGAGCACTTGAGAATTTACCACAATTTCTCCACTTTCACTAAGCCATTGTAGCTTGTATGGCTTTGGATGCTTTGTGGTTGGCAAGTGTAACTTCTCAACAAGCCTTGTACTAGCCACATTGGTGCAGCTGCCTCCATCAATGATAAGTGAACACACTTTCTTTTCAACTAAACACCTTGTGTGAAAAATATTTTCTCTTTGATTTTCCTCTTTTTCTAGGCAAAAATTGTTCAACATTCTCCTTACCATCAAGAGATCACCCTCTTCGACCTCTACAAGTGTAAGTTCCTCTTCTTCTTCACTTAAAGAACTATTTGAGTCACTTGAAGACTCACTCTTTATGCCTCCATCCTCAAGCAAAATCATTGTTCTCTTGTTGGGACATTGGGAAGCAATGTGACCCTTACCAAGGCACTTAAAACACTTGATATTTCTTGATCTTGTTGGAGTTGGATCCACAATTTTTTTGCTTGAGCTCTCCACCTTTTCTTCTATATTTTCTCTGAAAAACCTCCCTCCTAGGCTTGTCCTTCCAACTGGAAGTTGCAGCCCCATTGGTTTTGGAAGCTTTTCTTCTTTTTAGTTGTTGCTCCACCCTTTGAGCTTTGTGGACTAGCTCCTCAATTGTTGCATAAGAATGTAGCTCCATCCCGGGGTGGACCCAGGGGGGGTCCAATGACCGCAAGTGCAGACATTAAAATATATTTTTTTTCCACAAAACGGCATCGTTTCATTTAGGCATTCTTTAGGTTTTCTTCATCCGTAGACCGTAGCGGCAGCCCACACCTCGCGACCTCGGCTTCATCGCGTTTACCTGCCAGCTTCGCGACCTCCGTTCAAGCCTCATCTTTGTCCGTTCAAGTGTCACGCGTCGCGCCTTCAAGGCTCGTCTTCGTCCTTTCAAGAGTCGCGCCGCCGCGGTCCAGGGAGGCTTAGCTCGTGCTTCCGTTCAAGCTTCTGTTCAAGGCTTGTCTTCGTCCGTTCAAGCTTCGCATCGCCGCCGCTGATTCAGCTCTTTTGGATTTGCTAGATCCTAACTCCTAAGCGCGAACCATTTCGAAGGTATCGCACTCGCTCTTTGCTGCGTTCATGATGATCAATCGCATTTTCATTTTCAATTCTCCGATCCGTGCTGTTCTTATAATTTCAGGCACTTGATTTTGAAATCAGAAAATTCTTTTACCGGCATCCGGCGGTGATGGGTGATCCCTAGCATTTTGCTCTCCACTTCTATTTTTCATAAGAAGTCTTGATGTTTTGGTTTTTCTCTCCATTTCTACTTCTCTGTTATTTGCTCTCTACTTTGACTTTTATACTCCTCTGTTTTGCTGCTGTGAAAATTTGAACATATCATCAAGTGGGTTTATTTAACATTGTTGTCATATGCTAGAAAAGCTATTGAGTATAACCTAGATCTTTCATCTATTGATGGTTAGATTGTTGATAATGATGGAGGTTCATTTAACATCAAATATTTAAATATAAACAACTTGGATTTGGGCACTCCGAATAAAAAAAATTTGATTCAAGTTGAGAGGATGTGGGGTTCCTAATTTTGATATGAACTTGATGGAGCTGGAAAAGAAGGTGCCACAAAGATGGAGATGAAGATCATCTGAATATGATGATTATGGTGATACTGATAATGGCTTGAAAGATTTGCTATATATATAGAGTTGGGCTGCTTTCTTTTAGTATTTTAGTTTTATGTGCTGTCAAAAACTATCTTTTATATTTGGAGTTGTTAATTTGCAACTTTAGCTTAATATGTGATTGTGGCTTGAGAATTGTAGGTGACCACCTTATGCATTTTTCAAACTAAGGTTAACTATATGACCATGTTGGTACTTGGTAGTGATTTAAAGGTTATTTTTCACATCTGTTATTTTATATGCGTGCACACACACACACACACATGTTTTTTATGTAAATTTGTATTTTTGGTGGGATCTCACATGCATTTTCAAACTAAGGTTAATAAAATGTTAGTAGTGGCACCATGGGGGATGACTTTTATATCTTCCAATTGATGTTAGGTTTGACATTCTCAAACAAGTTAATATTCTAGAGATGAGGGTCTTTACTGTGATTTTGCTCGCCTTCTGTACAGTAATGTTGACTTTTTTATTCACCATTATAAATAGAATGACGATGTATGGATGTATTGAAGTATATTCTCATATTTGTTTTGGATGATTGATAAAATTTGGGAGCTTAATGTTTGGTCAAACTATTATCTGTTTTTTGTTATAAAAACAACTATATTTTGAGCAAGTTTATGACCTTTACATAAAGCGTTGATTTAAATTTTCTTTACAACTATGTTTGATCAACACTCTTGTAGCCTTGGAAATGTCTTTGGAGCTTGTTGTGGACTTCTCTTGCATAATAAGTTGGAACAAATCTTTCTCTCAAGCATCTCTTCAAGTCATTCCAGCCATGTATTCTTCCTCTCCTCAACCTCCCTATGTCCATTTGAATTTGGTTCCACCATACCAAAGCATAGCCACCAAATTCTAGAGTTGTTAGAATCACTTTCTTTTCTTCATCAAATTGTTGGCATGAGAAAATTTGTTCTACTTTCATCTCCCAATCAAAGTATTTTTCGGGATCATAATCACCATAGAATTTTGGAATTTTTATTTTTACTCCACTCAATCCGCCATTCCTCCCTTCTCTCTCTTCTCTCCTCACCCTCCAACCTTCCTCATATCTATTTTGTCTCCTAGGATTGTGTCTCCTATTTTCTCTTCTATTATTTTCTCTCCAATCCTCTCTCTCATTCCTCTCATCTTCATGATTTCCTCCATGAGAGGAAGCATAATCACTCATCATCCAATCACCATGAGCATCTCCATCCACACTTCCAATGGGATTACTCCTTCTTTGGGTCTCCCTTTGTAGCTCCTCAAATCTTGCATCCATTTTGGTTTGCAAGTATTTCATTTGTTTTGTCATGGCTTTCATCACCCTAGGGGTCCTAGGTGACAAAGCCTCATCTCCACTTGAGTTCATCCTTCAAAACAAATGGTTAGCAAAGCATAAGTATATAAGGAAATTATCACCACTCTCTAAGTGTTTGCCACTCACACTCGTGTTTGCACTCTTTATCTAGGCATTTTCTTTAATGTTCTCTCTTGCATTTTTCCACTCTAGCTTCTCTATAGTTCTTAAGCAACACTCTCAATCCAATCAAGCTTCTTTACTATTGTTAAATAGGAACAATTCTAAGCTAGACTTAAGAGTCCAAAGAACAAGAAAACTCTAAGACAAAACCTTGGAATTTTTAAGAGACAAGCAACAAAAGCAAAATTTGGAAAAGCACAACTCAAATTGGAATTTAATGAGACAACTCAAGGACATATATTGGCTGTACCAAACTGCACAAGGAGGATATGCCAAGTAAATTCATTTGTTCGAAGCCAAATTTCATCAAATTTGCATGTCATAAAAGCTCACTTAATTTTGTGGTTCACAGGAAATTTTGGAACTTGTAATTTTGTAACTTTCTTTTCTTCTAAATTATGTTTTTCTTTGAATTTTTCCAACCACCAAATCAATACATTCTTGGCTGCACTTTGATTGTTTTTCCAGTCACAAATCACAAACTTTTTGGGCTTCACTTTGATTATTTTTCCAGCCACAATTTCACAAACACTTGGGTTGCACTTTGCTTGTTTTTCTTTTGAACAAGTTCAATAATCCTCTAAGAAATTGATGAATCACGAAAATATGATGTATAACAATTGTAAAATTTGCTTCTAACAACTCAATTCAGTTTAGGCATGAGAGTAGAATCAAAACAAGTGGTCATACAACACAAAAAACACTACTAACAAAAATTAACAAGAATCAAGACTAGAAAATTAGAAAAATTTCAAGAACAAATGAAGAACATGAAGATCATGAAATCACAAGAAAACTTAAAGGAAAGCACAAGGTTATATGGCTAAATCACTACACAAGCCACACCACCAAGAATCAAACAAAACAAACAAGAAAACAAGGAATTAAAGAATATTTTCATATTTTCAAAAGTTGCAGATTTTTTACCTTTGAAGAAGCTCTAGAACTGAACTTGAAGAAGAATTCCACAAGGACTAGGCTCTATATACCACATGATGTATGGTTGTACCATTAGCCATTAGTTTTCCCAAATCTACCTTGCAATGAAACCCAATCTTCAAGCAAACTTCAAGAACACACAAGTTGTCCAGCATTTCACATGAAACATGTGGCTGTTTGGAAGCTTTAATGGCAGCAATGGAAGATGAAAGAAAGGTTAGAGATGAAGATGGAAGACACCATGGAGAAGCTCTCCAATAAGTCTATGAAGAATCACCACAATGACATTGAGAATTCATTGATAAGACTCGAGAAGTTCTTGCACAAGAACAAGAGAGAAACTCTCACACAAATTTCAGATTTGTATTAATGAACAAAATTTTTTTTACAATCAGTTTTGGGCAACTATATATAGCGCCCACCAAATTACAAGGTAAATGCAAGGGAAATGCAAATTGAAATGAAGCTTGTAGTGCACACTAAAGGAACCTAAGGCAAGCTTAACGAAGCTTGTGGTGTAAGCTTCCCTAAGTGATCCTTGGCTGTCCCAAATTTGTGAAATGGTGCAGTATTTTAGCTTCTAAGTGCAGCCAACTAATATACTAAGTTTCTACACAAATTACACACAAGTGCACCTACACCTCTTTACACAAATGCACTAAAAACCTTTTTTTATTGTTTCTACTTTTGCTTCTAACAAGTGCTGAATTTAATTGGAATTAAATTGAACTTGAGACATTAAAATTCAGCCCTTGTTATCCTTAAGTTGGTGTGCTTCCTCTTGCTTGTCCAAGTTAGCCTTCATGTGATCTTGAAGTGCTTGGGTTCTAGCTCTTCTCATGGGTCTTTTAAAGCTCACCAAAGGAAGTGTTTCAAGCTCTCCTTCTAGATCTTTAGCTTGCAATGGACCTCCATCAGGTGGTCTCCTCTTTATCTCTCTCTCTCTCTCTCTCTCTCTCTCTCTCTATATATATATATATATATATATATATATATATATAACAAAGAAAGGGTCTAGGAGGTTATTTTGCCTGATGTGGGACTTAGAGTGGTTTTCATAATCAAGTGGTCTACTTTGAAGTCAATTTTCACTAAGAAATAGGTCAATTTTTGTTTCTAAGGTGCATAGATGAATTTTAGTTTATTTAGCAAGTTTTCTAACTACACAAATGACACTTTGAACGTACGACTACATCTCAAGATATGGTTTAATCATTCTAGGGTTCTTATCATAAGACTCCACTAGATTTATACACTTTTCATGTGTATCTAAGACTCCTTTAGAACCAAATACAATATAATACAACTATAATGACAATAACACTGTCAATTACAAATACAATATGATGATGATGATGATGATAATAATAATAATAATAATAATAACAATAACAACAACAACAATAAACACATGTACAACAACACAAACACAAAGACATGATAGATAATATAACATAACACTCGTGTTTTGAAGGCGAACACCCTCCGTCGTACTCTTCTTCTCACTAACAACCATGGTTTCCTTTTTTGCAGATATGTGAATGATCTCCGCACACAAATTCGTGTATGCGATCTCTGTGGCACCACAAGTGATTGTGTCCAACGTTGCACTATCGCTACGATGGTTGGAGATGTCAACAGTGATGTGGTCCACCACTAGAAAAGAAGGTGGAGAGGAAGAGGTTAGGTTTATGAGGGGAAGAGAGATCAACAAAGAATGGGTTCTCATATTGAAAATATTGGGAAAGGGAGAAAAAAGAAAAAGACAGAAAAAAAAAAGTGAGCCGTAAATTTTAAGTTAAAAAGATTTAATGGTGTAAATAAATTTTTCCGCACCATAAAAAATTGTTTTACTTTGGCACACTAGAATCCATCATTTTATCTAGCTTTTTTTATAGTCTTTAATGGTAGATTTTAGACTAATAACAAAAAATGGTAAATTTTAGAAGTGTAGTATAGAGCTTTTGGTGCAATCGGATACATAGTGAAAATGGATTTTAAAACACGTGAAAAAGGGTTTAAGAACATGCATGTGATTAAATAGGGATTTTTTTACAAGATTTATGTTACAAAATTTATCAATGACTTTTTTAATAATAAATGAAAAATATGCCTTCGAATATTATCTGTAGTAAACTAAAATAAAAAATCAAAACATGCGTCATCGTTTTGCTGTATTCTACATGTACAAAATTAAGGTAGTTGGAAAAAAAATGCATGATTTCCAAGAAAAGATAAAATTGGATTCATCTGTTCTGTAAGGTCCAATCTTTATAGCACTCAGTTTTCACACATTTTGAGATCGATGAAAGCATATGGAATTCATTTATTCGTACTTGGTCAACACATTAATCATTCATTCCCAGAATAGTCGAAATTTGAATACTCCTTTCCACCGTCTTTAATTATAAGACTTGTTTAATTAATTCATTTTAAAAAAATAATTATGATATTAAATTTATTAATTATTTATATTATTTTAAAAGTATTCTTTTATTTTCTTTATACATTTACTTGTTTTTTTATTAATATTTAAAGAGAATAATTAAGTAAAAATACGTAAAAAATAATACATTTAGAAATTAAAAATAAAATTATAAAAAGAGACAAATAAATTTTTAAAAAGATCTTATAATAATTAAGGCACAGTTAAAATATTTATTTAAAAATAAATATAAAATTCAGATATTTATGAGAGATCATAAATATATTTTAACTTAATTAAAAAATAAAATTCACAAATTGAGAAACCAACATTTATGTAAGCCACTAATGTATATTACCAAATTTGGAATTTTCGAAAGAAAATGCTTAGCTGACTTCCTTTTTCTAGTTGGGTAAATTATGTTCTATATCAATCGGACATGGTTGCAATATTTTTGCCCATCCCTCATCCTTGTTCTTTTCATTTCTTGCTTCTCTCTTGATCATGTCACTTGTTGGTAGAATTAGCACTGAAATTGGGGTTCATGCAACCGCTACAAAGTGGTTCAACCCCTTCACAACACAACTCCATCATGTTCAAAACATTAGTGATAGAGTGCATGAAGCCAAGCTGCATCATGCTGATGACTGGCATCACACTGAGCTAGTCAAACACTCTGGACTTATACAATAGGTAATTAAACTTTTAACTATATTAATTACTACTTTTATTGTTATACATAAAACTCATTTAAATAATTATAACTATTAAAAATAGTTAATTTAAGTAGTAATATTTAATTTGTTAATAATTTATATTATATTTCAAAAACACTCTTAAAATTAATTATTAGGTCTCATCATCTCACTCTTTTCGCTTAATTATTTTTCATCTAACTAATTAATATATACGAGTCATCTTTTATTCTCACAAGAGAGAACATAAATTTATCTTATTAATTTTATTTATTGACTATAAAAATTATAAAATAATTAAGAAGAAGTAATTATATGCAAACGAAAATGGGTAAATTTTTATTTTTTCCTATGTTTGAATATATTTTTGTCTCTATAATTCTGTTAGTTTTCGTTTTAATACTTATACTTTTAAAAGTATAAATTCTTATATTTTAAAAGTTTAATCGATATAATTTCTTAATTTTTGTTTTGGAATTGGTTCTTGATATGTGGATTAAAGGTATAAAATACACACACAATGTAGTATTAATTTCTTAACCAAAAGAAATTACAAGTTCGGATCATTATGATTAATTTCTGTATTTTTTAAACAAATAATTCAATGTTAGCTGTTAATTTATTGACTTTTGTTAGTAGAAAGAATTCGAATTTATGACTTTTTTTTTATTTTTTTTCCATTAACTACTAAGGCAATCTTATAATTCCTAATACATTTTTATTATTTATTGAAATTCAATAAAAAAAATTATAATATTTTTAAAGTTTTAATTATTATTTAAAAAATTTCACTTAAAATTTTATAATTTTTAACTAATTATAAACGACATGCTAGAATAAATATGTTGAAGAAAGTATTTTTTTTAGCTCTTCTCATAAATGTATTTTTATTTTGTATAATTCTTATAAATTATTTTTGTTATTGGTCGATTTGATTGCTTGTGAAACGATAGATGGTAAGGTTACAGCATGTCAAGAGAGTGTTGAATCATTGGATGAAAAGAACAAATCAATCATCTTCTAGCTCTTTAGTGGAGATATCGATAGTCATTATAAGGTCTTTAAGATCATCTTTCAAGCGATTGATAAGGATCATGGGGGTGCTAGTATCAAATGGGACATTGAATATGAGAGGATTGGTGAGGTAGTTAATCCTCCATATGGCTACATAGAGCACCTGCACAAATTCACAAGCGATAGTGATGGTCATCTTCTAAAGGGATAGTTGATATGCTTCTAGCATATAATATTTTTTTAAGCTAAAAGAATCAAGAAATTAATAATAATTGAGCAATACATGCTAATATAAGTGAAAGTTTTCATTATTTTATCTTTATCGCTTATTCTTTAATTTTTATAGCAGGAAACCAAGAAAAGAAGAAAAGAAAGCAAATCAAGAAACCTCTTGATTTCAAGATTTTGATTAAAGATTTCACAAAGATAGAATATAAGAGAAGATTTTGATTAAAGATTTCACAAAGATAAAATATAAAGAAGATTTTGATTAAAGATTCACAAAGATAAAAGATAAGAGAAGATTTTCACACCCTACTTATAAATAGAGACTTAGGAGGCCAAAAGAAACACACATAGACAGACACTGAGACAGAGGCACAGACCTAGAG
This sequence comes from Glycine latifolia, assembly GCA_013407115.1. Taxonomy (NCBI): domain Eukaryota; kingdom Viridiplantae; phylum Streptophyta; class Magnoliopsida; order Fabales; family Fabaceae; genus Glycine; species Glycine latifolia. The sequence continues at coordinate 8,793,976 of CM023948.1, read as the reverse complement.
GCTGCTACATAGAGATTTACAAGAGCAAAACAAGAGAAAAGGATTCTTGAAGGATTAAAGTTAGGACAAGAAGATTGAGTGGTTTGAGTATTCTTCTTCTTTAAAGATTCTTGATCTACTTTTATCTTTTTTTTTATTAAGGCTAGACATAATTATGTTTAGCTAATTCTCTTTACTGTGGTTAGAGCCATAAACCTAATGTGAACTCCTTTGTAATTGATTGATTCTATGATTCTTTTATGCTAAAGTTATTTTATTTTATCCTGTGTTGAATGAAATATATATTTGTTATAATTAATCACTCTAATAAAGTTCTGAGGGTTAGGGTTCACAATAGGAATATTGGGGCTTTAATTTCTGACTGTGGTAAAATAACAATTGGTACATTACCTAGGGATAGGAATGTATGGTTGCAGATAAATTGATATATCATCTTAATGCTTAATCTAAGAAAGATTACTAAGGAATTAGGATTTTTGCTTGGGTTAAAGGGTTAAAGTCACTAAGGAATTAGGATTTAACTAATTTTATGTTAAGATATATTTTCTGAATAACTAGGATAATTGAATATAGTAATCAATTCAAGTAAAGAATGTAGGGATCAAAAGGTGAATGTGCTCTGACTACAATTATTCCTCATAATTTCATACAATCTTATATTCTTTAATTCTCATTAATTCTTAGTTTTTATTCTTTA
>CM023948.1:8674254-8788279 GCA_013407115.1 Glycine latifolia | reverse complement strand
ACACTCATTCCTATTAAACTTTTATTTCATCCAATTTAAAGATAATATTTGCGTTAATTTTAGTGCATCAATCCTCGTGGAGACGATACTCTATTTATCACTTTATTACTTGGAACAATCGGTGCACTTTCCGAATCCGCAACAATAGCTCCAAAAGTTATGCACAAAATTAAGATAAACTAAAAAATAGGCCATGTCAGTGATAATCGGTGTGATGTTTGACGAGAATGATGCTCATGTAGGTCATTTGTTGTATGTAATAAATTGGGATATGCATGCATGTCAGTGATGTCTTGTAAATTTTGCTCCATGTGATGCAGATAAATTAATATTTTTAAAAAATATGCATTTTTGTGTTGTGTTTTATATTGTCTGTGAATCGTTTTAACTTTTAACTAAGTTTGATTGGGCAAAGGAAGATGTTAAACAAATCACCAAATAGCTAGTTTCTGACCAAACATTCCGAGATGGAACAAAAAAAATTAATATTTAATATTTAGAATAAATAAAACTTAAATAATAGAAAAAAGTTAATTGAAATAAAAAGAATGTAAAAAGGGAAAAGGAAAAAACTTTCCAAAGAACCCAAATTTTAAGTTGCAGGTGATTTATGACGAGGTCCGTGCTATCTCTGCATTTCCCATTTCTCTGGGCACTGACGCTGAGGTTGTTGTTCTTGACAAATTTTCTTACACCATGGAAAACATGGGTGACGACGCTCCAATAGTCTCTATAGCATCAACACCAATACGTGACACATAACATGACATTATTCGACTCTTTGACATGTCAATCTTAAAAAATTATGGATTTCGACACATTGAAACACGTTTTAATATTAAATATTTTTAATTTATATATTGTATATTTCATTTAATATTCAATAACTTAATAAAAAAGTTAAACTAAACTAATAATATTCATCAATGTAACCGAAAGAAATTCATAGAGGCTACATTTCAATCTTCAAAACAGAATATTCAATATTAAAACATATTTTGAACCGAAAAAAATTCAAATAGGCTGCATTTGATTATCTTCATAGAGCATTTTCATCAATAGCATTTGACTCCATCTCTGACTTATCAAGTGAAAGAGTTGCAACTTCAAGCATTCCAACATCTTCAAATGTATCTCCAGCAATGTCCCACATTTTATTCTCTCCTTGTGTATATTGTGGACTCTTTTTTGATAAGAGCTAAAGGTTACTATGTATATAAACCAAGTCTTCAACATGTTTTGAAGTCATCTTTTATTCCTCCTTACAGAATGCACAAAAGAATAAGTACTCCAATTGCGTTCAGCACACGATGATGAAGAAGATTATGCAACAAGTCGCAATGTTATCTTTTGAAGCATAGGTGCACAAGCACCATGAAGCACCCACCAAGCTTTGGGCTCTATTGAATATCGATTTTGGATGGCATCATAATCTCTAAAACCCCCACTTGCACTAGCAAAGTCCACATATCCCAAAATTTATTTTATTTCGGTCCTCCAAGTTAGGAAAATATCTCTTTAAGCATTTTTGTCTTTCTTAATTAATCTCTTGATCCTTGTGTGGAGGAACTCGACTAGAATCTTCATCAAGCCATTGTTGACTATAGTATCTAAAAAAAATAATTAACAGATTATATCAAATAAGAGAAGTATTAAATCCATTCATATTTAAAAGTTTACCTGGGATTCAAAGCATGTGCGAAACAATGAAGTGGAGTTGAATTTTTTTTCCAACGATCCACGAGAATGCCATGGACCATGTCAAAAAAAGTTGAGGTCTCATCCATCCTCTTCAATTCATGAAAGTATATAGCTTTCTTAACTTTCTCAATCATCTCATCCCACATATCATAAATCAAATGAAGACAAGGTTTATCAGTGTCACAAATCCTGATCATATTATAAATGGGAGCAGTGAAAGCAAGTATGTAATCAATTGAATCCCACCAAAGACCATCCAATATCTTTTCTTTAAAAAATCTTGCCCTCTCTAGATTAGCATCTTTATACACACTCCATTTTTCACTGATTACCATATTTTGGAGACCACCTTTTATCAATTTAAACCTCTTTAGCATCGCAATCATGGAAGCAAAGCGGGTTTCAGCTATAGAAAGCAACTTCAATCCCACAAACTCATTAAACATTGACAGTCTCATAGAATAATTCATTATGAAATGCTTTATTATAGAAACATCAACAATATCCGAAATCTAACTACACTACTTATATGCTATTTGATTATTCTCCACATTTTTAGCAGCACAAATATTTTTCACAGCTAAATTCAATGTGTGAACAACACATGGTGTACAAGTAATAGATGAAAATTCTTGCTCAATAAGATGTCATGCTCCCTTATAATTTGCAGCATTATCTGTGATTACTTGAATCACTTTTTCATGCCCAACTTCTTGAATTACTTCTTGTAACAACCTAGCAATAAAATACCTATCCTTATTCTCTCCTGAACAACCAATTGATTTAAAAAGCATAGCTTCACCATCGGATACTGCCATGAAATTAATAAGTGACCTCCTTTGTGAATCACTCCATCCATCAGTCACAATACTAACACCTTTCTTATTCCACCCAGCTTGAATAGGTGCACACAACCTAGCAATATTTTCCTTCTCTTTCTACAAAAGAGTGGTTTGGAAAGAGTTATATCCTGGTGGCAAATAACCTCCAATATTATTATCCGCATCATAAGTGAAGGCGGCTTGAAAGTATGGGTTCCTTGCTAAAGTGAATGGCAATCCTGTTGAATAAAACATCCTAGCAATCAAGTGGTTCAATTCTTCCCGCGCTCCAACATTGAATGCCCTCTCAATAGGATTTCTAGATGAACATACACCCTCACTTCCACTTCTTCTTTTTTTCAAGCTTAATTCCACGGAAAAACTAGAAGGGGGTAAAGGCACATTTTTGGGTGCATTATTCTTCAATCTTTCACTAGCTTCTTGTTCTAATTTCTCCATCTCTAGCAAGTCTTTTGTCTGCACATGTAAACATTTTGCAATTCCTTTACCTGATAATTTTAACAAATGAGGTCTTATTCTAGTATATGAACTTTTAAAATCCTTTGAGCAAAAATTGCATTTCCAAGATATATTTCCTCCAGCTAGCTTTCGTTCCATTGCCTAATTTGGTAACATATTTCCATAATGGCTTCCTTAGATATTCATCATCTCCACTACTTCCAATACTTGAATCCATTCAAAAACAATAAAGATAGCACAACCCATAAGGTTTAGTCCCAAACATACATCAAATTATCAGGTATTAAAAAAATAAAAATAGCACAAGCCAAGCACAAGGTTCACTAGTTTAGTCTCAAACATACATCAAATTACCAGGTATTAAAAAAATTAAAATAGCACAAGCCAGGCTACAAGGTTCACTAGTTCAGTCTCACACATACATCAAATTGACAAATTATCAGGTATTAAAAAAATAAAAATAGCACAAGCCAAGCACAAGGTTCACTGGTTCAGTCTCAAACATACATCAAATTATCAGGTATTAAAAAAATAAAGATAACAATATAACACAAGCCAAGCAATTAGGCACAAGGTTCAGTGAAAGAAATATTTCAGAGAAATTGGGGGTTTAGTGAAAGAATTAAAGAAATAACACAAGTCATACACAAGGTATTAAAAAAATATTGCATTCTACATAAATGGTTTTTTTTATAAAAAAAAAACCTAAAAAAACTAAGCAATTAAAAATAGGACTTACCTTACCTGTGAGACAGCAACGGTGAGAAGAGAAGGAGACACAATGACGAGTTGAGAAGGAGACACGAACGGCAGTGAGAAGGCGATGTGAACAGCAGCAGAAACAAGCAAAGACACAAACGAACAGCTGTGAATGGTGGTCAGAGAAGCGAGCGTGAACGAGGGGCTAATGACGGTGAACGAGCGTGCGCTGTGAGCCACTGGCAAAGTAGCAGTCGTAAAGGAGCGAGAAGGGAGAAACAAAACAAGCAAAGTGCATGAATGATGACAAATAAGGTTTTTAATTATTTTTTTATTTTACGAAAATGTCATTTAACCATGTCGGACATGATCAAATTCGCGTGTCGACGACGATCAACGTGTCAGAGATGTTGACCGCGTGTCCGAGATCGTGTCGGAGCGTGTCGATGTGTCGGAGCGTGTCGATGTGTCGGATCATGTCCAACACAATTCTACTTGTATTTTGTCGTGTCCGTGCTTCATAGCCAATAGTTATTCTCAGGAAGGACAATTTTTGTGTGCAAGAGCTGACACTAAAAAGTAGCGTTGAAGATGATTTTAGCACTTGAAAATAATCTAACGTAAAAAACCAAAACAACAAAGATATCTTATAACATGGACCATATTTTTTTTATAAAAAATTACAAAAACCTAAGGTAATAAAACCTAAATTTTATAGGGATTAAAATATGATTGAGCTATTATTAAATTATTCAACATTTTTTAAGTCAAGATATTCTTTAATGTAGCATAGTCAAATGATTAATCTCTTAAAGTACTCAAACTTATTTAAAAGATTTACATTTTTTAACAAATATTTTTTCACACATACAAATAAAAATAAAACTCTTAATTACATACTTAAAAAGATAATATTATTTAATTATATATCATGTCATATAATTTCTTTAGCATTTAGAATTAATAGGTTATTTTTTTTATCAAGAACATGCCAAGCATCAAGCTAGCAGCCTTTATCCCAACCAGATTGACATAAAATCTTCTGGCAATCATGTGCCACCATGATACGTATTATTAAAAATAAGAAAATGTGTGCAGCTGAAAAATAAATCAGCAAAACATATAATTAGGAAGACAACATAATGGGTCTAGAATCCCATAATTAAATTAATCACGTGGAAGAAGTAGGTAAGATATTTTTTATTTAACAAGTGAGATGACTGCATGCTCTCCCATGCTTCTCATCCCTCTTTAGTTTGTCCCATTTCTTATCCCTTTATATTTTGTTTCTTTAATGCTTGATCATGTCACCGCCTTCTGGAAAAATTAGGACTAATACCGATAAGCAGTTTAAGGTCTTTAACCTCATAATTTCAAGCGATTGATCATAAGAATTATTATGACAGTGTTGCTATTAAATGGAGAGGGTCACTGACGATATGTACATCCCCCATTCGGCTTTTAATTAAAGATATCGATGGTTATCATGTCAAGGCAGAAGAGCTCGTAAAAAACTATAAAGAAAATACTCCCTCCGTTCATTATTTGTCGCTTTAAATTATTTTATATAGATAAAAAATAATAAATAAGTAAAAGTTAATAATAATTTTATAAAATTCATTTATCATTAATTTTTTTTAGTTTTCGTAGTTTTTATCATTAATATTATAAAAATATATGTAAAAAATATTAATTAATATCATTTTAAAAAATTAAAATAAGAATGATTTTAAAATTTTTTTTTCTTATACAAGGATTATTATAAGATAGAAAAAGTAAAGTAAGAAACTAATGATGACACGGCTAAGAATAATGCTTAATCTATAGAGAGGCGGAGACAAGGGGATTAGGGTGGGCCACTCTTCCCTAAAATTTTATTAATATAAATTTTATTATATATATTAAAAATTAAAATATTAAAAAAATAATTTGATAATAAAAAAAGTTATATTATATGATATAATAGGATATAATATTTTTTAATATTATATTAAAAATAAGATAAAATATTTTTGAGATTATATTACATAATATAATATAAATATTTAAGATTATATTACATAATAAGATAAAATATTTTTTAATATTGCATTCAAAAATAGGATAAAATATTTTTTAATATTGTATTCAAAAATATGATAGAATATTTTTAAGATTGTATTACATAATATAAAATATTTTTAAGATTACATTGCATAATATGATAGAATATTTTTAGGATTGCATTCAAAAATTAGTTAAAATCATATGTTTAAATTAATATAAATAGAAACATATTTTTGTCTTTATAATATGCATTTCATTCCAAATAATATTAGAGTTTTAGAGAGTTTATGTTTATATCATTGAGAGAATTGTTATAAGATCATATAGAATCGTTTGACAAATCTGATTCTTAACTCTTCTTCAGGATTGAAAGGTATTTATTTATTATCATAGTGGAGTTGTCCATTGGATTGCTTATCCAATTTTGACGTCGTGATTTTTTATCCAATTGGGTTTTTCACGCTAAAACTGATTGTGTCTTCTTTATCTCTTATCTCCTTATTATTGTTTTTGTTCATCAATCCACCCTGTTTGCAATTTGTCTGTTCTGTAGTTTGCTGTTTATCTCTTTTTGTATATTAGATTTGTATTGTTTTCGAAGTACTTTTATTTATTATATAATTTTTTTTTATGTTCGTCCCCTCTCAATAAGATTTCTGACTCCGCCACTGGTTATCTACGTAGTACAATAAGTATGAAGTTTGAGGTGGAGAGAATATAATCAAGTATGTTTCGTTAGCATGGAATCAATAATTCGAGATGCATGTGGTTCAATCGGTGATCTATGGAAGAATGCGTTAAATAAATGGGTATCTTTGCTTTGTTTTCGTCATTAAACTTCATCGGTATATATTTGTAAGGCACTACGAATAGTTGCCAATATAAAAGATATTTTTAACAATATTGTAAGGCAACCAAGTTGCCGCATGCTTCCCCCCTCCCTCCTCCAACTTGATCCACTACTAAATTGGTTAAAACCCATACATGCATGCACTCCATGAATGCATTGCCAATATTGACCCCTAGCTGTTGGGCTTAAATCTGAAGCCAAGTCTAGCTCAATAAAAAAATATTAGGGTTTCTTCTTTTTAATAGGTCAGCAATTAATTTAAAAACACAAGATAGAGAAAAAGGAGTTAGAGAAAAGAGCATCCAAATTCGCATGTTGAGAAGTAAAAACTTTCATCATTCAATCTTTCGATCTCTTTATTTAATCGTTAGATCTTGTTGAAACTTTTACAGCAAGTTCGTGACTCATCAAAATTCACATCTAACGGTTGGTTTCTTAGATAGAGGTTTGTAGCATCACCAGAAATTCTCAAACTGAATTGATTCTGAATCCATTTTCTAAAGCAGACAGCGGTATTGCGAGGGACATTTCTCTCATACTAACCGTTGGATCACGTTCAACTTTTGAGTAATGGTTAATAAAATCTGTTTTTACATTTTGACCGTTCAGATCATTCATTGAAGTGTTTTCAAGAGAGAGTGTTTCAACTGCAAACAGAGGTTAACAGAATTCCTGCTCTGTTCTGTCTTATTTCAGGCAGTGATATTGAGAAAGGGTTATCTCTTTGCTCAACCGTTGGATTGTCCTCAAATTTGGTTAGTGTGTTCCTCTCTTGCAATAAGTCAATTTTACCGTTGGAATTTGTTAGTTGTTATTTTTGGTAGTAGGAATTAATTTTGTACAGAAACCTATTTTGTATGCTTATCTCTTGTGATGTTTTAGTATAACTTTTGTTGAAGTTGTTTGTTGATTATAATAGTTGCTGGAACTTTTTGTAATCTCACTTTATTGATAGTGAAGAATTTGAGTGGATCACATTGAGAATGTTTTCCATGTTAAAAATTATATTGTATTGTTTACATAATTATTGTTTGTACATAAAATATTTTGGCTCTGCAAGATCATTCATAACATATCCTGAAAAGATAAATTGGTATCTTTTTCCCGATACTAATTACTCCCCGACACAATAATCAACATAAACTCTGATCCCATGTGTGGCTTCAACATAAAACTTATTACTTTCCAGCGAATAAGACCACTACTGCATTCTGACACCACTAAAAACTCCGACACCTCCTCATTTATAAATACGCACCACCTTGTCAGACCTTCAGTTTATCTTTTCTTAAGTGAAATAGTCTATGAGATAAGTAAGCTGCACGCTTAGAAGTAAGATAACCCATGTGAGATTTCCAATCGTCCTTATTTTAAAAATGTTTGTCCAAAACAAGCGAGTTTATTAAAATAGACAGCAACACCAAGATGAGTTATAAACTCTAACAATAAATATATAAATTATATCCCAAGAATTGAGACACCGATTGCCAAATATGTCGTTTTCTGATCTTAAGATAGATAAAACACCTGTAAATTACTGCAGATGCTGCTTTTATAAGCCCACCGCCAAAGCCTTGTATTTTATTACGGGGTATCTCGGCCTCCGTCATCTTGATAGCTGGGGAGTCATAGACGCACGACATTCTTACCCTATAAAATAGGGACTTGAATTTAAGGACTTAGGCAACTTCAACTCATTCTAAATCTATCCCAAACTTGGCCAAAGAGGGGTCAGAAACTCTCTCTCTCTCCCTCTAATTATTTAAATCTTAAAATAATTAGTTTTAGAATCCCATAATTAATTCAATTGGGTGACAGGTGTCGGAGTCTTGGAGTAGGTAATCTATATTTTCATTTAAGGTGACATGATTGCATGCGCTCCGATGCTTCTCACCTCTCTTTAGATTGTCCCATTTCTTTCCCCTGTTATTTTGTTTTATTTCTTTTATTCTAGATGATGTCACTTTCTGGAATAATTAGCATTGAAGTCGGGGTCCACGCAACCACAGAGAAGTGGTTCAACATCTTTCCAACGCAACTCCGCCATATTCAGAACGTTGCTGAAAGAATTCGCCAAGCTCCATCAAGGTAATAAATAAGTTTCAATAGCTTTATATATATATATAGGCATTCACTTATTCTAAAAATAATATTTTTTTAAATTATTTTTTATTTTAACATCTAATAATTATAATAAATAATTAATCTTTATTATTAAATCTCAAAAAGGTAAATAATAAAAATGAAAAATAACTGTAAAAGAAATATTATTGAAGTAGATGGATCCAAAGTTGTGAAAACTGGATCGGACCGCGGGAATCGGTAGCATGACCAATTCGGTTCTGCTATTGAACCGAACATCCAGTTGACTTTGTCAAAACCGACCAAAACCGACGGTTTTCAAAACCCGGACTGGGCTGCACCACTTTAGCGGAATCAAAGAAAAAAGAAGCAAAAAGAGAGGAAAATGAGGTGAGAAAATAGCCAACAAAATGCTGGCAATGACAACTCGTGGCCACACAAATATTGTCAAACCAGCAATGGAGACACAAACTGTTTCAAGGAATGGACCTTCTCTGCTAATCAAATCATGCAAAAGTCTGAACCAGCCCTTGAAAAGCAAGTACGGGCTCTTTACTATAGCAATTGCAGTGAAAAGAGGAAGAAGCACAACGGCAGCAGTAAGAAGCACGGAAGGCTGCGCAAGGAAGGAAGAAGAATATGTTACGTTCGGTTACTTCCAAATATATAGCAGGCTTTTCTATTTGGGCCAAGATTCATTAATCTATTTGCTTCTTGCACCTCCATTATTGCTTACTTTACTCCTTGTGCTGATTTTTTTTTAAAATCTGGATTTATGTTTTAATTTAAGTAGCTATTATTTACACTCTTTTTTTTTTATTAATACACTTTACTTATGTTATCAACTTTAATACTTCAATTGTTATTTTAAATTTTTTATTATACTTTTCTTAATCAAATAATATTAGTTATATATTTATATATAATATAATTTAAAAAAATTTAATATAGACCGGGTCAAACCGGGCCAATTACTGACCCACCGGTTGGACCACTGACCCACTACCTCGACCGGGTCAATGACCGAACCAATTTTCACAACTTTGGATGGATCCATCCTTTTATATGGATTTTGTTAATATATTTTTTAAGTATAAGTGTATTAGTAAGTCATAATTAGAAAATATTTTAAAATATATATTTGTGTTAACTTGTTAGCGCACTTACCAAAAAACAAAAATATGTATGTTAGTAAATGTTTATGAGATTTTCTAACATGCACACTCTTTGATTTTTAGTATGAGTTATAACTAAAAAAATATATTAAAATACATTAATAAATAATGTAGTTTGTTAATACACACATACTTAAATAATAAGGGTGTGTATTTTAGCCAATTATAATACATGCATATATATATATATATATATATATATATATATATATATATATATATATTTTTCATAAATATTTTTTTCTATTTTGTAATGTTTAAATCTTTTGTATCTTGTTTTGTTTTTAAACATAATTTTAAATGCTAAAAACCCTAATTCAATTGGTTGAACATGATGTATGAGGTGAGTGTTGTGAGTCATATACTGTATTTGATTCATACAAATAAACAAAAACATAATTTTAAACATGATATTAATATGTTCAAGTATGCTAGACAAATAATATAAAAATATAGATAAGTATTATTGAATCAAATAATCAATGTCAAATTAAAATTTTAATCAATGGCTGACAATTCTTCAAGCATCATTTACCTATAATATATAGATATAGATAAGAGAAAATAATAAAATAGATGATAGAAGTAAAAAATAATAATGATTGTTGACAATGCTTATATCATTAAGTAGTTATGTACACCTCTATTCCAAATTATAATTATTAGCAGAAACATGGGCGTTATGGTGCACGAGTGTTCGCATTTTTATTGTTGTATATTATTTTATATTTATCATTTTTTAATTGATGTGTATACTAATTTTGGTTCAATATATTTTCTGAATACATGTTGATTTATACAAATTTTCTTACTTCATTATTTTTTGTGCATTGCGCGCGTAATCTATGTATTTTAGTAGTATTAAAAAATACCTAAGTTAATTAGTGAAATAGTCAGTTACCTTGATTTTTATAAATAAAAAAATTATAAAATAACATGAAGAAGAAGAAGAGCATAAGGTAAAAAAAAACTATAAAATGCAAAAGTTTTTTTTCCATGTTTGCGTGACAACTTCTTTGTTCTCTCTTCAGAATTTTCTTTTCAATCTCTTTATTTTCTAAAGCTCCTAAATTATCAATTAATCTACTCACTGCTTGTATGATATCTATTTAAATCAAACATAATAGTAACATCTGTAAAAGAAAAGAATAAAAATATATATAAGAATGGATACTAAATTTTAGATATAAGAATGAATACTTGATATCTAAGATAACCGTGATTACTCAAATTTATTCACATGTTAAAGGATTCTCTTTCCTAAATCAAATACATATATGTAGACACATACCAAAAATATGTAAAATAAATAAATAAGATACTAACAAAGAAAATTGATCAACAAAGATTGGGCAAAAGGAATTATAATGGATTAATGGAGGGAGTTTTTTTTTTTTTTCTAATACAAGTAGAGAGTAAAGCAAATAATTGATTTGAAATTGATACCTTAACTGATTTGGAGTCCCACACAAATGTCCTAAACTGAAAATGTTTTTCTTCATGAATTGAAGCAACTAATCTGACATGGGAGAGAGAAAAATAAATTGTTTCACGAAGAATATCTCAAAACAATTAATCAATGAATATATTTAAAAATAAATAAAATAATAAGCACTTGCACAACATTATTTACCTTCAATGATTTTGAATCACATATAACTACTGAAAGTGCAGGTGTCCTTCAACAAATTGAAAATACTTTTCTTCAATGAGATAAATTTTGACTGAATGTGTTGTGGGAATAGAGATAAAGTGTGTATTGTGCATTGAGAGTAGAGATAAGATAATTGAGAAAGAGAACACATTGGTGATGAAAGTCATTTGTGTATATAATTATTTTAATGCTAGATGAATGAAAATTTATTGGACAAATTTAGTAACTGAATTAAGTTTGAATGTTATGAATACCAATATTCATCTAGTTAATCTTTAAAAATATGTTTTCAAAATAAATAAATAAAGAAAGAGAGAGAAAGAAACTAAAAATAACGCAGTTATGAAGCATGACAATGTAAATGTGGCAACAATCACGTAGTGGAAGTAAGGGAGTTATCAAGTTTTACTATCAAGAGATAAAATCTTAGATTTGGAAAAAAGAAAAAATCTGAAAAAAGTGATCATGTTGCTAATGGTGACATAGTGTACAAAATCAAAATCGTGGGTAATGGATGAGGAACTTACAAAATCAAAATTGTGTAATAGAAAAAAAAAATGATTAATATATATATATATATATATATGTAATATTTAATATTATCAAAAGTAAAATGATCTTAAAAAAGTAGAGACAAAAAATAGTTAGTTCAAATAGTATTCCATTTATCTATTATTATAAATACGTACATGAGTGCTGCAATAGCCTTTTTCCAATAAAAAAATCATTTGGCCCTTTTTTTATAAATAAATAAAAACATTATAATGATACATGAATATTGCATGGCTAGCATATTTTAAGTGTGTGGGCAAAACAAAGAACAAATTATATTATACTTTCATAGCAGAAGAAGTTATTCCTTGTATATAATTCAAGCTCAGCCAGGAAAAAGGAAAACCCAACCTAATTTCATCAACAAACCAAATCATACATGCAAACAAGGAATTGTCTCTTTGACAAGAAAACCATAACAATAAATATCCACACCTTATATAAACATAGATACAACGAAAATTGAAGCCAAACAAATTCAATTCAAAACATCAGCCATAAATTAGTGAGTTATAAAAACTAAAAAAAAACTACTATTTAGCCTTATAACACATTCTAGAGCTTATGGCTTTCAGGCAAAGAGCACCAACTTTCCGTCCACAACTTTCTGTTCGTCGCGTGTACGAAACTTTGGAGCCACGATCAGAGACAAAAGAACTCCCAGAAGCTTATCTTCTGCGTGTTTATATTCCTGGTTTGAAAATTTTATATACTTTTTTTTTCCTAACTGATGCTTTTCTTTTTCAATTATAAAAAATAATATGTGTGTCTTCTTCTTCCTTTTTTTATTAAATGCCTTTCTTTGATATCTAAATTCAGATCTTAACATTTTAATTTACATTCTTTAATTGTGTTTATCATCTTATATCCTAAGAAAAAACAATGAAATTTAAATTGACAATACTTAATTTTTAACGGAAGATTGTACTAATAATTTTGAACTATAAAGTTGTCTTAACTTGATGATTTTCCTTGTCAATTATAAATAAATAAATAAATATTATAATATAGACTGAGTTTACTCTCTAATTATTTAGTAAAATGCATATAAGATTTACTTTATAACAGGAATGTGTTAAAATAATATATCATACAATTCATGAATAAAGTTGTTTCTTAGAGTACGTTGTAATTGTTACATCACTTCTGAATAATCCAATAATTCCTAACAATTGAACTCCTGCTCATTTTTATTTTAAATTTGTAACATTAATTCTCACTATTTTCGGGGGAATAAAAGTTTCAATATGAATATATAGTTCACATTTAATAGTTCAAAATTGTTTTCATTAAAATCAATTTTATCAAAACTAACTCAAACACACGCTACATCACGAAGAGGTCTAGTTTAATTGATTTAGTAGGGTGTATGAGTGTTGTAATGTGTTCAATTCTTACAAATAAAAAATAAACTATTATATTTTTATCTTAAAATTTGGTGATTTATAAATCCGTTTTTCATTTTTTTCCCTTTTCTGTACGTAGCATTTTTGTCGAACTAATAACACCTTTCTCCCTTGCTTTTTACAGGTTTTCCAAGGGAGAATGTAAAGATTACATATGTGGCCTCTTCAAGAACTGTGAGGATTACAGGAGAAAGACAACTTCAAGGTAACAGATGGCACAAAATTGACCAATCATATCCCATTCCTGATTATTGTGAAGCAGAGGCACTTCAAGGCAAGTTTGAGATTCCAATTCTCACCATTACAATGCCAAAAAAGGCCACTTCACAAGCTGCTACTAAACAACAAGAAGTGGGAACATCCCAAGAGAAAGGTGCAGTAGTAGCTGAACCAAAGCCTCAAGAAAAAGTCCAAGAGACCACTCCAGCACCACAACCTACAACAACTACTAAAGTGGAAGAACCAATTGAAGAGAAGAAAAGTGCATCACCAACAAGCCCTGACTTAAAGGCACGACAAAAAAATGATACTTTTGAAGACACACCATCTCAAACCCTTTCAAAACCAATTAAGGATCAAAAGGGTCAAGAGGAATTGGTGCCAAAACCAACACCAACACCAACACCAAGGGCAACCACAATGCAAACATATGAAAAGGCTCAAAAGGGTAGAGAGGAAGAGGAGGTTGAGTCAAAGTCAACGCCAACAATGCTAACCAAGGTCAAAACAGCTGAAAGACCTCAAAAGGGTGAAGAAGAATTTGAAGCAAAGCCAACACCAACAATGCTGACCAAAGTCAAAACAACTGAAATACCCCAAAAGGGTGAAGAGGAATTTGAACCAAAATCAACTCCAGCAATGTTGACCAAAGCCAAAACAGCTGAAAGGCCACAAAAGGGTGAAGAGGAATTTGAAGCAAAACAAACACCAACAATGCTGACCAAAGTCAAAACTGCTGAAAGACCCCACAAGAGTGAAGAGGAAGGTGAGTCAAGACCTTCAATAACAAATGTTACAAGGAAGCCATCAGTTAAGGAGCAATTGGATGAAAAGAAAACACAGGAAACAAGTGCTGAAGATGCAAAGAAGGAAAGGATCTCAAATAAGGAAGTTAAAGAGGAATCTTCTGAGTCAAGAAAGCCAATGAAAGATAAGGAGGAGGGTGATTTTGAAGAGAAAGAAACCAAGGCAGAAAAATTGTTAGCCAAGGAAGCAGAAACTTCTGACCAAAAAGTTCAGAAGAAAAAGGAAAAGCAATCCAGCAACAGAACTAATTCCAAAAGGAAAGGGAAGAGTGAAGACAATGCAATGGAAAAGGTTGGTCCTGTCTCCCAGGTTTTCACCAAAATAGCAGAAGGGATATGGAATGAGGAAGAGAAAAAATTAGCTGGAAATATTGGTGCTGCAGTTTTGGTAATTGCTGCATTGGGATACTATGTATCTTATAGGTTTGCCTCTTGAGGGAGAACCTAAAACAAGTTATTTTCAACGCATCCTTTCTCACACATGTACATGAATCATAAACTGTAACTCAAATCAGAGTGGAATAAAGAGTGCATGCATTCTATAACTCATATTTCATGTTCTATACGATCGGCAACTAAGTGGTAAATTCATATTTGATTATATATATGAATTTAAATTTTATATATATATATATATATATATATATATATATATATATATATATATCATCTCATACATGGGATTGCATTGAATTTGACATGAATTTTTAATTTAAATATTGTTATTGATAGTTTTCTATTTGAGAAATTATAGTGACACTTTCTTTTTAAGATTTTATAATTGATTAAAATTTATTAAAATTATCATTTTTGGTAGATTTTATTTTTAATTTAATAATTTTTTTCTGATTTATATTAAATGAGAAACGAAATTTATCAAAATTGATAATTAAAAAAAAAATCTTTGAAAGAAAGTGTAGAGAGTACCAATAGATTCCTTTGAAAAAGAAATTTATCAATGTAGTTCAATTAAATTCTTTTAAGAAATTTCGGTAATTCAAGTGAAGTTACCAACAACACACAAAAACAGCTTAATTCACTATAGGAGAGAGAATAATTCATGTAAAGATTTGATAAGTTTTCGCAACTAGCCAACTACATCTCTAATCCGGACCAATAAAAAATTCAAGATAATCCAGGCTTAAAATTTCAGTAATCAAAATAAATTAAGCTATGACTATACTGCAGAAAAAAACAATATTCACATAACTCGGTGCAAAGCCACCAGATATAAATGTTTCCAAAGGTCCAAATTGAACACATACTACCTTACATAGTATGTAAAGCTATCATTTTTAAATATATTTCTACTTTTTCTTCCCAAAAAATTTTGTACTTCCAGTCATTTCACATGCACCGACTCGTTCACAGGGGAATACTGGTTTGTCAAGTCTGATAAAAAGAACACCAGGTGTCAATTAGAAATTATGGTAAGGACACTCATTTAAAAGCTCAAGTTGGTAAGAGAGGAGGCTTATGTAGTTATGATCGGTTTTATATATCACAAAAACAACCTCGAGCAAGAGCCCTTTCGACTTTTATTATTTATTTTTTATTTTGATCCGTTGAAATGAAAGACAAATACCTGTGCAGGAATTTATAATAATTCATGCATTCTACTGATCAACCAATTAAATTAGACCCATCCATAATAGTCCTTTAAGATTAATGTGTGGACAATGCACAAATCAATTTTACGTTGTTAAAATTCAACTTTTAAGAATGGGGCAGCAAGATCATCCATAATATTATGACTAATATAAAGTAGCACTGAAAATGAAACCAAAAAGTTTTACCAAGCCTATATCAGCTTTTAAGCTATATATAACAAAAGGGGCACTTTCTTTTCAGGTATGAAAAACATAAGAATGCCTTCTTAACTACAAGCAAACCGTTGTATACTATGCAAATTTTAAACGAATAAAAAATTTGGAGCAAGTTTTAACAGGGCATACCCATTAATATACTAAAAATGGCTTACACCAACAAAACCCACGAGCCAAAGATGGTTTGAGCTTATTTGTCAAATGATAAAGTGATTATAGTCAATAATAACATATTAGAAACTGTAACGAGCAGAAATTACCTTCTATTAACAATGTTATGAACATTGCATATTGGCATATATACCCACTGACAATATTCAGTATGCGACTCAGTCTGTACAGGATTATCTCTTTCAAACATGTAAAGAACTTAAGTAAAAGAGGTCAAGTAGAATAGAATTTTTGCAAGACAAATATGGTACTGCAACATGTGAAATTTGGAGAAGATCAAATAATTCATTAGTGTGTTTGGTAAGTCACTCTAGAAACTTAAACTATTTTGACTAACTTATGAGCTAATTAATTTAACCAAGCTTGTTTGGTACACAAATTTATTTTATTTTCATAAACTACTTCAACTACCTTGTGAAAATAAGCTAACTTGTAAGCTACAACCCTTTTACTTTTTTATCCTCACTAATTTATTTGTAATCTCTTTCCACCCTTTTGGCAACCAACTGAGCCTTAATTCGATCAACCTTACCATTAGGCCCCACTTTAACACCATAAACCCATCTGCAAACAATTGACTTCTTCCGAGGGGGAAGAGAAACTAATTCCCATGTGCCACTGTTCTCAAGAGCCTACATTTCAACAATTATGTCTTGTCGCCAACCAAGATGATCAAGTGCCTCTCAAACATTTTTAGGAACAGTAATAGAAGAAAAGGAAGAAACGAAGGAGAAATATGAAGGAGATATGCAATGATAACTCAAAAAATTGTAAATAGGGTGAGAATTTCGAGTAGATCGAATACCTTTCCTAATAGCAATGGGCCAAAACTTGGTTCACTAGGATCACGTATGGGAAACTGATGGTGAAGGAAATGAATCAGGAGAACCTGTAGGCACTAAACAACTAGTTCCTTATATCCTGTGTGGGGAAGGAAAAGAGGCATTATCAGCTGAACTAGGAACAAGAGACTGAGGCTGATGACCTTCTTGGTTAGAAGGGTCTTATGTAAGAAGTATCATAAGACCAAAAGATGGAACAGGTAGAACTTGCTGTATGAAACCAGGATCCTACATGGAGGATGAGAAAAAAGGATTTTCCTCAAAGAAAGTAACATCAACATACATATAATACTTTTAGTTTGTGGAGAGTAACATTTGTAACCTTTCTACAAGCAAGAATATCCTAAAAAGACACACTTAATACCCTTTGCAGAAAGTTTGTCTAATCCTGGTGAGACATTATAAACAAAACAAGTATAACCAAAAACTTTAGGGGTGACATGATACAACAGTTCATGTGGAAAAACAATGGAATAAGGAATTTTGTTGTTAAGACAAGACGAAGACATCCTGTTTACTAAAGAACAGACAATCATAACTGCATCTCCCCAATGATGTGCTAGAACATTGGTATTAAGCATCAAGGAGCTAGCTTGCAATCTCAACTAACTTTCAATTATTTCTTTCTTCTATTCCATTTTGTTGTGGTGTGTGTGGCCATAAGGATTGATGCAAAGTACCCTGTGAGGATAAAAAAGAAGAAATTTCAGCAGAAAAATATTCTTTGGCATTGTCACTTCTAAAAAATTTAATTGTTTTTCCAAATTGGTTCTTAATCTCATTAAAGAAGAATTGGAAGATGGAAAAAAGTTTAGATCTCTATTTCATTAGATAAACCCAAGTACATCGAGAGTATTCATCGATAAAGGTTACAAAATATCTGAAACCAAAAGATGTAACTCGGCTTGGTCCCAAAATATCTAAATGAATGGTAGAGAAAATTGAGTTGCATCTTTTTTCAATTTTCTTGGAAAAAAAAATCTAATATGTTTTCCTAATTGGCACGACTCACATTCTAACATTTGAAGTTGCTTGAAACTAGGAATCGTGATCTTCAATTTTGCCAAACTAGGGTGACCTACATGGTCATGCAAAAGTTTTGGAGAAGAAGTTGCAAAATACGACCCAGATGAGTTGGCTTCGAGATAATAAAGGCCTCGTGATTCATGCCCAACGCCAATCAGATGGCCCATACCATGTTTGTAACATCCTTGATTTTTGAATTCTCAGTGGATCTCATAATACGACACTTCATGTGATGGCACTTCACTCAACTCCTCATTGGTCAGAACCCTCAGTAAGTAGCCCTTTTCGAGACCTCTACAATTACTTTTGTCTACTTTCAGGATCAATGACTGACCCCACAAACCAACACGAGACTTTTCAGCGTGCTTTGTCCTCACTCACACGCTTTCTAGGAAACTACCAAGAAGGTTACCCATCTCATAACTACTCCAAGTTAAGCACACTTAAAAATATCGTGTTGATTTGAGGATCAATCATTGATCCTGGAAGCAGGCAAAATGATTGTAAAGGTCTCGAAAAAGGTTACCTACAGAGGATTCTGACCGGTGGAGGATTCTAGCCAACAAGGAGTTGAGTGAACTACTACCACGTGAAGTGTCATAGTGTGGGAACCATCGAGAAGTTGAAAATCAGGGATGTTACAAATGGTATTAGAGCAGCAGACCTCTCTTCCAGTATAATGTGGATCAAGGAAGAATTAGCTAGAAGTTAGTGGGCATGTAACACCCTGATCGAATCACACCAGAATGAGAGGGATCCTAAGGTTGTGCAGGTATGGGACTGTACAACTGATGATGACTTAAATGAATTAATTGATACTATCTATACAACAAGATGCGTCTATTTTTCAATAGCTTATCAGTAAAAGAACTTCACAGTTAAGTGTGCTTGAGTTGGAGTAGTTATGGGATGGGGGACCTTCTGGGAAATTCCCAGAAAGTGTGTGAGTAAGGACAAAGCATGCTAAAAATTCTTGTGTTAGTTTGTGGGTTCAATCATTGATCCTGGAAGCAGGAAAAGTTTATTGTAGGGGTCTCAAAAAGGGCTACCTAAGGATGGTTCTAACCGGTGGAGGGTTTTGACCAACAAGGAGTTGAGTAAAGTGTCATCGTGTAACGACCTAAAATTATTCTAGATATTATATTTTTATTAAGGTTAAATTTTTAAGAATCGTTAAATAATTTTTATTACTATTTTATTTTTACTAAACGGATCCTAGTATAAATTCTAAAACGTATAAATTATAGAAGTTGTTAAACTTATATATATACGTAACCACAGTCCTTGTACAAGAGTCATTCTCAACCAAACATAAAGATACTACAATCACTTTCATCATTCATTTCCTATAGACAATTCTTTATCTTTGTACCACCATCAATCCAAGGCGTCAATGAAAATGACCACTGTTGTCATCTATAAAAAAAATGAAACAAATCTAGTGAGAAATAAAATTTCTCAGTAGGCAAAAACTAAACCACCGAACACGTTAGTAAATAATTAATATATTCAAATGAAGCAATAAAATAATTATGCAAACTATATGGATGCATGAGATGAATTTTCCCAGAGTGCACATGGCTTCTACATATCGTACTGTATGTAGCTACACCTCGTACTAGATGTAGACGCTGCGATCGTCTTACGCAAACATGCATGATTTTTGCCATATATTTGCACCTGGTCACTACATATCGTACTGTATGTAGTAGCAAATTTTGTTTCACAAATCTCGTACTAGACTTGGAAACATAAATCAACATATCATCAGTCAAAATCCATTCATAATAAAATCCATAAGCAAAATACATACCATCTTATGGAAAAATTGTTGTTTTCATAACATCATACGTACTACAAGTATGGTTAAACCACCATACCTTATTCAAATAAGATCATTACCACTTAGGCATGACCTTTGAATATCCTCAAGCTATAAAAAAATCATGTTAGTAACCTAACTAATAAACCACAATATATCTCTAAAATAATTTCTAACACCTTTAAACTTTCACAAGAAAATTATAACCTAGCATGCATTTTAATCTCCTTTCACCTACCACCTTGCTACTTCATCCTCAAATTTAATCACTCAAACATTTGAACCATTTAACTACATACCATTCAACCTCTACTTCAAAAAAATTAATTCAAAACAGTCCCATAATAAAAATATTAACAAACAGCCCAAAGGTCATCAAATCACTCACAAAAATCATCAAATGTGATTCCAAATATCACTAATATTTCAACCTATAAATCATTACCTATCCTATGGTTAAAATCAACATTTTCACATCATAAAATAACCCTCAAATGACATGAAATTACAGCCTAAATAATAGCCATAAATCTGTACATTTAAGCATGTAAATTAATCCAAATCAATTCTTAATTAAAGATTGAAGCCTAGCCTACCTCAAAAGGATTTGGATTTGAAATTGATTAAGTGGCTGCTTCTTTTTGAATATCTTCTAAGAAATGAAGCCTTGAAAGAAGAAATTGATTGGTGGATGAGGTGGTAGAAGAGGTCAAGGTTTGTAGGCAGCAAATAGAAGGCAAGACAATGAAAGCAAGACACAAGGAAAATTGGAATTGGCCTTGGCTTTGAGATGCTAGCTCCTACGTGAATTTTTTCCACAGCCCTAGCTATTTATACTCATTTATTCAGTTATGTTTTAAGTGATTTAGTTGGGTTGTAACTGAAATAGGATTTAGTTTGGTTAGAATTTAACTAGGTAATTATTACCTTAGAAGATATTATGACTTAAGCCTTATCTTGACTTGATTTTTCTTGGTCAAGATTCCATTTAATCCTTGTCTTGGGGCAGCTGGCCTATGCACGTGGAAAGGCTTATTCAAGAGGAAAAATTTGATTGGTTTAATGCTTGCTTTCCACCTTGAAGGGTCACCTAGAAAGGTTGATTCAAAAAGCTTATCTTCATTGACTTACCATTGACTTTGGTTTACCAAACTTTTCTTCCTATTAGTTCACTTAGCTATGCCTATTATATGGCTTTTGCACGTGAATCCACTTCTGGATAGTCCCTATTTGAGCTGAATATTTGATTCCTTTGGCCAAAATTTCAAGAGTTGCAAGTTTTACTCAATCCAAATAGTCCAAAAGGCTATAAGCACTCAACCAGATAGGGTTCACTCATTATTTAGTCTGTACCAACTTACTAATCCAAAAATTCTCATTTTCTAGTATGTTAAACTATACTTCCAAAGCTGCCAGCGAATTTAACTTAGGACAATGACATCCCTTAGTGTTTTTGTTATTGCAAACAGTATTCAATCTAGATTGGTCTGAAATTTTAATATGTTGTAGTAGACATATAGATCTTTAATTCCATATATCATACACTTAATTTTAATAAGAATTGAGAGAGAAATAAATTTTTCAATTCGGGTGACAAATATGGAAATTTTGGGCAGCTTATGTTCAAATAAAATTTATCTTATTCTTCTTGTATCCAATTATCATCACACTTCCATAATTCAATCATAAATATATCTCATAATATAATTTTGAGGATGTTACACATCGCATGAAGTGTTGTAGTTTGAGAGATGTTGAGAATTCAAAAATCAGGGATGTTACAACGTTCTTGTATGACAAAGGAATCAACATCAAATGTTACTAAACAATTTAAGGAGTGAGTCAATTGGCTCAAAGAAATTAAGTTATAATGACAATTTGGAATGTACAAAACAGAATTTAATTTTAAAGAAGAAAGGAGAACTTGACCAATTCCTTGAGAGACAACTTTGGACCCATTTGCTAAAGTAACAAGATGGAGAAATTAAGGTGGAAAGAAGATGAGAACAAAGAGTTATTACCATAAATATGATTAGAGGCACTTGAATCAATTATCCATGGATTTTGACCTTCCACGGATTGAGAAATACAATTTGTTAAGACACTTGGTCCTGAAAAAGACTGGGCTTGACTAATGGATTTCAAACTCAAATAGTCTTGATACTCCTCATCAGCCTCTCCGGTGAAGTCTCCACAAACAACCTCTCCGACGCGATTCTCGTGACGCCGATGCTCTTCCATTTTCTGCCTTTCTTCGGACCCAACTTGTTGGTCTTCGGCATTGGAACCCAGCTTGGTGTTGGAGATGTTGACGGAGAGGTGGCCTTGGTCCCTCTCACGACTTCTTGGGAACCCTAGAGGTTGTTTCAAAGAGTGAGAGAGTCACTGAGAATACAAAGAGGTGAGAGAGTATGCACTGGGGTCTATTTTATATTTAAAAAAGCGAAAAACCTTCTATGACGGTTTGGTAAAAACCGCCTTAGAATGACAGCTTTTTAAGGCGATTTTTGAAACACCGTCTTGGAATGGTGAAACCTTCTTAGAATGGCAGTTTCTAAGACGATTTTTGTGAAACCGTCATAGAATAATTATATTTATTTACAAACAACCATAGATTGATCAAACAAATGACTTCTCAATTGATCTTTCAAGTACTTTTCCATATCATCATTCTCAAAATCTCAACACATGTCAAACAAATCTCTAATGATGGTTTTAGTTACAGTATGCCAATTAACACTTGGGCATTCTGTATAGTATACTTATAAGTGGATCCACAAAAGATGAAAAAATGGAAGTACCTTCAACACATGGGGGCAAGAGGCCTCTTGTCTCCGTGGTCTCATCTCTCCCTATGATTATGTTAACGGCATCATTGAGGCGGTCCTAGAGCGTGTCAGGATTCAAATACTCTGCCTAAGCAACAACCAAATCACAAAAAAATTAACCAAAAGGGGTTTCACCCAACACAGTGAAAGATCTAAGAATCCACCACGACATTCTGCAAGCATCTATGAAAATGAGAGAAAAACCTCGGAATTGGCTTTGGAGTACATGATTTCTTCGTCCTTGAGAACCACCACGGGGAGCTTTCCCTGCCATTCCTTGTTCTTCTTGGTCCCGGGACTATGAGCGTCATTGACGACCCTAATCAAACACATGGCGTGCAATAGACTCAGAGAAATGCACAAGCTCGAGAAGAACCCAAAACATGAAAATTTGTTGAATGATGGAACCTCTCACGGGTTGGTGGCGCTCGCTGTGCCAAGCCCTTCTCACGCACCACTCGTAAGGCCTTGGCCCTGGGCGCGACATCACCAAAATGAGGTTGTGCGGCCTCAAAACCTCGTGCAACATTAGGGTTGAGCGGATTCATTTTCAATATAAAAGCAAATTTCCCACGGACACATAAGTGGCTGCAAACATCCGTCGAAAACACAATAATTTTCCACTTACCGCTATCCGTGGATGTCTTTTGTCGGTAGGCCACCCAGTTCCGACGGAATGGCTTCCTTAGGAAAGAGTCCATCGAAAATTAGCTTTTTTCTTTTAGTGTTACCTAACTTGAGTGTGCAAATATAAATAGATCATTTTCATAAATCAACTTCCCAAAAATTTAGAAGTATTAATCCAAAATAATCTTGCTTACTTTAAAACCAATCACATTTAAAAAAGACAAATTTAGAATGACCACAATAATCCAGCTCTATTATATCTTTTAAAACTCCATAGTAGATAATATTATCTACTTTAGAATTTTCATCTTTTACACTTTTGAACCTAACAATAAATAAAGTAACCATTATTCTAGAGTTTTGTGTTTTTCTTTCACAACCTTCGACAATAAACTTTAACCATTTAGCACATAAGCTGAAAATCATCTTGCGACAATATTAGGCTCTTGAGAGAATCATTTAACCTCTTCACTAACAATCACATTCTTAACATGCTCCAAGGAAGACTGCATAGTAATCCCCTTCTCCTTCACCCCTTCGACCGAGCTACCTGACACTTTAATTTTTCCTTTCCCATTGACAGGGCCCTTCTTCGCAATCTTCCATGGCCGTATCATCACTGTTCTTCCCCTCCTCCGTAGCAAGAGAACTCTTGGGAGGCACAATAATCTGGGGACAATTATCAACCTTATGTCGTCATCCCCAATGCCATCGCATCCTATAAAACCACCATCAGACTTCAATAGTTTATCCAAATAAGAAATATTACCCCATGCGGAAGAGCATTAACAGGGTAGGACCCACCATGTGGGCCCCCATCAGAAACCCTAGCAGAGACATTTTCGCTCATATTCTTTACTCCGTCGCTACGTCACGGACTCAATCACTTCTATCCTAGCAGAAACCCCATGTTGATGTCATAAACTCTCATTTGAATATTAATTAATTGGGCTCTGGAGTGTTTCTTGTCCAGACCTTCCGCACAAAAAAAAAAAAGAGATTAATTGTATCATAATGAATTTAATTATTATGAAAAAGATAATTTATGTCATAATTATTTTAATTTTTATTAAAAGGTTATTTTTTAATATATCTTAATACACATAAAAATAAGTTTTTGTTGTGTATTTCGAAATACACAACGAAGAATTTGTTATGTTAATTTTTAGTAAAAAAATTAAGACATGAAAACGGTAGCTTCGTGGTTTGAAATCGATCCCTTGCCACAGCTATACCTCTACATCACAAAAATAGTCAACATATCAATATATTGTTATAGAGTTTAAAGTGCATGAGCCAAACAAAGAATTTTAACTTTCTATATCCTCTGAAGTTATACACAAAGGGGGATCGAATTCAAAGTTTTGTCATGCCATAATATTAAGCAATCAGAAAAGAATAATTTCTTTTTTAAGAAATCCAACGTCATCAATTCTTGAATAGTTCACTATAAATGTACGAACCCACAAATCCAATAAGTTCCAATAAACAATTGTCATATTTTTGCTGCAATAGAAACACAAACACAACAAACAAAAGCAGTTATGATGGAAATGTCCACCTTGCAATCAAACCTTAACTATGAGAATTGCCAGCCTAAATTAGAAACAAAGGAGACCCCAGAATCACACATCCTGCTTGTTCACCTTCCTGGTTTGTATGACTAATAACCTCATCATCAACAAAAGCATGTTTTTGTTTTATCTTGCACTTCTTTTCATAATTCCCATATTAAAATACAACAAATAACCATCAATCATCACTTCACATGTTATGTAATAAACCATAGTTTGCCTTTGCCTCCATTCTAGTTTATATAAAAACCTAAAAAACCATACTAGTATCAAGCAAATATTATGATATTACTACACATATACGTGTTTGATTTAGTTTATTTGTAAAAATAATAACTTTCGATTATTTTTAAAAAAATATTTTCCCATAATAAACGATTAACGAATATATGCACTACAATAATTAGTTTTACAATATGGATGAGAAATAATCGTCTAATTGCAATATTGCACAATAGAAGACTTTGTACGAGAAATATTTATCATAATTAATGAATTTCTTAAATTAAAAAAATCTCTATACAAGGAAATTTATTGGAACATTTCATTTCATATATACAGTCATTTTGTTTTCCATGACATGCTTATTAATTTCTTTGTTTTTTTATAGGTTATGCAGAAGATGATATAGGAGCTCAATTTGAGCACGATTATAGAAGAGTTAGAGTTTTTGGTGGAAGACCCCTTGGAGATAACAGATCAATTCGCTTCAACATTGTATATGCAGTTCCTTGGAATTGTGATGTGGACAAGCTTAAGGGTACGTTCCAAGGAGAAATTTATAGTGTTACAATGCCAAAGGTGAATACATCAAGCGATTTCCCTGATCAAAATTCACCCAAATCTTCATCACATGGAAAGACTCAAATGGAAGTATCTGAAGAACCAAAATCAATAATTGAGAGTCAAAGACAAGATAATAAGATTTTAACCTTACCAAAAGCCACAAGTGATTCATTGCCTCAAAAGGGTGAAGAGGTAATTTTATAAGATGCCAAGAATCGAAGAGAAGAAAGGTTTAAAAGTAGTGAAAAGAAAAGGGTTGATAGGAAAGACACTATGGAAGAAAGTGAGAATGTTTCTGCCTCAGGAAAACCATCCCAGAAAGGCAAAAAGGAACATGTCATGGATGAGACAAGTTTCATCACAAAGAGTGAAGAGAATGGTAAGGGTAAGGGAGAAAAAATGGAAATGAATGATACACTTGATGAAGGAATTGATGGAAAGGACATAATTGGAACATCAAAAAAGAAAGGAATAAAGGAGGCGGCTACTTCTGCTTCTCATGCCGTGACAAGTCTGGTAAAGAGGTTCAATGAAGAAGATATGATGCTGTTATATACCAGTGCAACAACGGCTATAGTGTTGGCACTAGGTGTTTATGCTTCTTACAAACTTCGTTTCTCAGCTAGACAATAGATAAAGGAATTAATCACTCTTTCCTTTCATGTGATTTTGGCATATGTTTGTTTTCAGTATATTGTAAAATCAAAGAAAACATGCCTAGTTTTATCATTATAATCAAGTTGAACGGCAGTTGTCTCAATGATTTGACCAAAAAACAATGTGTTACAAAAGTTCATAAAAAAAATTGAAATGGCTAGTGACCGTCTAATTGGACAAATAAATCACAATTACATCATATAACATAATAATCGTAACTTCATCACTCCATGGGAGCCCAACCAATTGGTCCAAATATAAGGTTCCATGGCCATCATTTTTTTATGGGAGCTTTTGCTTCACGGGTAGAATTTTTAGTCTAGGAAATGGATGAGGGAAAAAATAATCTCACATTCATTATGAAGTAATAAATTAATTTATTCTGGATATATTTTTTATGTGAGGATCAATATTTAATCCGATGGAGGGGGTAGAGAATATTTATTCTCATGGGACAAAACCTTCATTTGAGTAAAAATACATATATACATTCTTCTTAACCACTATCACACTCTCCTTTTAATAATTTCTTCATTTATGTTCTTTAATTTTTGTCATTCTCAAAATTTTTGTTCATGTGCCAATTTTTATTTACCATCAATCTCATAAATTTTATCACTATTTTTTTCCTCCATATTAGGTATATCTATATTTTAGGTCATACTCTAATAAATAGTAAAGGAGTAGTGAGAGAGGTTTTCTCATGAGAGCTTGGGATATATAGCATTGAATTCAGTTTGCTTGTCATTTGTGAGTCTTATAATAAAAATTTATATTATGAAAAAATAATTTCTTTAACATCATAAGGATATTTTAGTAATTATAATATATATTCTAAAGAAAAAATAATTTAACCAAACATATTTTTTAATTATTCCCCTGAATATAAAAAATATTCTCAACTAATTTTGTAATTAACCAAACACATTTTTATTAAATACCCAAAAATAACATTCTCATGTTTTATTCCCATAAATAATATTCCCAAAACTAAAAAGCTATTCATGAAACAAACACCCCCTATGTATTACTCCTTTATTATTTCTTGTCTCCTTTCCTCTCCCTCTAATTAGAAAATGATCAATGTTTTGAAAATCGAACTGGATTAGTGAGTTCAACTGATCTAACCGCGAAACAGCCTAGTGACCATTTTAAAACCAGTGGAAATCAGCCAAACCAGTGAAAATCATAGTTGAATCGACATAAAGAGCTGGTACAAACCGATCTTAATTTTTTTTATTTAATCTACTTTTAAAAAATAAGTAAAAATACATAATTTAAGTATTTCAAATATGTATTAATTATTTTGTCTACTATTAATTTTATCAATAAATCAAATAATTTAGTCATTTATATTAATTTATAATTCTTTTTAAATCTTTATTTTTTGCAAGTCTAAATTTTTTATTACTTAAAATATTATATAATAATAATAATAATAATAATAATAATAATAAAATAAATGAAAATGGTTTAATATCAATTCAACTACGAACAAACCATTGAACCATTATCTTCACTAATTCAATCACCGATCCAGTTTTAAAAAAACCTCAAAAGTGATAAATCTTTAAAATATTAATATTTTCTTTCTTGATTTTTATCTTTTTTTTCTTTCTAAAGTAGCATTTTTAATTGAAAGGACAGCAAATGAGAAAAGAAAATATGAATATAAGAACCCCATTTAGACGTCTCAATATCTTTTTCATGAGTTAAGGTGTTTTTACGTTAAAAATAATGAACTTGAAAACCCTTCTATGACCCAATTTCTTGTGTAAACCATTTTTCTGTGTGTAAACCATGTTAAGTTATAGAAACTACTATCTATGATTTCCTAAACATCCCCTTTAAAATTTCAAGGTCGTTGGCTGCATGTTTAGTGAGATGTGACATTTTTTTTTTTATTAAAAACGAAATTGTTATTCACTCAGTGTAGAAGCTTTCCATCCATTTATAATATGCCTAACATATGTCGTGTATCAAACACATTGAGAACCTTGCTCAATCTTGCTAGACTCAGTTCAAGTTAACCATGACCAATTCAATCAAATATACATGGAACTGGAACCTATCCGATGAAAATTCCTTCCTGGACAAGATAGCTATGTAGGAAGAGTGGCATAGAAAGCAGCGTTGTGCAAAGGAAAGAAATATAAAAAGTGAGAGACAGAAAGGCAAGAAATTATAGTAAAACATGCTTTTATATACAAGAATTTGCAACAGGCCATTATTCATCCGAAAGATCATCACCATAAAAACCAATACCATCATCCTCATCAACCAAATATTTACTTTTGGATTTTGATGATTTGCTAGATTTTGCGGGTTTCTTCATTTTTTCTGCCTGCAACTCCAACAACTTCTCTGAAGGTTTCCACTTTCTTTTGATCCGTGTCCCCCCAGCATCATCTGCAAAGAAATTTTGAAGGCAGTAAGTAAAAATTGCACATACAATATTACCTTCTAATAACAGAATCTATGTAAGTTGAAAGTTGAAATTCCAAACACAACATCAGGAAGAAACCAAAAATAATTTTGCTGCCATAGTTACACATCAGTGGTTCAATAGTAAATATTCTTCCTTTTAAAAACAGGTTTCTTAAGAATCCAAATACTCTGTTACAAGCATATAGTGCAAGGCTTGACTTTACCTTCCACTGGACTTGAGTTATGATTCATGGTATTTTCATTTGGTCCAGCCTCTTCTGAAAGTGGGGATCCAGAGATATTGCTGTCCACCAACTTTGAAGAACTCTCTACCAACTTGTCTGGCTGTTCAGGAGCATCACAACTGGGAGTTGCTGGCAGGAAACATAACTCTTCTTCAGACATATCAGAGTCACTAAAAGCAGGATCTTTCTCCACCGTTACAATGTCAATTTCATCATTTTCATTAACATCAGATCCTTTTACCTGCAATGATGTGAACAAATTTAGGACTAAAATTTGATAAGGAAGGAAAAGAAGACCTGCATGATCATCTAACCCTACCTTACCTTCTCAGTCTCGGGAATCAAATCAAATTCATCTTCTCGCTCCACATACTCCTCATTTTCCTCGAGCTCTTTGAAATCAGGAGCAAATGCACTCCAGTTCTCGGTGTAATCCTTAGCCCAGATATAAACTATGCCATTCAAAGAAACAGATACAACAATAGGATGTACAGGATGCCATGCTAAATCAATAAGGGCTTCCTTAGGTCCTTCAAGGATCTTCACAAGATGCCCAACTCTATCCCATATGTAAATCTTGTGCTCTCCTTTATTAGCAGAACCACCCACAACCCACTCACCGTCACCACTGAAGCAGGGTGCTTTCCAGTGCACCTTCGTTATTGAATCTTGAAACTCCCGGAACAAAGTTAGGCATTTTGAGCCTACAGCTTTCAACTTCTCAACATCATTTAGATCATTGAGGTTCCCATTTAGCTCATCAAGTGTTCTAACTTCTTCTTTTAGTGGTAGAAGATTTTCATAGATCCTGATTATTCGATCATTTGAGTTTGTTAGAAGATATTGTCCGTTCCTGCTAAACACAATGTTCTTCACTACAGAACCACCAGGTATAGGAACCATGGCACGCACCTCACCATCTACATAGTTAATTACAAGAATTTCCCCTTTAGAGTTTCCCACGTAAACCAGGTTTCCGTACTTACTAAAACATGCAGCAGTTGGTGAGAAGGAGGTAATTCCATCAGCGCACTTGTTACGTGAGGCAGGGGTTGGTCCATTATTGGATATCTCTGAGATAGAAACTTTAAGCGGAGTTGTGTTTCCTGTGTTCAAGTCAACAATCATTGGAGGACATGAGAGAGGGCATGCCAAGCAAAGAGATGGTTTGGAGGAACCCAGATGAAGACGAGCTTGTAGAGGGGTTTGTTGTAAAACTATTCTCGTTATCCTCTTACCACTCATAACATCCCACAGCAACAATGACTTGTCAGCAGCAGATACAAGAATTCGATTACCACACTTTGACCAACAGACACTGGTTATCGGAGATGAACATTCATTATCTCGTAGCTCTTTAGCAATGCCCCGGGTTTCAAAATCCCAGATAACGCAACTTCCGTCATTGCACCCAGCTGATTCAATTGATCAAATAGAGTGAGAAAATTGATAATGTATAATAACTCCAGTTAATAATTCACAAAAGTTTTAGTTTTACACTTGCTATGATATTTCTACAACACATTCAAATAAATATATAGGCACATGCTATGCAATATATGTCTACGCATCAAAACAAAGAACGACTGCATAAATCATAAAGAAATAGTCATTACAAATGTGGTGATTATCTTATTGTGAAACCTTCCTCGACACCCCATTGAGAGTTTGCTTACGAGTGCCAATAATCCTCACTCACTGTCACCATATACATCCAGATTAGTCACAACAACATTCTGCATGCTCATTGACCAAAGTTCTTCAAATAATTAGCACTACCAAAAACAATATCCTCTTCCTTTCCAGACCATCATGACCAGCAACATATGAAACCTGCTGCCCATAATCCATACAATCATCAACTCAAACCAGGCATATCTTAACCCCATCTGAACCTCTTCTGCCTTATCGTCAAAAGACTGACTATTGCACAAGGTAACTTTCCATATCCATTTTCCATTGACCAACAAGTCTATGCATTTGATCTTACATAGGATAAGTTTTAATTACAAATGCTTCACTAATATCAGTGTCCAATCTCTGGCAAATTGCAAAGGATGATTTAGTATGTATTCATCAAAAAGCAACCACTTACAACATAAATGATACCCATTGCATCACCCCACCAGTAAAAGAAACAAACAAATTTGCAGCCAATGTAACATTTTTTTTTGTATTTGTAGAAATCTAAGACATGTACCAGGGGGGTTACAAAAACTCACACACTTTGCTCAATCAACTGAGCTAAACCCCCTTCGTAGCCAATGTTATGTTTAACATCAATTGTGGAGGGTAAAAAAAGAATATCCAATCCTCATATACCAGATGCACAAAGGAACACATTCACTGTTAACCCTAGTCTTATCAGGATGAATTAGGTATAAATTAACTACTCAGTATACATTACATTTCTTAATACATAATATTCATGCATGAATTATATGGATAAATTTAGTATAAATTAACTTCTTACTAAATTTACAAGTCATTTTGATACATTTGCAAGGACTAATGCAACTCATGCGAGTACATAAGACAACATACTAGTTTCGATTAAAAAACATGATTATTTACTCCCAATTAAGACCACACACACTACTTAAGGCACATATCAACATAACATATGCATATAAACAATAATTACCAAAATATTCCAAACACATTCTTAACAAACCAAAACATTCATATCATCACGTTGTTCCAGTCTTCCAGAATTGGTAAAGTAACCATAATTTATGCCACTAAGTATCATCACTTGCTAGAAAGAACAGCAAAGCAAAAAAATACCGACCTAGCTTGTGTTTAATTGTGTTTTCGCTTCTTCGTTTTTAAAAAATTATTTTATAAAAACAATTTTAAAAAACTAACACTTCGACAACAACAGTGGATAAAGAAGATGTTCTAGAACAGAGAACACGAATACCAGAAAACTGAAAGTAGAAATATTAAAACAAACGTAATTATTTTTAAAAAAGTTACTTTTATTTTTTGCATTTAAATACTAAAAACAATTTTCAAGAATAGGAAGAAAAAAAAAAGAACCCTAACTTGAACGAAACCAAAAAATAGAAAAGTGTAAGCGAGAATATTACCAGCAAGAAGTGTACCACGACGATTAAAGGCAATACATTTCATACACCCATGTTCCAAATACTCCTCTATCACTTCTGGAAAATCTCCCTGTAAGGGGTCTTCAATATTCCACAATATGTTAAAAATTAGGAAATAAATATATAAAATGAATATAAATGTAACATAAACATTACTTCTTTTTCTCTTTCTTTTATTAGTGGGTACCCATTTTCAACTTTTCAAAGATTACTTAATTGCTCGTTATTATGGACATAAATAAAGGCTTGAAAGAAATTGTGTTAGGTTACTAAAAGGAAGAAAATTAGGGGCGAAAGAGAGAGAGATTGGAAGAAGAAAACGAACCAATGATGGGTGCGTTCATCGTAGCAAGAAGCTCGAATGTAAAGTGAGACAGAGAGAGGCTAAAGTAAAGCAAGCGAAGGAAAACAGAGGCAACAGCCAACAGTGCAAGAACACTGAGAGAAAGAGAAAAGCAAGTAAAACAGAAATAGAACGAAGTTAAATAATTAACGTTTAAATACCTTTTTAATGTTTATAATTTTTTTAGTTCTTACAAAAATATATTTATTTTGTTTTTCGTTTTTTAAGTGGGTAAAATAATATTTTTTACTGTTTTAAGTGTTATTTAAACCATTTCAAGAAGAAAAAATAATATAAGCATAATTTATAAAAATTAAAAAAAATATTTAAGGCAATAAATTTATTGTTTTTAACAAATTTAGTTTTAACCTTTTTAGGTCTTAACAAATAAAGTTTTTGTAGGTTCTCGATAAAACGATTTTTTTTATTTTTAATCAATGTCATCAGGATTTTTAGTTAATTAATGGCACGGCAATTCAAGTTTTAAAAATATAATTTATGGTGATTTTATGACAGATTATAAATCACCATAATGAACTAATGGAACAAAAAATGTAAAAAAAAAAAATAAAAAATAGCACTAGAATCTAGGGGGCAGCAACTTCAAAATGTTCATTCTTGACATCTATCGAGAATATGAGAAAATGCAAGTCATTTCTCAGTTTTCGGTAAAAGCTCTCAATAACAGTTGTATCTAAACATATTCGCAATTTAGGTATGTTTCCGCTCAAATGGGACATCGGGTTGGAAAGGTTTCTGGTGGGTCGGGTGCATATTTGAGGGTTAACTGGAGAAAAGAATGCCAAGAAGAGAGAATGCAGGAAGAATATCTCGTGTTAGCATGGTTTCCTGGCAGTTTTGGTCGCAGCATGATGCGGTCTCGTGGTTCCATAGACGTAGACGTAGGATGAAAAGGTGGGTCACCGTGGGTTGCCATGGACGTGCTTACTAAGACGTAGACGTAGTATTAAAATGAAAGTCATGGATTCTAATTATCAGCAATTCATAACTCTGATCATAGCATCATCTATATTCTATAACAATATATAAATGGGATATCCTCTTTTCACCTTATACATTTCATTATACACTTTTGTCCCTTAATTACACTACAATTCAGTTCCACTAATATATCAATTAAAGGATACAACGAATAAAAAATATAATCAGAAACTACCCTTAATATTTTTATCCTCACAATTGTTTAATATTTTTGTAACTGCACTTCATATTTGTAACCACTCATAAGTAAGTAACTGCTCCCAAATGTACAGATTCCCCGTTCTCTCTTTTGTATTTTGTTTTCGATCTCTTTCTCATTATCTTCTTTCTCTCTGTGTCAATGGTAGTGGCCAACACCAAACAATAACTCATCGCAAGAATAAAGAAGGAAAAAAGCATGGTTTTAACGAGAATCTAGCAACCGAGAATCGTTATCAAACAGCAACAGCAGACCCTGAAACACGTCCCTCTTAAATCTAAAGCATTGAAAGATTCGTTTCTTTAATTAAAATCTTTGTTGCTCCTTTCACCTTAATTCATTTAAATTTTTCACAGGTCAATCTACCATATATAATGCAGAATCTGAAAAGAGAGTGCAACTACATAAGAAACAATTGAAGGATAAAATTGGCGGAAAGAACTCATCAGATTGATTACATCGTTGCACTGACATAACCGGGTGGTTACTAAAGTGAATCAAAAGCCAAAGGCAAGGAGTAGTAAGACTGGCAAGGGATCTTCCATGACAGCAGCGGAATAGCATGTATTGCCTCAAGCTAGCGGCATGAAAAGCAAGGCGACAATGAAGCAAACACAACAATGTTGGTGTGCTAACTCCACCTTTTTGGTATTGTCTTTGTACACTATAACAGTTTATCCTTCTATTACAAAAGAAAGGAAGGGGCATAGCATACCTTGGTGTGGTTGAAGAGTGAATTTAGGAGAAGCCCACCACAATTTCTCTAAATCAGGTTATACATACATCTGATAATAATAATTGAATTAGGGCTTTTGAGAAAGAAAAAAATAACAGAAATTAAAGAATTAGCTAATGGCGCCTACATTTTAACATTGATTTTATTTTCTTTACAGGGACCTTTTGTTGGGGACATTGTATTGTTTTGCTTCTATCACATCCCTACCATCTCTCAAACTCACTCTCCACCGCATGCATGGAAGGTTCTCCATGTTGCCATGTCGCTTAACGTATATACTCTCCTGCTTGCACTTCTCCATACCAGATAACAAAATTCTTTAATCTTATCCTCATCTAAAGCATGAAAGCCAAAAAGAATGCCGGGAAGGTTTTTGATGTTGTGTATTCTTTAAATTAATAAAATTTATTTTCTATTTTAAAGAAAAAGCTTAAAAATCACTACTTTATTTTCGTTAATGTGTTTAGCAATTCTTTTATTTTCACAAATGAAATCAAATGTGAGGGTGTCGGACGTCGGAACTGGAGTTACATACTTGATAAGCAAATTTTTATATTCATAGTTTTTATCATTTTTTTAACAGAATTCATAGCTCTAATCTATACTATTATATAATTAAAGAGAAAATATTCATTTATTCATATTATGTTTCTCAAGAAAGTAGCAGAGGGGAAGGAGCCAAATACCAAACAAAGTGAAGTTGTAACTCTGTCAATATTTGCCTAAGATTTCCATGAACATTGTGAAAGTGATGTGTCAACATTTGCTTAAAAATTGTTTGTGAATCATATATGAGACAAATAACTATAATATTTTTCTAATATTTTATTTGTGTTAATATCCATTTCGGCCTTTTTTATGCATTTTCTTTTCTTCTACCTCTATAATAATGTTTTTTTTTAATTCAAAGGAGACCCTATTATCTTTGATAAAAAAAAAATTGAAAGAGATTCTTCATTTCAATAATTTTGTCTCATAGTGTTTACCTTCTTTTCCTTTTAATTGTGTATTGCCATCTCTAATAAACCAAAATTTGAAACTATTCATTTTTTAAAATTCATTTATATTTTGATATTTGTTAATTTAAAAACTCATTTTGATTTTGAAACTACCCATTTTGAATGTGTATTGCTCATGCAAATAAATCAGTTTTAAGTAACACATTAGATTTGCAGGTAACTATGTTTTTTAATCTCTCATTCATGCTAAAAAATTGATCTCTAATTAACCTATTTTCTAAACTTTCGTTTCTTTTAAACTTCTAAATTTACCAAGTACTAATATACTGGAATTTAAAACTAACATTTTTAAAATTTTAAAACTCATTTTAATTTTAAATATTTGTTATTTTTAAAACTCATACTTATTTTGAAACTACCAGTATTGGTTGAAATTTGATAATTAAAGCTGTTCATTTTTTAAATTTTAAAAATGATTTTAATTTTAGATACTTGATAATTTTAAAAGTGATTTTGATTCTAAAACGGTCTTACATGATGTTCAGGATAGACATGGGAAAACGTGAAGGGAACACTATTGAAAATGCTTTTGTATTTAATATTTGTTATAGCGTTAGTAAACTTCTCAACAAGTAGTTTTCATCAATTTCTATTTTATGGTTTTGAATGTGAATCGGGAATTAGGGGTCAGACACTCTCGGAAAATGGACAACATTAAACATGATTTGTGCACAATGCTTTTGTAATAGAGTATATAATAAATTGAAATTGGAGAATGCACATTTAGTATATACTATTTAATAGAAATTGTGAAATATGAAATCAAAACTTAAACGATATATTCAAATACTATCGACATATGGATTGTATTGTCTGATCCAGGTTTAAGATGGTCAAATTAATGATGATAACATGGGCATTGGTCAATCATGTTTATTCTTAAATACGAATAAAAAATTCGAATTATATTTTTTAAAAATACTAAATGTATAATTTATTGTTTATACCTCACAACCAAAGATATTTTTACCTCATAATTCAAAGATTTTTCTTGTTTTGTTTATATAGAGAAAAGAAAAACTATGTTGTCCATAGGAGTTGAACTGCTATATGGACCACATGTAACAAACAGAGGAAAACCCACAAGAGCTTTAGAAGAAAATATAATTGATGAGGTGCAATGATAAATTAAAACATTTGACCTTTAAATGAATTAGTTCATGCATGGTTATGTATATTTAGTCTTTTTTCAATTTTGTTCCTGTGACATTTATACTGTTTTAATTTGATGTGCTACCTTCATTGAACTCTTAACAATGAAGCCAAACATATTTGAGACCTATGAATTGAACTTATCTTATTTTGAAACATTGACTTTAATTAGTTGATAACTTGATGTTGTATAGTACAAGTTTTATGTTATTTTCATGCATTCCTTGACTATGGTTTAGTTTTTATAATTCATGAAATTTCTAATTTTTTTTTACTTTAGTCTTATGTTCATATATGTGGTTTTATCACCAATAAATAATCTGTCAGTGAAATTCAATCCAGATAATATAATTTGGTGCATATATACTTCAAGGTCATAAGGACTCTCACTCTCTATTTGCACTTTAAAAGAGTGAAAGCAACATCATGGAAGTATTCATTTGGTTGTTTATTCGAAATCTTAAGCTTGACAATTTACTTCTAGTTCATGTTTTCATTGTTTATTAATGTTAGATGTGAAGTGTTGATAATCTTTAATTTCTTCTTTGCATTGTAATTGTTACAGTTGCATTAAAGTTACACTTAATAGATGAATACTTATTATTGTTTTTCAACCATGATGTTAATAATTTTTTTTATCAAATGTAAGAGTATTTAAAAAATTAAATAAAATTTAATGTTTATTCTAATATGATTTTTCAAAAATGGCTATGGATGTGAGTGTAAGAATGTGGGAAACGTTTGACAATAATATTCAAGAGTAATTTACTTAAATGGGCTAAATTTTTAATACAATTATTAGGCTAGGTTTGATCGATAATTTTTAAGAATCACTTTCTTTGTATAAAGTTATTATCTATTGATTTAGGTTGGAGGTAAAGTTAACCAAGAAGATTTAATTTTTAAAAAAACATAAAATAATTACATTAAAATGTTTTTTATTAAAGAAATATACAAATTATTTTTCTAACAATAAAATAAATATGCTACATCTGCGTTCCCTCAATCCTCTCTTTAATATATATCAAATTTAGCATAATGAAAATATAGACATATTTAGACGTGACATGGTATTATCTTTTTTGAATTTTATAAATATATTATGATGCATTATCTTATTTTTATTTGAGTTAGTAATTGATTGCACGTAAATCAAGTGGTTAAAAGAAAATTAAAAAAAAAAGGAAAAAACCGTAACTTTAAAACTAAACTTTTTTTTTAAATGGAAAACATTAAGACTAAACTACTCACTTATATTCACAACAATTACTTATTTGAATAATTTTTTTGGTTTTTTTATCGTGTAAAAATTACCTACAATTTATGTACACACCATTACCAAGTAATTGAGGTCAAAAGGGGAGAGAAGAAAGACAAAATTTGTTACATTAATTTGGTATTCACATTCCTGATAAAAAAAATTCTCTATAAAAAATTCAAAATTAATTTTAAAAAATTGAAATTTAAATATTCAAAATTAGTTTGTATCAAATTAATTATGTACTAGCTAGCACATATTAAAAATATAAATAAAAATAAATGCATTGAATCAAAAGAAATTCAACCATTAGCAACAGTCAATAGAATCGCCCAACTAATTAATCAAACTAAGGAACCACCAAACTTATTCATACACTCTGTCATGTCCATACATTGAATGGCAAGGTTCTGAAAATCGGAAACCACATATAATTTATACAAATTCATGTAGGCAAATGCAGGATAGCTTAATATGCCTGTGGCAAAACCAAGCTTTCAACATAATCATAAGTGAAAACGAAATTTGCCATCTTTGGAATCTTCAGTATGGTCTATTATATTATCTCTCCTTATACAGAACAAATTCTGCATAGTAGACCAACATAAAAACTTTCGGAGGCTTCCCATAAGAAAACAGAAGTAACTAGGTCCTTATTCTGATTATACCCCAGCCGAAAATTTACAAAATTTAATATTATCTATAAATGGCATGGACATTTTCCAGAAAATTAGACACTACGTACTTGTGATAAAAATAATATCAAAACAATCAAATCTTAATTTTTTATAAGATATTTTTAATAAATAAAATGGAGTACTTTTTATAAAGTGTATTTCATCTTTGTTTTAAGAGTATTGATTAAAAAATTAAAAGAAGATTTTTTTCATTAACAAGACTCTAACAAATATTTAGGAGAAGAGATGATACTTAAGTGGATTCTACTAAGCCAGTACTCCTGTAAGGTTTTGTTTGGTTTGGTAGTACAAAAGATAAAAATAATTGTGAGGAGAAAAATTAAGTTAGAGGATAAATATCTTCAAGACTTTAACAAACAAATAAAAAAGATTTTATTATTAGAGTTATATCTATTTATATTATATGTAAAAGAAATTTCAAGGACAGTGTGTCTAACACACGTCATTAGACTAATATCATTATGTGTTGTTGAACTCTATGAGTTAGAGATTGAGTTGAGGTTCGTGTTCATAAAATATTATGTATTCATGAGATTGTGGTTCATGATTAGGCCTTCCTAGAACAACATATCTCTATCACATTATTAATAAAGTGCATTTAGTTTCATGTTTGATTATCCAGAATCACGTTGAAATATAAACTAACATGGATTTAAGTAAATGTTCAGCTATTTACTTTCCCATTGAGGATTTGATTTTAATTTTTAAGTTTATAACTAATTCTAAGTTAAGCATCTTTAGGTAACTTTAGTATCCGAATATCCCTTAGATGACTTAATCACCATTAAGAACAAAAGTGATATTAAGAAACCACTTAAACCCTTAATCAGTAATTAAAGGCACATTACCTAAAATGGCAATGACACGTAAATGCTCATAGGTCAAAGGCCCATTAAGATATTTATAAATAAGCTACAAGAACATTGAGGTAAAAACAATATTCATTTATTGCTCTTGTCCACTGACAGTCAGAATATCTTTTACAACTATCTTATCATTCAGATTGACGAATACTAACCACTAGAGAAAGAAGATCTTAGAGAAGAACCAGACTTAAGAGGAAGAAAATATTACCTATTAATCGTGGTGCAAGTAAAATTAGATTAAATGTTTCCAATGGATTGTAACTCCAAGTATAGAACTTTCCATTATACATCACTTGACATTTTCATTATGCATAGCAAATATTGATATTATTATTAATAATTAGTTATATGCTATTATACAATCTTTCCTTATGAAATATATTGTTGTTATTATCAATAATTAATTTTGATGGAGAGAAAATTGGATTGAAATGAAAAAATTAATTTCTATTTTTTGTGTTTAAATTTGTGACAACTTTTAATCTTATTTTTTTTTCTTTTTTAATGTTTATATTATGGACTCTTTGCATCCAAACAATTATTTTGGCTAAAATATTGTTATATGTAAAAGACAATGCATGAAGGCATACCAATGAAACTCAAATAAAAATGTTGAATAGATGAGTAAGGCGTAAATATCACGGTTAAATTAAATTTCTTTAATTTATGTTATAATATTGTTAAAATAAATTTATTTTTTCCTTCCTTACTATCATCTAATTAAACTAATTTATTTATAAAATATAAAACATGGGGATGAATATTCATGTAACTTAACTAATTTATTAAGAAAAAATATTTTATCTAACCTATAAATTATGAGTAAAATTAGTTCCTAAACAATAACATTTAAATTATTAGAGTGAATTTTTTTTTTAATTTGGTGTGATAATTTCAATATCAGTGTATTTTTTATTGCTTACCATCATGTGATTGAATAATTAATTCAATGTTTAAATCTAAAATAGTTGTTATAAAACATTGTTTATTCCTTATTTTATTATCATTTTAATTATAATAATTATTGAAGAATTTTCTTTGTCTATACAAATTTAAGTTTTCTTTTATACGATGATGTTTGTATATAAATTTATTAATAAAGAAATTATATATAAAATAAATTTAATGGAGTATTTTTTTTCACAAAGTCAAATTGAAATATTTATACATAGATTACAAGAATGAATAATTTATCGGAAATCATATTAACATTTTTTTTGGATTAAATTAAAATTATTTATTTCATTATTATATTAATATAATATAAATTATAAAAATTTTCTTAAAACTAGATAAATTTAAATTTTCTCTTATATGTTGAATTACATATGTATATTTATTAACATATAAATATTAATATATAAATTTTATTATAGACATGTATAAATTAAAACTTTTGGAATATTATGAACGTTTTTATGAAATCAAAAATGAGAATTTACATATACCTATATTAACCTTTAAATTTTAAAAAAAAACATTAACATTTAAATGATTAAAGTTAAATTCATATTTTTAATTTATTATTATCGTATTTTTTAATATAAATGTTGACACAAAAATATGTTTTTAATATAAATAGAAATTATCCTTATTACTAACATGTGACTTAATTAAATTATTGAATAATGAATATGTTAGCTTGTCTGAATGAACATTCTATGAAATAAAGCATAGAAATTTATAAAAACATAAACTTCATGTATGATTTATTGTAAAATTGTACATTATCTTACAAACTTTAGCAAAAAGTTTTTAAATTAAGAGAGTATATTGGATTAGGATTTTAAAAGATTATTTTGGCAAAAAAATATGAAAATTTTAAAAGACTTTATTAGAATGTAATGATTTTTAATATTTTTTTAAAAGACTTTTACTATTAAGATTTTGTAGTTTAAATTTTAATAAATTTATAAAATATGAATTCATAAGATTTGAAAGGATATTATGAATTTTTAAGATTTGAAAAGACTCCATAAATTTTTTTCAAAATATTCAAAATTATTGATGAAGATCTATAATTTTTTTATGTGACACATCAAAACTCATCCTATATAAAGAATCATAAACCTATTACATAATAAATCAAATTTCTCTAGCACATTTACAAACATAATAGACTTATTCTCATTACCCTTCAATCATCAATCATGTTAATGATATAAAAAACTGTATACTGTAATATTTGTTAGTAGCATGAATACTTGTAGTGATATCCATAATAACGATTCTACTAAACAAAAATATGTCAAACAATTATTTCAAACCCCACTTATAGATGTACCAAAAAAATCCATGTACAAAAAAAATCATTTATATATTTTTCACTTATACATGAATCAACTTCTCATATTTATTAAAAAAAATATGTAATCAAGATGTCCCAAATCCGAAGAATTGCAAATGATTTTCATATCAATGTTCCAAGACATGTTGTCCATGAGTCGAAAGAGTAAAAAACAATTATAAATGTATATTACTTTCAACAAAGAGACAATAAATTATATATGATGAAGAAAAAAAAACATACCAATTGATACGAAAAGAAAGAAAATCTCATGAAATCTCAAGGTTTTAAGTGAGATTGTTTGATGTATATTTTCTATTAAAAAGTTTCACGAAATTCATCCTAAAAAAAAATCCATCAAAATTTGTATATTTTTAAATATTAGAAGATTTTTTTAAGTTGTAAAAAATTTTAATTGAATACTAACGGATATTATTAAATTCCTTTAAAAATCTTAATAGTCTTGATTGAATATCACAATTGATTGAATATTTCAAAAAAAAATTAAGAAAAAAGTCTTTTAAATCCTAATTGAATACACCCATAATATTTAAATTGGTTTTACATTTAAAAAAACATTTGTTATTACTATTACAATAATTTTTTTACCTAATAAAAAATTGATTTTTTAAATCAAACTTTTATGATGAATTTCTTTTTATTAAATCAAATAGGAAGAAATTATATGTAATTCACTGTAGAAACAATTTAACTAAAATTACACTAACAATTAAATTATTAAAGTGAAATACGAAGTCCTAGATTACTATTATAATATTATAATTTTGTCACCTACTAAAAATTGAATTTTTTAAATTTGGGATGAATTTCTTTTTATTAAATCAAATAGGAAGAATTTACATTTAATTCACTGCAGAAATAATTTACGTATAACTACACTAACAGTTAAATTATTAAGGTGAAATACGAAGTACTAGCTAGCATTATTGTCAGCGTTCCTCCTCCCACTGTGAAGTGTGAACAAAAACTTCCTTTGATAGACGAAACGCTGCGTTGAGAGTTGTGGCGCCCAAATTCTGCACTGAACCGAACTCTCTGTTCGTTAGTGTTGTGCTCTCGCCGAAGGATTCGTTTCAATTCGAAAACTCTCTGAAGGTGATTCTTTCTTTTTCTCTCTGCTATTCCACTCTTCAATATTTTCTGGACGTTCTCAGAACTCTTCATTTTTCCAAATTTTCAATTTCAACTCACCGTATTTTTCTTTTTGGTTATTCAAAATCGCGAAATCGGTTCTTCAATCGTCCGAGGTTGCGTTCTCTTTTAGGGTTTTATGTCTGCCCTTAAGGTCTTTGATAAATGTTTTCATTGCTTTGATTTGTATTCGAATCTCAGCTTCAGATTTTTCGAATTTAGGTTTGTAATAAATGAGTTGTTTCTTTAGTTCAATTATTTATTTATGTTTTCACTGTGAGGATGGTACAGGTTTCTGGTTTTATTGTTAATTAGTAGCTAATTAGTTATTTGATCAGGGTAAGATGGATTTGGTATGATAGTTAGTGTTTATTTGATTAGGGTTATTTAGTTATTTGATCAGGGTACGGTGTATGTTTGTTAATTAGTTGATTTCTGATTTAGTTTAATGGTTTTGGTTTGCTAGTGTTCTGATGGATGTGGAGTGGTCTGATTCACGGTACGATGGTAGAAATGATAAGGAGGATTCCCCGGTGAGGGATCAATATGATGATGATGGGGCGGAGAAATCTAGCAAGCATAGAGGCAAGGACAGGAAGAAGGAGCACCGTCGGGAACAGCCAAAGGATGCTTCAAAAGAAG
This sequence comes from Glycine latifolia, assembly GCA_013407115.1. Lineage (NCBI taxonomy): Eukaryota > Viridiplantae > Streptophyta > Magnoliopsida > Fabales > Fabaceae > Glycine > Glycine latifolia. The sequence continues at coordinate 8,744,493 of CM023948.1, read as the reverse complement.
GAAGGGAACGGAAGAAGGAAGATAGGGACGAACGTGACAAGGATCGTGGTAAAGATAAGGCAAGGGAGAAGGATTATGATAGGGAGAAATATAGGGAGAAGGAGCGTGAGAGGGAAAGGGATAAGAAGGACCGGAGTAAGGATAAAGAGCGTGAGAAGGAGAGAGAGGTGGAGAAAGACAGTGATAGAGTACGGGAGAAAGAGAGGGGTAAAGAGAAGAGCAGAGATAGGGATAGGGAAAGGGAGAAAGAAAGAGATAAAGCAAAGGAAAGAGAGAGGGAGAAGTATAGAGATAGAGAGAGGGAGAGAGAAAGCTATAGAGATGGGGACAAGGATAAGGGGAAAGATAAAATTAGAGAGAAGGAGAGGGAGACGGATCGAGATAAAGAAAGGGCGAGAGATAGAGTGAGCAGAAAGACTCATGAGGAAGATTATGAATTGGATAATGTTGATGATAAAGTAGACTACCATGACAAGAGAGATGAGGAGATTGGCAAGCAGGCAAAGGATTCAAAGCTTGACAATGATAATCAAGATGGTCAAACATCACCACATCTGTCATCAACAGAACTTGAAGACCGCATCTTGAAGTAAGTGATTTATCCTTACTACTTATATTTGCTATATTTTCTTTTACTTTTGTAGTATTATTAACTACTGGACTCTCCAATGTCAATTTGAAGCCTATCATTTATTACTTTATGCTTCAGTCTTGGTAGGTTGTTGGGGTCCTGCTTATAATGTTGAGGGCTCTTTCTTAAAATTCAGTTAAAGTTACTTTTTTTTTTTTTTTTTGATCAGCAAAGATAATAATATTATTAGAAATATAGTACTAGCAGTACAAGAAGTACTGCTGTGAATACAACCTAACAAGAACGACACAGAACAAAGGTGGCTTAAAGCATAGATACAAAGACACCAGCATTCTGACTATCTGCTAGGTCCAAAACCTCCCCAAAAGATTAGAATTTAGACTTATACAAATTAAACCCTCCCCTGAACACCAAAACTATCCCTCATATTGCTAGACCAATGATAAAAAGGAATGTCAAAACCTGGCTCCAAATTTTTGAGCCAGGACCAACAAAAAAATATAGTGTCTTCCATCAACTTCAAAGTTCAAACCATTAAACTCTTAATTATGGTAGATAATCCTGTTCCTATGGTACCAGATGCGCCAAGTCAAAGCAACCCACCAAACCTGCCACCTCTGTGACCTGAAACCGTTTAGATGGCAGAAAGAGTGTTGACGGAAGTGTTCCTTTGGGACAATAGAAGAAACCCCAACTATGTTTACCCAAGACCTTGATTCCCACCACATCGGCATAATTCTATCAGTCAAAGTTACTTCATTGTTTCTTATAAGATTTTTTTTTTTTTTTGATCAGCAAAGATAATATATTTATATATAGAAATAAAGGAACAGTACAAGATGTGCTGCTTAAAGAAATATACAAGAGAAATCCAAGCAGAACTAAAAGGGCTTTACACAAAAAGCCATCGTAGGTCTGCCAGATATCATGCAAAAAAAAAAATATAACAGCCTAATCCCTCCCCCTAGATACAAAACCAGCCCTCATATTACTAGACCACTGGTGGAAAGGGGTATCAAAACCTGGCTCTAGATTCTTAAGCCAAGACCAACAAAAAAATACAGCATCTTCCATCAATTTCAGTCCATTAAAGGATTCATTGTGGAAGAGGATCTGGTTTCTATGATACCAGATACGCCAAGTCAGAGCGGTCCACCAAGTTAGCCACCTAAGGAGGCTGGTCCCACGTAAATGACAAAAAGAAGACTGTCTGAAATGTTCTTTTGGAGTCACCGAGTAGACCCCGACGATGTCTACCCAAGCCCAAGACTCCCACCACAAAGGTATAATTTTAGGGCAGCTGAAGAAAAGATGTGCAGCGTCTTCCACAAGGCTGTGGCAGAAAGGGCATGTAATATCAAAAATCTCCAAGTTTCTTCTCCTAAGATTTTGTTTTGTAGGCAATCTGTCCTTTATAAGTCTCCAAGCAAAACATGAGACTTTGCTAGGAATTTTTAACTTCCACAGAAACTTGAAGACCTCATCCCTCTGTTGACTATCCTCCATCTCCATCCTATTAAGCAAGCTGTAAGCACTCTTCACTGAGTACATTCCACTAGGCTCACCTACCCAAACCCAAGAGTCAGGTTGTTGCTCAAAAGCTGGCAGCTCCTGTAATTCCTCCAAGAATTTTATCACCGTTTCAATTTCACCTTCCATGAATGGTCTTCTCCACTGAAAAAGCCACTCCCACCCCTGCTGATTCGATGAACCCATAAGCTGGATGGAATGTCGTTGCTGTAAAGAAATCTGGTATATCCTAGGATATTTGGCCTTCAAAGGTAAACTGTCCTCCGTCCAACTATCTTCCCAAAAAAGAACTTTGGCTCCACTACCCACCTTCCACTTAAATCCTTTGGAGAACCATCCATCTGTCTCTGCAGAAAAAGACAGACTTAGATCTCGCCACCATAAGGATTCTGTGGCCAGCCTCCTTGTCATCTCAAGATTTCTCCAATCTCCATATTTTGACTCCAAAATCTGTACCCACAAAGCCTCCGGTTGATGAAATAAGTCCCATTTCCATCTTCCCAGCAAAGCCAAATTGAAGCTTTCTAGTTTCTTAACACCCAGCCCTCCTTTCTCCTTAGGTAAACACACGGAATCCCAGCTCACCCATGGGATTTTCTTCTGTTCAGAACTGCCCCCCCCACAAAAATCTTCGTTGCAGCCTTTCCAAACTAACAATAACTCGCTTCGGAACCCTGAAAAAAGAGAAAAAGAAGATAGGAATCGAGTTAAGAACAGCTTTAACCAGAGTTACCCTTCCCCCAAAGGATAGGTATTTTTGTTTCCATAGGGACAGTTTTCTCTCGCACTTTTTAAGAATGGGTTCCCACGTCGAGCAGCGTCTCGGATTCACCCCAATAGGAATGCCTAAGTAAGAAAATGGTACAGACATCACTCCACAGTTCAGGAAACTGGCAGCAGCAGAAACCCAATGATCATTCCTCCCGAAAGCACCAAAACTGCATTTATTGCAGTTTAACTTCAGGCCCGAAACCAACTCGAAGCTCTTCACCATCACTTTTAGGGCTAAGACATTTTCTTTAGTTGCTGCCCCAAATAGAATAGTGTCATCAGCATATTGAAGAATGCTGATGTCAATCTGATTCCTCCCTACCTTAAAGCCCTCATACAGATTTTTCGCTTGAGCTTCCCTCAGCAGCCCCGTGAGGCCTTCCGCTGCAATGTTGAACAGGAAAGGGGCAAGTGGATCCCCTTGTCTCAAGCCTCTCTGAGGCTGAAATTCAGATGTCGGACTTCCGTTTATAAGGATAGATATAGAAGCTGAAGTTAAACATCCCTGGATCCATGACCTCCATTTAGAGCAAAAACCCATTCTCTTCATCATGTACATGAGGAATTCCCAAGAGACCGAATCATAGGCTTTTTCGAAGTCAACCTTAAAGATTAAACAGCTTTTGTTACTCCTTTTTGCCTCCTCAACAGCCTCGTTTGCAATTACAACACTGTGCAGTAATTGTCGTCCTTCAATAAATCCTGATTGTCGTTCATCAATGATGGCAGGCATCACCCTCTTGAGCCTGATTGCGAGCACCTTAGCTACTATCTTATAAATACATCCTATTAGTGAAATAGGGCGATATTCATGTAAGCTTTGGGGGTCATTAGTCTTAGGGATCAAAGCCAAGAAGGAAGCATTTGCCCCCTTTGGGAAAGTCCCATTGACATAAAATTCAGCCATAAACCGTAGCAGGTCAGGCTTTATGATGTCCCAAAATTCCTTTATGAATTTGAAATTAAATCCATCCGGCCCCGGGCTCTTGTCACTCCCACAACTCCACACCGCTTCTTTAATTTCAGACAACTCAAAAGGGGCTGTCAAGGCATAATTATGCTGCTGTTCCAGTGATCTGAAGTGAACCCCATCTAATTTGGGTCTGCTTGGATCAAGTTCTTGATATGTACACATAAAAAAGTTTTTCACCTCCTCCTTAACCCAACCAGGCTCTTCCAACCAGCACCCATCAACCATCACTCCTTGCATCATATTTTTTCGGCGCTTCCAATTAACAGACAGGTGATAAAAACGAGAATTACAATCTCCTTCCCTAATCCATCTCGACCTTGCCTTTTGTCTTAGCAACGAAGCGTTATAATTTGACGCAGCCCACAAATCTTCCTGTAGTTGTTTTCGTCTGTTTATTTCTTCTGCTGTCATTTGTCTGTCCTCTGTTTCTATCTCAAGCTTGTTCAATTCCAGTTCAGAATTTCTGATTTTCTGATGGATATTACCAAACTGATTTTTGTTCCAAGCCTTCAAATTCTGTTTCAGGATTTTTAGTTTTTCTTTGAGTACAAAGCCACCCCAGCCAGGTCCCACAAAAGAGTTCCATGATTCAGATACCACCTTTCTAAGTGATTTATCCTGTAACCAGCAATCAAGAAAGCGGAACGGTTTGGGACCCCAATCAACATGAGCAGAGGTAAGCATAATTGGGCAACGATCTGAGTAATTACGATCCAGAGCAATCTGGGAGCATCCCTGCCATAGTGATAACCAATCAGCAGATATGAGAGCCCTGTCCAATCTGCTTTTGGCTGAGCCATTGGGTCTATACCATGTGAATTTTCTTCCAATCCTAGGTGCTTCCTCCACTTCTAGCTCCTCAATCCATTCATTGAATTCCTTTATGTTTCCACCTTCCTGATTGTTCTGCCCTAAACCCAGTCTTTCTGAAGGTCTTCTAATATTATTAAAATCGCCAATGATGCACCATAAACCTCCCATGTTTACCCTCCTCAGCTGATTAATTTCTGCCCACAAAACCTTTTTCAATGCCGCATCACAAGGTGAATATATATTTACTATAGTAATCTTCTTATTCTCAGGTATCCAAGAACCTTCCAAGTAAATGAATCCACTGCCTTTCAGCCTTTTTTCTACTTTGAAATTCTCCTCATTCCAAATGCATAGTAAACCTCCCGCTTTATTAATTGCAGGTTGAAATTCCCAGGTTGCACTTGAGTCTCCCCACAAAGCTTGACAAATAACCTTATCAATTGATTCTTTTTTTGTCTCCTGTAAACATAGCAAGTCAACTTTTTCTTTACACACCATTTTTCTAACTGAGTTCCATTTAACCCCCCTCCCCAACCCCCTTATATTGTAGGATAAAATCTTCATGGTTCCACCCCATCCTCTCCCCATCTCAAAACCTCACCCTTTTCACTTTCATCCAGCAGCTTCATTTTGTGAATCACATGCTCAGGATCACTACTGGTTACCCCAAATTGCTTGGCTAAATCCCAAAAATTAGCTTGTTTTTTGGAATTTATAGAACTAGAGCTTGAACAGGATCCTAACTTGTCTTCATCCTTTGAGCCTGCCCCCCACTCAGCACACACTTTTAGGCCACTGTTATTTAAAGGTGTGACTGGACTGGATTGGTCATTGAGAGTCTCCTTCCCCTTCACAGCTAGACATGCTTCATATTTCCCATTACCTTCCAAGGGCTGGTCATTTTTGTTAGCTAATACAGCCTTATTTTTTCCCCCCCTGCTTCTGGAATAGACTTGCCATTCAGGCCCAAAACGTTTTTGGCCCAAAGAGTTATTTTTGATTTCATTTGGTGATGTCCCCTTACCCATAGTGGGTCCCACGACAGTTTCCAGCCTGTTTCTCACAATAACCCCATCACGTGACTCCAATTCCGTTCCTCCTGACTTGTTCCACATATGTGAGTCCCTCTCCACCCCTAGTATAGTTCTGTTTGTGCCTATATCTTCTGCTTCCGTGAGCTTCTCCCCGTTGACCATACTTCTTGCAGCTTCTTTCTGGCCATACTCCTCTGAACCGCGACACCCATCCTGACTACGGCTCATTTCCGCACAGCTTTCGCAGTGGGTAGGTGGTTTCTTTTCAGCGTACGTGTCGGGTACGACATCTCTGCTTTCGTTGCAGCTAGCAGAGTTTGGCGCAGTACCCGCAGCAAGCTGACTCGACCCAGCGTGTAAAAACCGCGCGGCACCTGGGTATCCGAGCTCACCTTCAGGGGCAGTTTCCGTCGGCGTCGAAACCGACTCACCTGGCTGTGGTTCCAGTGGCTCCGGCGGCTCCAGCGGTTCCTGCGGCTCCAGCAGTTCCTCGCTACCCACTTCTGAGCTGTCCACCGAGGTGACTTCGTCGGAGTTATCCTCGTAGCACTATCTGAAATGTCCGCATCTGACTGATCCCACGTTTGATTCTTCCACAAAATTAATCAGGAATTCGACCCCATTTATGGTAGCCGCAATATTGTGCCTGATTAGTGGTGGCCATGGTGTTTTGATAAGCAGACGAGCTCTGTCTAGGCGTTGAAGGTCGTCAGTTTCATCGTCTACTTCCACCAAGTCACCAAAAGCCGCCACTAGCTTGGCCATGGTTGCCGGTTCCCAAGCGTGTAAAGGGATACCCCAGCACAGTACCCAAACAAGGCGAAAAGCAGGTTTCATGTTGGGTTTCCACTTTTCCAGGGTGTGGAAATAGGATAAACCGTATTCCTCTTCGTTTCGACATAGCTCCTCCGCTTTAGAATCGCTCAAACCCAGCAAAAGTACCATATCTTCCCCAATATACCTTGGTTTGATGTCCTCCCCTCCTTCCCATGCCTGTTCTTCCTCCAACCTATCAAACATATTTAGCTTCTTCAACCTTCCAATCCAAGCTTCAGTGAGCCATTTTTTACTTTCCATCTGAATATCAAGCTGAATTGACGAGGAAGATGGTTTGTTCGGATCAGGGATGCGCTTCGGGTACCATCTTCTTTTGCCCACGAAGCTGGGTTTGGCAACAACTTGTGCATATGTAGCCCGTTGAGAAGGTTGGCGAAGAGGGGGAGGGTTGAAAGCTGACCCACTGGCTTTCCTTCCTTCTTTGACACCAGGTAGGCCTTCGTCATGTAGAACAGCCTTGCCTTTCAATGCGCTGAGTCGACTCTCCCTTTCATGTTTTGGAATGTTCGCATGTAGTTTAAGACCCCCTATAATCAGACTGTCCAAGGTTCTCTCCATTTGCAAAATATTCTCCACGCCTTTGAACCGCACGAAGCCATAACGTCTGCCGCTTCTATTTCTGTTTTTAGCAATGAAAACTTCCCTCACATCCCCCCATTTTTTGAAGATAAACCATAAGTCTTTCTCCCCCAAGTCCTCAGGAAAACGTGTAAAGTAAAATGATGATACGTCTGCTTGTTCCCTCCAATTGCTTGATCTTGCTGTCCTACCGTATGCCGTCACCGGAACCGCAAAGTGCTGTCTGTACCCAAACTCATCGTGGTGGTATCTATCTGGGTTTCCTAATCTACCCACCCTGCTGTTTCTCTCTCTAGCCTCTCTCTCTCTCTCTATACTCTCTCTCTCTCATCTCTCAACTCTTGCAACACAACTACCTAGATCAGAAACTTAATGTTCACCTCAAAAAGCACACTATTGTTGCCTAAAAGATTTTATTGTTTCTTATAAGATAAGATGAATGATTGGATGATCCCAAATTTTTTTAACCTTGATTGTAGTTGTGAATGATTTTATATATCATTTTTATTTTTTAAATCGCAGGGGAGTAGTGTGTGACTACTAGGTATCAGTATCACGTAATCACTAAATGCATGAAAGTTGAGAATCTTTTCTGGAATTACTTCTTTGTTGTTAGTATTACAGTTATGATTTGGGCTAGCAAATTGTAATGTGTTACTTCACATATTGTGTGCATTGGCCAAATACACATTTTATTGATATGTTGCTTGCTTATTAGCCATCTGGAACCTTTATATTTACCAGGATACGGAATCTCTGTGCTCTGGATTGCAGTATGTAACATTTCATTCATTACCGCATCATTTTTAAATTTTGTAGTAACTGAATTGTATGTAGTCTTTCTGTCAGCATCTTGTAAATTTAAGATATGATGTAGGATGTCAAAAGGCTTAGGAGTTAATGGGGTTTAAACATTTTCTTGGGTGGATTATTGGTAGAAAGTAATTGAAGGTTCACTGAGTGTATTTGTTGGTGATGAGATTTCGGACGCCATGGGATAGTTCTAAGGTTCAAGTTAAAACATTAATTGGATACTATAAACATTTCCTGCAAGAATGGGGTAGAAGAAAATAAGAATAAAAAGAAACCACGATTTCACCCTATAGGACACCTTGGATAGGCATCACACTAGGCAATTGTACCACAAAACCAAGAAGCAATGTTGCCATAATTAATAATTCTCATAATCATTTTCTATATCAAGGATTGAAACTGTTTAAATTGGCCTATCCTAACTGCTCCTACCAGGAATATTTTCTAATCCTGTAAGGATGTGTACTCTACAACTAATCACAAGGAAAACATGACATGAAAGACCCATTAACACCTATAGAACAAGGACCTATCCTAAATACAACCCAAGACCAGGAAATATGGGAATTTCTAAAATTAAAAATAATTAAGAGTAACAATGTCCATAACTGCGAAAGTCAATCAGCCAGATCTATGAAATATGACAATCAGACTCATAAGTAACCATATGTAAACCAGTGTGTTTGGAAGTTTTATAACAGAGGGGGAAGGGAAGTGGTTGGCAAGGAGAGAGAATTACTTCCCATTGTTTGGATGTTTATCAGTTTATATAAGGAAAGCATCTGCTTCTATTGTTTAGGAGTTCTCAAAATTAAATGAATGAAGCCCCCCCCCCCCCCCTCTTCCTCCTCCTCCTCCTTGTGGGTCTCCTTTAGATATTTTTAAAAATGAAGTGCCATTATGTTATTTTAGACCTTTTTTTTCTTCCATAAGGTTCTCTAGCTTCTGAGAAAAACAAAGTTATCAGTTTTTACTTTAGAAAACATCTGATTATTTTAAATAAATTTAAACATTATATTTGTAAAGCACAAACAAATAGATCTTGAATAAAAAGCACCCTTCTCCTTAGGTAGAAGGAGGAGGAACACATCTTTCTCCTTTTGCTTCCTTACAAATATTTTAAACAAGGATTTTATTTACATTCCCCCCCTCCCATCCAATCCAAAGATAACATAATGCTCTTTAATTTTAGGCTTTTTTAATGCTAGCATTTCTGCTATCAACTTATCGACTTGTTTTGATGATCGTGTTCTTAATATTGTATTTCTAGGTTTAAAACTTAAAAGTATGAGACTTTAATGTTGTGACAATATTCTTTTTATTTTGGATAAGGATGAAAGAATTAAGGACAAAGAAACAGCCTGAAGCCGATTCTGAGATCTCAGCATGGGTTAATAAAAGCCGCAACATAGAAAAGAAAAGAGCATTTCAGCTCTCGAAGATTTTTGAGGAGCAGGTTTTTTCCACCTTTATCTCGTACCTAGAATATGTTCTGAAAGATATCTCCCAATTTAAATATGTAATTAATACAACATGATCAAAATTTTCACAGGACAACATTGCAGTAGAGGGAAGTGACGATGAGGATACAGCCCAACACACCGGTAAACTTCTTTGTTTCTTTTTTCTCCCTTCCAGCTATTGCCCAAAGAAATTTACTTTTTGAATACCCAATTTATTGTTAGAGGTTTTCGGGATAACTTTAGGAACACTCGGAAACTTTTGGGGTTACTAAATGTCTAAATATTATTATTTACTCCTGTGACATGCATAATAATATGAAAGATTATACAATATATCAATATATATATATATACACGCATTAAATAAAACATTATAGGTTCATTATATTATCCTAGGAGAATTAATTTAAACCTCATGACATATTTTAATTAAAGATGGTTTTCTTGTGAAAATAAAATGAGAAGAATAAATAAATAATATAAGTTTTACTACTTCTCTCTGAGAACAATTACTTTTGACATCATTATGCTAATTATATTCCTAATCAAATTAAGCTATTTAATCAATAGGTAGCTCCTTGTAATTTCATTAGAATTTTAATTAGGTCCCTATTGTGTAAAAACTTTTAATGAAGTCCTTGTAGTTTTAAAGTTTTATAATTAACTCCGTAAGAAGCCGAAGAGACTAAATGGCTAATGTAATAGCCATTAATCTCTCAGTGCCAACTGCCAAGCCATTAAAGTTGAATCTTACTCTTGCTTTTTAGTGGTTTAGTTATTATTGAACACCTTTATATATACAGAGAATTTAGGGATTTTGTGATAAATGTATTTTAAGAAACAAGGTTTTGTGAAAAAGCCAAGAGGTTGCTCAATATTGATAAAATTTTAAAACTATCAGGATTTAATTATAAGTATTTAAACTACAGGGACCTAATTAAAAATCTAATGAAGTTATAGGAACCTACAAATTAATTTAGCCTTAAATTAAATAGAAGTAAAATAGACTGGTCACATATATGATTGCTGATGGCTTGATTATTAAAATAAAAGCTGAAGTTCTATGGCAGCAATTTGATTGCTGTGGGTTGTGATGACTGTCAGTGGGAGATAGCATCAGTGTTGCCTCAATGTGTCATTTTGCAGTTGCTGGCTACAGTGGCTGGCTCATTTAGGAGTGTTTTTATGGAATGGAAATCAAGGATGTGGCATGGCCAATTCATAGCTATAGAAGCCAGTCCACTAACATGCAAAATATCCATTTTGCCCACCCCCGGTTTTAATTAGCCAGCTTATTTAAGATTTATTTTAGGATTTCCTACCATGTTCTGCTTCAGAACCTCTTTAGGGTTAATTTTTCCATTTGGCTAACTTAGCAGCTAAAATGCAGAAGCTCTATTTTTCTAGAGTCTATGTCTGGAAAAATAAGAGGAGGCAGGGAAAGAATGATGGGGTGGCAGAGAGAGAAAGGGGTGAGCAAATTGTATGAGGGATTCTGTTATATGGGGATCGTGTAGGGAGAGAAAGGGTATGATGAGAGAATCATTTTTTAGTTAGGGGCAGAGAAATTTCTATTCTCTGAAGGAGCATAGCTCTGTGGGCAGCAGGAATAGTTCATTCCTCTGCATTTTTCCTTTTATATCAGAAATTATATGTTGGTTGCTTTCCATTATCAATCCATTTTATCTATATTTGTTATTCTGTGAATTTGGTTTGCATCACATTCCAAGCTCAGGTTTCAATTTTTTATGGCTTATATTAATGATGATTGTGTGTAGACTATGACTTTTGAATTTTGATTAATAATGATGGATATGTTTTTAGGTTTAAGTAAATTTTTGTAACAATTTGTATGTGTGTAACATAAACATAAAATTTATCTGTTATATTTTATATAGTGTGCACATCCAGCGTGGAGTCTATCTTTGCCACAATATTGACAATTATGGTTGATGTACAACCTGATTGATATTGCTATCCAATGCCACCTGAAAAACTGATGTTAAAACCCTAAACTTTATCCAGCAGCTTAGGGCATTTAAGTTATTTCTTGGGGGTTATGAATCTATGTTTGATTGTTTGATAATCTGGTTGGTAAAATATACTTGTATATTGAATATCTGACAGATAACTTGGCGGGGGTGAAAGTTCTTCATGGCCTTGATAAAGTTATGGAAGGCGGAACAGTAGTTCTAACTATTAAAGATCAGCCCATACTTGCTGATGGTGATGTTAATGAAGGTACAACTGCTTGCTGCACCTGTTATATTATTCAAGTTTGAATTCTGTGAGTGACACATCTTTGTAACAGCTTTTGTACTCACGTGGCAGATGTTGACATGCTTGAGAACATTGAAATTGGAGAACAGAAACGACGAGATGAGGCTTATAAAGCTGCAAAAAAGAAAACTGGCATATACGATGATAAGTAAGATGTTCATTACTGTTTTCAATCTATAATAGAAATAACGGAAATATTAACCAACATGAACTAATGGAATAGAAAGAAATCATATGAAGCCTGTGCTCTCAATTTCAGGTTCCATGATGACCCCTCCACGGAGAAGAAAATGCTTCCACAGTATGATGATCCAGCTGCAGAAGAGGTTTGCTGCTTTTTCTTGTTACATTTCGAAAAATAGATGATGAGTAAGGTAGTTTTTGTGAATGCTTGTACTCATTAGATTCTTTTATTCAGGGTTTAACTTTGGATGGAAAGGGACTATTCTCAGGTGAAGCTGAGAAGAAACTTGAAGAGGTTAGTTATGCTTTTCTTTTACTTTATGAAATAATGTTCCTAGAAAGTAACAAGTTTCTAATTTTTCATGTTTGAGTTTTCTGTTATCAGAATATTGTCATATTGTTTGCGACTGCCATTAAGTTGGTCACATGAATGTCATGTTTATGTGTTTTGCTTTTTTCTTTTTCTTTTTTCCTGAGAGGTATCTTTTTTCTACCTATTACCAGCTGCGAAGAAGGTTAACGGGTGTTTCCACGAATACCTTTGAAGATCTAACTTCATCTGGAAAGGTATCATCAGATTACTATACTCACGAAGAAATGCTAAAATTTAAGAAGCCCAAGAAGAAAAAATCTTTGCGGAAGAAAGATAAGCTGGACATCAATGCCCTTGAAGCTGAAGCTGTCTCTTCAGGATTGGGTGTCAGTGACCTTGGTTCTCGGAAAGATGTAAGGAGGCAAGCCATCAAAGATGAGCAAGAAAGATTGGAGGCTGAGATGAGAAGTAATGCTTACCAGTCTGCTTATGCTAAAGCAGACGAAGCCTCCAAATTGCTGCGTCTGGAACAAACTCTCAATGTTAAAACAGAGGAAGACGAAACTCCAGTTTTTGTAGATGATGATGAGGATCTTCGTCAGTCCTTAGAGAAAGCGAGAAGATTAGCTCTTAAAAAGAAGGAAGGAGAAGGGGCATCTGGTCCTCAAGCTATTGCGTTGCTTGCATCCTCAAATCATAATAATGAGACTGATGATCAAAACCCTACAGCTGGAGAGTCACGAGAAAACAAGGTGGTCTTTACAGAGATGGAAGAATTTGTCTGGGGTCTCCACATTGATGAAGGTAATTTTTATTTATGTGGTTGTCTAAATAATGAATTTCATACTAGAGTATTATAAGTATGACTGTCATGATTAAATGTAAAAGTGGATCAGTTTTCTTTTTTATTTCCATTTGATTTGCTGGAATTCTGTTGTTTCTTTTGGCAATCTTCTATTTAATATTTACTTCCGAGTGCTTTTGTTATTGACATCTATGTCAATGATGCAATAATAATTTGAATGTTTGTGATGTAATTATTCTTTTTTATGTTGAATATAGTGGGTGTTCTGACAAAGAAATGTTTTGTTAGCTTGTTGTTAGTCCATAAAGTATGTAATGGTGAAGCTGATATGTAGATATAACTTAGGTATGTTGCTCTCTACATTTCAGAAGCACGTAAACCAGAAAGTGAAGATGTTTTCATGCATGATGATGAAGAGGCTAATGTTCCTGATGAAGAAAAGATTAATGAGGCTGGTGGATGGACTGAAGTTCAAGAAACTAATGAAGATGAACAACGCAATACAGAAGACAAAGAAGAAATAGTTCCTGATGAAACTATCCATGAAGTTGCTGTAGGGAAAGGATTGTCAGGTGCTTTGAAACTTCTTAAAGAGCGAGGAACACTTAAAGAAAGCATTGAATGGGGTGGCAGAAACATGGACAAGAAGAAAAGTAAATTGGTTGGGATCGTAGATGATGAAGATAAGGAAGCGCAGAAGACAAGGGAGATTCGCATTGAAAGGACAGATGAATTTGGGAGAATTGTACGTTTTCCACATTCTTCACCTCTTATTTTTGTTTTTATATGGCACTAGATCATATTATGTTGTTTTTTTTATCACTGCATTGACATTTTTGCCTTGAACAATAATCTTTAGAGACAAACTTTATGATCACTTAATAATCTTATGCATGTTGAATTTCATTAATTCAACTGTTTGTTTGAGAGTTCTCAATAATTAAGTCAAGTATGCAAAATTTCAATTTATAAATTATTTGATATTTAAGCAACTTTATTTTAATGATAATACACATTTCAAATTATAAGTGTTAGTTATAAGACTACATGTGAATGTTCAATTTATCCAAAATTTGGTACGCATGATCATCAAGATAATATCACGTAATTCATTGGTTGGGTTTTTCAAATTTGTATTCTAGAATTAGTTAAGTGGAGCAAGTTTGCCAGACTCACACCCGGTGTTAGTAGATACCCATAAAACTATGGTTCATCAATTTTATTTACCTGCCATCATTTCCCCTAATCTCCTATTTATTTTTTGACTTTTTATTGTTTTTCATTTTTCTTGTTTGGATTGATTTAGTTGTGTAATTGTTAGGCTCTGAATGTGCTGATGGCAATATTGTATTTTATGTGAATTACTGAGACTGAGTTTAACCTTTTAGGTCCACTGATTCCAAATCAATCTTTTGAGTCTGAGTAAGAAATTCAAATTTGTGTATAATTTGATACATGCATGAAGACTTGTATAAATATGCTGTGTGTGTGTGTGTATGTGGTAGCAGTGTTTTCAGGACTGCGAGTTTACTCTCATACTCGCATGATCCTGCAATTTTTTGGGGTCCAACGAGCTTAATATCATGGATGGTCACTTGCAAAGCGGATCACAGCCGGATTGTGAATTTTCTCTTCAACTCGCGGATTGTTGGTCCTGAATGAGTTCCGATGAGATGGGCTTTCTGGTTCGAGTTTGGCCTGACCCAGTTTGAAAACATGTAAAGCCCACTGTTAGGCTTCCCAAAATGAAAACCAAAATCATGCTCAATGCATAGATGAAGAACGTGCACTGCCTGTCTTTCTCTCCACCTTGTTCACTGCCTTTTCTGTCTCCTTCTGATGTTGGCGCACCCTCCCTCTTGCGTGCTCTTCTTCCTGTTTGAAAAAATCTGTTGCTCTATTCTCTGTTCTTGGTTGAATTTTTGCTTCTTGTTGCTTGCAGCTGCTTTTCTTGCTTGCCTACTGCAGCTGTGTATTGCATGCTCTATTGGGTGTTCACTATTCTGTATTTTTTGTTGGCTGAGAGGAGTGCTTCGGGTGGATGTGTGTTCTTGCTTGTCTGAGGGGTGTCGGGTGATAGTTGCTGGGTGTTCTCTGTTCAGTATTTGGGTGCAGAGTAATGTGTGCTCAATTTTGAGTTGTGTTAAGTGTTGGATCTTAATCTTTATGATTTTTTTTGAGTTATGCATTATTTTATTTATCTACATTATTTTTTAAGTATGTGTATGTGTATAAATATAATTTTGCATATGCACATAAGTTCTCCAATCCGAGTTATGATCCTCAGGTTATGATCTTTTACCCTCCCTTCTGATCCTCTTACAATCCTCAAGTTTCACAACATTTTGTGGTAATGTATCGTGTCATTTCTTCTAATTGCCAAAAGAAAAGATGATATGTAATGTATTGTGCTTTGGAATAGAAAAGTACCACACCATTGTGTCTGAAGATTTGTTTTGTATGCTTGTGAGTTGTGATACATACATACATACATATATATATATATATATATACACACACACACATATATATATATAGAGAGAGAGAGAAAGAGGAGAGATCAACTTATACCAAGAGTAACTCTTTTAGGGTTACTCCTCATCCTCACCATTCATTTTCTTGGAATCTAACAGATAAGATTAATGACTTATTACAACCATTAGATTTCAAGAAAATGAATGATGAGGATGAAGAGTAACTGTAAAACTCTTTTGGTGTAAGTTGATCCCTATATATATATATATATATATATATATGAGGAGGGATCAAATTATGCCAGTGTAACTTTGAGTAACTATTACATCATTCAATAACTGTCAATTGGATAATATTTTTTTAGATTCCACTGTTGGATTGAAAGTTCTTTTCACATAGATCATATGTACAAAATTTCATATAGATTAAAAATATGAATTAAAATCCAAAATTATTTGCTACCTCATTCATGTAGAGTAAAATCAATGTAATAGTTAAACTTTTCAAAATATACTAAAATATGGATCATTTGATTACCTACTTATTGATGTTCAATTTTGACAAAATTTGACATAGACAATTTTGGTAATATGCAAATATAGTTCAACGGTTGGATTGGTAAAAATCACATTCTATATAAAGTTATTAAATAGTATAATAGTTGTTTAAGTTACACCAATGTAATTTTATCCCTCCTCTCTCTCTCTCTATATATATATATAGTGTGTGAGTATGTGTGTATTTGTTTGTTTGGCTCCAACTGGAGAAATTATCACTTATTTTTGCTACCTCTCTAACAGAACTTTAGAAATATTTTTCTATATTTATTTAATACCAAACAGGAGCAGAATGTGTGTGTGTGTGGGTTTGTGTGCTTAATGATTATAATATTTAATGGTGGTGAACCTTGCAATTAACTATCAATGCAATTTTTTAATCAGTTTTAGTATCATTCTTTGCAAGTTTCAGTTTTCAAATTGTAGTGGAGCATCACTTATCCTTGTTTGAATTCTTTTGTTGCTTCCAGTTGACTCCTAAGGAAGCCTTTCGGATGATTTCTCATAAGTTCCATGGTAAAGGACCTGGAAAAATGAAGCAAGAAAAGCGTATGAAGCAATATTACGAAGAATTGAAGATGAAGCAAATGAAGAGCTCAGATACACCATCACTGTCTGTGGAGAGAATGAGGGAAGCTCAAGCTCGTTTGCAGACACCCTATCTTGTTCTTAGTGGTCATGTTAAACCAGGGTATGATTTTAACTTTACTGACTAATAATTCCTGAAGTTTTAATTTAAAAACTGTTATATATTTTAGAAGTGTCTACGGGAATTGTGTGTAGTTCAGCACACACCCATAACTCTTATTTATAATCAGAAATATTTACAAATAAGGGAAACTTATCTAATCTCTAATATTAAGGAAACTAATCTAATCTTGTAGTCCCTAATGATTAGCTAAGATATGATTTTAGTTTAATCAATCTTAACAGATCTCCACAATCTGTAACACATAATAAAATGAGAAACTAGGAGCATACATCATTTCATGATTTGCTGATTAAAGTTATTGTAGCAATGAGGGACACACTTTTTAAACTAAGACTGTTTCCTTTCCCTCTTCTTAAAGCATTGTACTTTCTTTTGATTCATGTCTACATTTTGGAGTAAACACTCTTGATTCTAACACTGAAGCATCCGACACCAGTTGGTGCGGGTGCATGTTGTTATCTGTATCTTGGCCTGTTATCTATAATAGCTACATATTTGGCATAACTTGGTTCTTTAATAATTTTGACTAATTCTTTATATCTTCCATCAGTGTCATGATGGGACATCCAGTCCATTTCTTGTCATTTCATTTACATCTTATTATTCCCCTGCCTTCAGCCTTCATTTCTTGCTGTCTTTGGGGTTTGTTTGTGAACAATGCAGCAGTGAAATAGTTTTTAGTTGGGTATTCTCAGATAAAGTCAGTTCTCATCAAAGGCTATAAAAGTATATTTTGTGTTTGAATTTCAATATACAGTAAAATTTCCACTTAAAACAATCCCCTTCCTACTTTTGCCAAAAAATAAGTCCAATTCTTCTCCTTACGGCAGCATTCAGAACCTATTATAAAAAATTTAAAATTGATTGTGGCAAAAAGTGATTTTGGCATGCTAAGAAGTAAGTAATTAGGACTAATAATGTAAAACTGCTTTGGTTTGGCCACCATAGGACTGTCATGTGATGCTGATTGTGGACAAGGTGGGTGACCTTTTGCACTGTATTCACCATCTTTAGTATGGCAGTTGCTTTGTGATCCTTCATAGCATTTGGGGTTGGCCGTTTTGCATTGCTATCCAGATTAACTACCGTGGAAGTAGGAACATTGTATTGTGTTAGGAGTTGCATAACAAAACCTTTTTTTTCTCCCTATGATATTATGCCAGTGAAAATTATAGTTTTGTACTGAATTGTGCAAGTCTTTGAAAATATCAAAAGAATTAAATAAATATAGCAAGCCTGGCTTCTGTGTAGTTTCTTCTATCTTGTCTTCTTTCCTTTTGTTTAGTTGATATACCAATGTATGTGACTGTTTCTCTATTGGCAGACAAACTAGTGACCCAAAAAGTGGTTTTGCAACTGTTGAGAAGGATCTTCCTGGGGGCTTGACACCTATGCTTGGTGATCGAAAGGTAATTTAGGGCATGTTTAACCTTTAGAAAAAGTGCTTTCATGGTATAGCTTTGCATGTTTCTGTTAATTTTTTTTTAATTGATTCAGGTAGAGCATTTTCTGGGAATTAAGAGGAAAGCTGAACCATCGAGCTCAGATACCCCGAAAAAGCCTAAATCATAACTCCTTGGTCTACTAATTGTAAGCATTTTAAGCTAATATCCCTGCAAGCTTAGAAGTTTAACCCAAAGTGTTCATCTATTCTGTTGCTGACTGCAGATAATTTGCAGCAGAATTTTTAGTGTTCAAATTTCGTGGGTAAAACTGGATTTCCCGGGAAGATGTATTTCAGTGGTTATATTTTTCCAGCCATTCGATGCGGTCCAGAATTTGGGATTCCTTTTGTTCAAATAAGAGTTGATTTTCAATATATTAGTTAAAATTATGGATCTTCATTAACTTGTTCCGCACACACAATTTCCAAATGATTGATTTTGCTAATCCTGGAACTTATTTAGCATGTTCTTCAATATGAATGAGTTAATCGGTATTTCTGTATTTCATGTTGGAATTTTTTTACTAGTGTTTTGACTTGGTGCAATTTATTGACTTAAAGGGATCAACGAGTTGGTAAGTAAACTGTAAAAGTAGAGATATAGGATCGTGTTCAGAAGAAATAATCCCTGCATCATGACTAGTGTACCATGTGAGATTTAAAACAGAATGACAAACGGTAAAACATGGTGAGACATTATTTGTAGGAGGATCAACATTTGCGGAGTCATAATAATATTGTTGATGTTTCACGTTATCAATAATATTGATATTCATTTCTAATTGGCCAAGCTTCTTAGATAGCAACCTTTTATGGTTAAAATATTTATACACATACTTGTTATACAGTCCATTTTTTTATATTAACAATGTCAAAAATGGATTGTGCTCTTAGAATTTGAGCTTAGCGTTTAAGTCAATCTCAAAAAAACTGGCTTCTAGGATTTTCTTAGTTTTATGAGAATTACTTTATTTCTAGTTGAGATCTTAATATAATACCTCTGTTTCCTGTCTATAAGACTATTTTCACTTAATTGTTTATTGTTTTTATAAGATCTTTCAAAAGTTTGATTTATTAATTATTTTTATTCTATAATGTCCTTAATTAATTATAGTATTTTTTTCTTCAAACATTAAGAATTAATTATATTTTTTACATTCAACTTCTAAATTTTTGGTAAATTTTATCCAACAAATTAATTTGGCGTATTTTGTTTTAAATTTTAAAAATTTTGTTGATTGTATCCTCAGTTATTTAACTCGTAACATATTGCATTTTTTATTCCTAATTTTTTGTTTTTTTTTTAATTTTACACCAAACATTTTCTTCTTTGTCATATTTTATCCCAATTTTTATTTTTTGACAAATTTAATTTAAATTTTTGTGTCTATTAATGGATAAATGATTGGAGGTAAGATTCGCAAGTCTTTTAAAAGTTAAGGTTAAAATATATCAAAATAAAACGTTGTAAGTAAAATTCACAAAATAATTAAAAAATTAAGAATACAAAATATAATTAAGCCAAATATTAATTACTTTTTGATGAGAAACATAAATAAAAAATAAGTTTACAAGAACTAGTCAAAGTTTAGATTTAGGTATGCAAGCTTCTTTTTTTTTTGTATTTTTCTTCATAAAATTATAAGTGTTACTTTTTGGTTACGTGCTTGCCTTCTTACATGCTTTTCATTTTTGTTTCTCTCTCTAAGCTCGCGATCCTTCGCCTATTCCGTTTTACTTTGCTGAACCTTTCCTGCTCGTGTCCCTCCTCTTCCCAACTCCACGACATCGTGCCGTGTAACTGCCTCCTTTGACTCATCTCCGTTTAGCCACCTCTAAACACTCATCCTTCCTTTATCATCACCATCGTTTTCTCCACGGAGCTCCCGTGGTCTGGTCTGCCGGCAACGGTGCCGCTGCGTACTCAACCGGTGTTAGGAAATCGATGGGGGTAAATATCGGGGAGATTTACACCTGAATAAATGGGTCTTCTCCTCACTTATATGGTGTTCAACTTTTCTATTTCATCCGATGTGAGACTTTAACTCACACTTGTACTCCAACAATCTCCCCCTCAAGTGTGAGTCTCTTCCACATGGTAGCCTCCCCCTCGAGCGGAAGTCATTTTTCAATTCACAAGTAGTGGTTTGTACCGTCGCAACACTTGCGGGACTCGCTGCCTGGCCTCACCCGCTAGGAAGACTTTCGATACAACGGATCTCAATGTTCATGGATCCACAAATGCCTTCTTACTTGTCCGAGCCGGTCACCGGATCAAACCATCGGCTCTTATACCAATTTTTGGGAAATCGAGGGGGTAAATATCGGGGAGATTTACATCTGAGTAACCATATAAGTGAATTAAACACCACACCTTAACCCAAAACCTTAAGGCTCAGGTTTATGGGTCTTCTCCTCACTTATATGGTGTTCAACTTTTCTATTTCTAACTGATGTAGGACTTTAACTCACACTTGTACTCCAACAGTCGGGTCCCTCCAGTTCCTTCACTATGACAACCTTTGGTCAAGCTTTGACCACCTCATCGAAACCCTTGTGTCCTCTCAAAATTTCGGTGTGGGCATAGTTCTAAATTCTGAAAGTTACTCCTTTTTTTTGTATTTTGGGTGTTGAATCTGAAAGTTACTCGTTTAGTCTTAGTTCAATTGGTAATTTGACCATAAAGTGAAACAATAGCACAGTGTAGTAGAACCATGGGAACTCTTCTATGAATGCAAGTTCGGATTCCCCTGAGTTGGCCTTGTCGTCAATTGGCATTTTGCAATTTTCTTATGTGAAGAGCATTGTTGCACTTGTGGTTAATTTAATGGTAATATGTATGTTGTGGTGTTTGAGAATTGGAATGGGCAAAGATTTGAGTTGTTGAATCTGTGGAAAATTGTTTTGATATGTTATTTTATAGGGATGAAAAACATATTTTAACCTTTACTAAATTAATTACTTTTCAGAAAGAGTGTGAATTAGTTGAAAGTCTTACATATAAGAACAAGGGTAGTACTTTTCATGTCTAGGACTAGATATCTTGAAGGTGGAGAAATATGGGTGGCCTAATAATAACATCTTACGCCTAGGAAAGATAAGGAGCATTTGGTAGAGAAGAAATTTTCTCATACTTGAAAATCATGATTCCTGGAAAAGCCAATTTGTGAAAGTTATGATTCCTGATAATGGTTAAAATATGTTTAGTTAGTCATAGTATATTTTATGGGAATTAAAGATTCTCACATTTTGTTACATTAGAACTTTCTTGGGTATACAAGATTTTTTTACAGACATACATTTCATTAAGATAACTTCATTAAATATTTTTTTACTCAATTTTTATTTTATTTTTTGGGTATATTCTCTCCTTAATTGCATTCACGTTTTTTTTAATTTTATTTTTTGGCTTGGTATTCATAGAATGACATTATGCAAGCAAATGATTGAATACTCTCGACAAAATTGGTATGGCATTATAAAAAGTGTTACTCCCTCCGTCACATTATAATTATCGTGTAAAAAAAATTGTCCCAAAATAATTATCATTTTAGTTTTTCAATATGACATTAATTAGCTTTTTCCACTTATATCCCTTATAGTACTACTAATGAACAAAATCTATAAATGGGAAAGTTTTAACAACTATTCTTTTACACTATATTGTATTGAGCAGCTAGGATGCGTTAGGGTTTACCAGTTGGAAAAGGTTTTAAAGGGAGATTAAATTTAAAGAAGTAAGCTACATGGAATATCGATATATCCCTATTAGCATATCAAAGTTAAAGTACCTGAAACACACTAGAAAGGGGGTTCAATAGTGTGATGGATAAAAACTTAGTTTTAGAATATATTAAAAGCTTTTCTCAAACATATATCAATAGAATAAGGTTTGGTTCAAGGGGTTTGAAATCACGCTGTGTTTAGAAAACCAATTCACAAAACATGGATATAGTAGTGTAGAAGTGTTTTACAGACGAAAACTAGTTAGATACAAACAGTAAAGAAAACACAAAGGTTTTACACTGGTTCACCCTAATTCTTGGGTTATGTCCAGTTCTCCTTTAAACCTTGAAGGGTTCCATTAATCAAATCTTTGATTACAACCAAGTATTCTCTATGCCACTTTTAGCTACAACAAGTACTCTCTAGGCCACTCTTGGCACTACACTTAATCCCCCCTGAGATTAAGACCCAAGTATTCTTTGTCACTAAGTCACTTTTAGCTTTCAGAAACAATATCTGTTTGATTGAAAGAGTATTCTAATCCCTCAAAGAGTGTTTATACAATAAGCTCGAATACAATGAAACTCACTAACTTAGAAAAGCTAAGATTCACTCAATTCGTTCAAGTTTCCTTCGTCCAATAGACTGATAACATTACACCACTAGTTTGTTTGTGTCAAATTATTCTAATGTGATTCGATTGACTTTAACATGAAGATCTTCAAGCTTTATATAAAATTCATAGCTTTGATCCGTTGAGAGATCCCAGCTAGCCGTTATTTAATAGCTTTGGCGCTTGACATAGGGCCGCTACAGTGCAGAGAGAGTGGGGACCACAAACACTTTTTGCAGCATATCTTTAGAGAAGTACAATTTGCCAGTGTCGCGTAGTGTTCAGAGCTAACTTTCATCGTATGAATCGAAAGAAACGTTAACAACAAAATACAAAAAAAAATTATAAATGTCAATATAAGACAATTTAAATCTTCTCTTTTATGTGTTATGACACGAGTTTCTTACTAAATTTATGGACGTTACTTTCTGATGATTGTTTTTAGTACTTTAAGATCTGGTAACTGTTCCAAAATCTGAAAAAGTTATGCCAAGAATAACGAGTGGTTGATCTGATGGACAAAAGAGGTAGAGGAAGGTCTAGGAGGCCGACAAGGAGGATGAGAGAGAAAGGATTGGTGAGGAGAGAGATTGCAACAATGAGTGAAATGACGACATAGTAATTGATGCGGAAGTAGGAGAAGTTCTTGAGGACGTGGAGGGTGGCTTCGGAGAAGAACTCTGGCTTCAAGAACGCGGAGCGGTCCTTGAGCTCCGACCATGGGCGGCGGTGGTCAAGGCTGTGTGGAGGGACACAAATTGGTTGTTGATGAAGGTGCGAAAGGCGTAGTGAGAGGGTGCAACCAAGTTGATGGTGTCGGAGTGAACAGAGTGAGACAGGCAAGCTAGGGCGAGAGTTCAATAAAAATTGGCCACATTCAAAGACAATTTTCACGAAACTATCTTTGAATTATCGAAAACAACAATGATTTTCGTAGAAACCATTGTCATTTTTAGGTTTCAACAATGTTTTCGCGAACACCGTAGTTGGAATGTTGGCTCTATTTATAAAATTGTCACTGCTTTTAAAATAACAACAATTTTAAGACAACCATTGTTGAGCCTATGTCATAAAAAACAACTTTTTTAGTAGTGATATCTCCATTGAAAATACAACCCTTAGATGTAATTTCTTAAATGTTTTTAGTAATACATTTTAATCAAAAATAATTTTGTACTTTCATAATCTGCGTAATAAAAAATTGGATTTAAGATTAATGTAGATTATTGATTTGAAACTCTAACCAAAATGCACTAAACATTTAAAGCTTAGTGGTGATTGAGGAAATCATTGTTCATATATTATTTTATACTATTCTTTTTATATAAATTTATGCTATAGTAAGGTTCAAATTTTGCAAGGCTTTATTAATTATTAGAAATAATATTATCTAACATGAGTTAAAGAAACTATTTCTTTATAAATATTTTTCACCTCTATTATTGCATAAAATACAAACAAAATTCTTTTACATCCATTTAATTAAACAACAATTCAAACCACTCCTCTGCATAACGAAATGTACAACAACTCAAATAGAAGCAAAGGGAAACAAGGGAGAACGCCCTCGTGCAATGAATTAGACCCTTGTCTAATTTCCTCTTCCATAATGGTCCCTAATTTGGCAGGATTTGAGAATCTTTGAGATCGAGATGTTAGAACAGCGGGTGTAACTTCACCCCAATAATGGATGAATTTTGACTTTCTCACCATTGTTAGATAATGAAATTCAAAATTGAAGAATGATTGTAGCAATTGGAGAAAAGCTAGAAGATAGTAAAATGATATTGAAGAGAGAAGTTAATGAATGGAATATGGTTGGGAATTAGGAAACTTGAGATATATAGTTGAGGGTGTTAGCTACAAAAATCTAATATAGATTTTGACCTAAAAAGAAAGATATTTAAGAGGTACAACAATGAAAAGAATAACTTCCGGAGAATCTAGTTTGAATATTTCTTTCATGATAACTAGATATTTGGTGGCACTTATCTCTAGAAACAAGGCGCCAATGATATGAAATTCTCAATAAGTTTCTTTGAGTGATATCTTAAAGAAAAATGAAATTAAACTATGGTGAAAAAATGTTGGAACAAAAACTTAAGTTAAAGAATAAATAATTAAAATAAAAAACTAAATTGTAATTCAAATTTAATTCAGCAAATGAAATTACAAAGTTTATCAATTTATTTAATTAAATTATCTGTTTTGAATACTTGATATAAGTTTTTTTTTAAAATCTAGTACTATAGAAATGTAAAAGAGTAGTATTATAATGTGAACCGAACATTCATTCGTCCAAAATAAAATAAAATTAGACGTTGTATATAAAAGGGAAGACTAATTATATATTTTATGTACAATTTCATTTTAATTTTAGATTACTAATTCAACCTTGAGATGTCATTTAAAATAACATAGTAACAATAAATGTAATATATACAAAACTTTTACCTAAATTAAAAATAAAGTTGTGAAAAAGTTTATGATTATATATTTTCTTCCATATTACAAATAAGTAATGTTTGAATTAACTTCCATATAAATTGACAATTGGTTTTTATTATATAACTATAAATATGTTGAATTTGACTCATAACTCCAGACACCAAAAAATATTAAAGATAATAAAATATGTTAAATTTTAGTTTTAACATAATTATGGTTTTGAACTGAATTTAAGGAATGCTTTGGATTAAACGTGAGGCTTCAATCCACATAATGGGCTACCATTATTCAAAGGTGTGGCATTCGCTCACAACTAAAGGTATCGATAAAAGTCAATGCTTAAGTGCATAATCCTTCGAATATAATTGTAAACAAACGAATAATACTTTGAAACAAAGTAAAGAGACAACAAAAATGGAAAATTGTCCAACCAAGAGCTAAATGATACTTATATTGTGTTTGGTTTAGACGAGAAAAACAAAAAGTAAATGAAAATAGGTCAGATATAATTTGAAAAAGGAAAAATAAATAAGAAATAAAGTTATATATATTATGTTATTTGTTTTAAGAGAATTATAGTAGAAATAATATTGTAAAATTGTTTGGTATAGATGAAATAGGAAGGAAAGAACTAAATACCATTGTGTCCTTATGTGAGTAATGTTGATAATAAAAATTGATTATAATGTTCAAATAACATATTAATTTGATAATAAAATCAATTATTTAGTTGAAATAATCATTTTTTCTTTTTCAAAATGAATCTTGCAAGACAATTTCTAATTGCAAATTGAGTAAAGGGGTAACATGAGATATGCAGCCAACTCATGTCTCGCACGTGTTTCAAAATATCTAGTTTGCAATGTTAATAATCGATTAATTGTATTTGACAATGGTTTCTATTGAACGGCAATAAGAGTAAAGAAAGACAAGGTTCAAAAAATAATTTTACGAAAATTTCTTCTCCCTTATTATTCCCGCCAACAACACAAAGACATAAATTTAGTGACTGAGGCCCACAATAATACACATTAGCGCTCTCAAAAATCTCTTGTACCAAACTCCCACTGCACAATTCCGTCTCACCTATATTATTTCCATCAGCGGTACCTAACACAACGTTATAGTGAGAAAGAGAAAGAAGGAATAGAAATATACATATGACATATGATATAATATAAT
Organism: Glycine latifolia; assembly: GCA_013407115.1. NCBI lineage: Eukaryota > Viridiplantae > Streptophyta > Magnoliopsida > Fabales > Fabaceae > Glycine > Glycine latifolia. The sequence goes on along the minus strand of CM023948.1, from coordinate 8,718,350 downwards.
AAGAAAAAAAAAGATAAATAGAAGTGATAGGTATCAACAAGATTTTTGATATATAACAATGTTTATATATCACTACTTGAAAGAAATGATAACTATAATAATTGATCTAGTAGCAAAGGAAAACAAAGATTAAAAAATATGCTGTGTATATTTTAATTCATTTTACTTTCTAACACTGTAATTGCATACACTCCTATTTCAGTTTTCTTTTTGAAATATTATATTACTATGTTATAATTTTCTTTGTTTTACCAAAAATAAATGTACGAATAAATAGATATGTATGACTTTGTCTGTCTTTTTTATATATAGTAAAAAAATGTAAACTTTTTTTAAAACAAAAAAAATAGAGTGACTTATGAAATAAAATGCGACATGGTTTAAAATAACATAACACTTAAATGTATAATGATAAAAACAACACAATGTTTTCTTCAAATGCATATTACATTAATACACCTAAATTGAGTGGCAATCAGAAAGCACGAGTGTTTTCAAATTTAAATAAATTTTATAATAAAAAATAAAGAGAATATAAAATATTTTTATAATCAAATGAATTGTGATATTTTAAATAAAAAATAATCAATAAATTGTTTTGTAATGTACCCATTTTCAGAAAACAAGTCTATAAAGTAACCCAGAAAGTTCAATCAACCCAAGGGAAAAACTTTATACACTAGTAAATAGATTAATACACCATTCCAAATTTAAAAATGACAGAAATACCCTTCATTGTTATAAGCAGTTGAAAGCCATGGTTTTGAGTTGTTTCGCTTATTTTTGGTTTGAGGCTTCATTTTTGGTAGTGGTTCCCAGCTTTGGTTTTATTGTTGTTGGAGGGGCTGGTTGTGGAAGCTAGTAATGTTGTTGGGTTCGTCGGAGCACATTCCTATGATGGTGCTGTGCTGGTCGATGTTGAGGTAAGTATTTTTTTTTAATTTATGGATTACATAATCTGGATAGATTATATGGATTACACAAACCATAAGTTTTATATAATCCACATGAAATTTACGGATTGTGTAATCCATATAATACGGATTCACAAATCTGTATCTTTCTTACAGATTGACTAATCCGTAAGAAGCATATAGATTGGTCAATTCGTATGAATTATACGGATCAATCCATCCGTATGTTGCATAAGGATTATGCAATCTGTACGATTCATATGGATTACTCAATCCGTAAGAAGCATATAGATTGGTCAATCTGTACGACTGAAATAATTTTTTAAAAATTATTAAATAATTATTAACAAATGACTTTAATTATTAAAAAATGATATTAAGTATTAAAAAAATAAGTAGGTGAAAATAGATATTAGTTGTAATTTATGGAAATGCATTATTTGGATAGTTTGTTTTCCTATACATTTTTTTTTGTTGATTTACATAAAAAAAAACCTTAATTAAAATGATGAAATATTTATTAAAAAATGATTTTGATTATTAAAAAATAAGTAGGTTAAAATTGAAATTAGTTGTATATACATTTGTTATTTTTAGGATATTTTAAATTTTGTAATGAACAATTTATTTGATACTGTTTTAGTTTGTAATATTGATGGTGATAAAAAATGTATAGGATTCGTTTTATAATATCATTTTAATGTTGTTAACTATTATTATAATGTGTTTATTTTGTCATTTATTTAAATTTATTGTCATTTGTTAAGATGGATAACGATGAGTGGATGCATGACAATATTATGTCTGAAGAAATTAATATGAATGAAGATATCTGAAACAAACCTAGTGCGTTTGAAAATATAAAATGTTCAGTCGATTGTTTTGTAGCCTTCAATACTTCTGAGGTATTTATATTAATTTGAATTTGGTTAAAGTTGTTAAATGCATGATTTATGGAAGTTAAACATTTTTTATCGATTTTTGTAGGTGTTCCCTTCTTGTGAGGATGTATTAAAATGGGTTCGAACTATTGCATATGAGAATGGTTTTGTAGCTGTCATAATGAGGTCGGACATGTCAACTGGAAAGAAGGGAAGAACATCATTTGATTTAATTGGTTGTGAAAGGAGTGGAAAGTATAGAGCATTCAACAAACATATGGTACCTACAGTGACTAGCACTAGAAAATGTAATTGTCCATTTAAGTTGCAAGGCAAACCAGTCTTGGGACGTGAAGGGTGGATGGTGAAATTATTATGTGGCACTCATAATCATGCTTTGGTAAATTCATCATGTGGACACCCATTTGTTGGTCGACTAACAGAGGATGAGAAGATTATTATTGCTGATATGACAAGATCGATGGTGAAACCAAAGAATATTCTTCTAACTTTGAAGGAACACAATCCCAATAATTGTACATCTTTGAAGCAAGTAATGAATGCAAGATATACATACCATACGCATATCAGAGAAGGTAATATTGAATTGCAACAATTAATGAAGCTTCTTGAACGTGACATGTATATTCGTTGGCATAGAGTGAAGGATAAAAATGTCATACATGACCTATTTTGGACACATCCAAATGCAGTGAAGTTGAGCAATGCATATCATGTTGTCTTCCAGATAGACAACACATACGAAACAAACAGGTATAGACTTCCATTACTTGACATTGTTGGTGTCACTCCTACTGGGATGACATTCTCAGCTGCATTTGCTTATTTAGAAGTCGAACGTATAAACAATGTTGTTTGGGCCCTAGAACGATTTAGAGACATTTTTATTAAAAGTGAATTTTTCCCAAAGGTCATTGTCACTAATAGAGATTCAGCATTGATGAACGCAGTGAAAATTGTGTTCCCTATGCTAACCAATTTACTGTGTCGGTTCCATATTGACAAAAATGTGAAGGCAAAATGTAAAACTTTTATCCGATAGAGAAACGCATGAGACTATGTCATGGAAGCTTGGGGGAGTCATGTGGATTGTGCTACTGAGAATCAATATGCTGACTGTATTATGAAGTTTGAAGTTGCATGTTCGCCATGATCAGCGTTTGTTGATTACGTCAAAGGCACATGGTTGAATCCTCATAAAGAAAATTTTGTGTCAGCATGGACAAAACAAGTCATGCATTTGGGTAACACGACAACTAACAGGTTAGAAAATCTTTTGATTTATTTAAATTGTTGCTGACATAACCTCGATGTGGGGGATTGTTGCTCACTTGTTAAATTTGACTGCAGGATAGAGTCTACCCATGGGACCTTAAAGAGACTATTGTAGAATAGCCTTAGAGATCTTTGTAATGTGTGGGATGCAATGCACAACATGTTGACCTTGCAACATAGTGACATAGAGGCATCTTTGGAGAGAAGCACACATGTCGTCGGTCATGTGTTTAAAGTAACGTTGTACAAAAGACTAATTGGCATGGTCTCCAGGTATGCGTTAAACCAAATAGCTGCGGAGTATGAGCAAGTCCATTATACAAGAAAAATAGTAATTGTTGTGGATGTGTTATGAGAACTACGCATGGTCTGCCTTATGCATGTGAGCTAGATAAGTATGTTGTTGGGAGCATACCTATTGAGACAATTGATTTTTTTTTGCGGAGGTTAAGTTTTGAAGATCAAGGTTTAGATAAGTGCGAGGTCCACATAACTGAAGAGATGGAAGCCATATCTAGGCGCTTTAAGAAGCTTGACTTTTGTGGCAAAGTGACTTTAAAGACAAAACTGAAAGAAATTACATTTTCTGACCAAAATTCAATGTGTCCTCATCTTGAAAAGGTTAAAACAAAAGGTGCTCAAAAGAAACAAGTATCGCAACACGCAAGATCAACCAAGCGGGATCCATCTTACTGGGAGTATGTCGATGAATTACAGTCTGTGTAAAATAGTTGTTCCACACAAAAACAGTTTGCTTCATCATCGGAGCATCACACTCATACAAAGGGGAAGATGCCTATGCTGGATCAATTTCATACATCTATGCATGATTTCATTGTAAACATTATTGATGTTAAAGCTGATCGTAATTGTGGATTTCGTGTAATTGCTGCCTTGCTAGGATATGGTGAAGATTCTTGGTCTTTGGTACGCAATTATTTGCTCAAAGAACTTGCATAATGGTCTGATGAATATATAGCTTTGTTTGATGGGTTTGATAGATTTGAGCACTTGAAACGATCACTACTTGTTGATGGATTGTCAAAGGTAAACTATTTTGTTATGTTGGTACTTTGAATGCATTTTTAATTTACTTATATTTCCAGGTGTTCTTTGTTAAGGGTAGGTAACCATTGATAAGTGGATAGATATTACCGATTTGGGATACATAATTGCATCAAGGTATAACATCGTTCTTGTTTCTCTGTCTCTCCAACAAAGTATGACGTTTTTTCCTCCGAGAAGCCAACCGCCTAGAGATACTAGTGTTCATCGCATTTTATGTATTGGTAATGTGTATGGTAACCATTTTGTTCAGGTATATGATTCCGCAGTTTTACTTTTTAGCCTAAATTTGAAACAAATGTTAAGCTATACGACTCTTATGTATTGTTGCAGGTTGTATTGAGAGATGAAAGTCCTATGCCACCAACTGCTTTGTTATGGTCAAGACACTGTTACAGTGTTGCAAAACAACAGATGCTTCCTTATATGGGTCGAATGCAAGCATATAGTCATTTGAAGAAATTGCGTACTAAACATGTTGACTTACGAGATTACTGAACCATGTGTTATTTGCCATGATTTTGTTATTGATTAGCATTTTGTATTCACATTTGTTATTTTGTGAAAACAAGCTTTGTAACATTTTGTTGGGTTATTTTTAAACATATGTTGTTGGATGACTTGTTTAACCATAAGTAGCAGTAATACTAACTAAGTTGGGCCTAACTAGTAGGTTATTATTTATTTGGGCCCTTTTTACTTATATTTGACATGGCCAACAACCTCAACTAATTCCCTTTTATTTAATATTTTTTTCCTGATAATCATATTGATGAAACATAATAGATTTCATAAAAAAATTAATATAGTAATGTAGTGTCCATCAACATGTCTTCAGAAAACCAAATGTAAACGCATACAAGTAATAAAGTCAAAATATGGTAACTACAATCAAATTTGGCCTTGTCCACCAACATGTCTCTCTCGCCTCTGTCTCGTTCATCTTGGCCGCACATACACACATCCTTCTTCAGTCACAGAACGTGCTATACGTAGTAGGCGCTCTGTTGCGGCTTACGCCTCGGTCCCAACAGTAACCATACGCATGACAAAAACATTATTGGGTAAACACACATGGTTAATAAATTTATTTATATACAGTTGAAAACAAATAGTTCGACAATAGTTTCATACCACAACATGTCGAGGCTCTTGAGATGAAGGTGGAACTGGTGCTGGGTCATCATTATGAGCATGTGGAGGATCTAGTACAAAATGACGCTCAGTCGGAGGGTATCTAATAGGATCACCAATCTGTGAGGGAGTCATAAATGGATGAGATACACCAAAAAACCAGTCCAGATACCCAACAATCGACTGACTGGGATGAGTAACCTTTTCTGTGGTCGATGCTAGGTGATGTGAAAATTGCATCCATCTTTCATCGACCTCCTCTGTGGATGGTGATTTAGTGATTTGGATTTGTGGAATTACTTGAACAAATCCAAACTGCCTTAGCACCCTCTCTGGTAAAAGTCTTACAACAAGCGGTCCACACCGAATATGCCCAGAGAATAGCGAAATTATGTCGAACTTTTTATGCGCACGGTGATCGCCATATGGAGTCCAACAAACATCGTCCATTACCAACCTATCTAGTCGCCTACGATAGGTGATGACCGGTAATGCCTGCACACCCTTCTAGCGACACACACATGGTTGCCTCTCCTGGTAGTTATGATCTGCAGTGACATTTCCAATTGTTGGGAAATGTTCATAGATCCAACACTACAAATGAATGAACAACATCAACATATTATGGTCAAAGTTTTGACAAATTTATTCCTATGGATAAGTATGAGAAGAGTTAAAACAATTACCTGCAACAGCGTGATATAACCGGCAAGATGTTTCCCGTGGTGCTAACATGCGTAGTTCAGATTAGCATACATGTGAACCAGAGCAGCCGCACCCCAAGCATATCCCCTTGATTGGTCCAGATCGTGAAATGCCTCCAAGAATACCACACTGATATGTGTGACACTCTTGTTGGCAAAGAGTGTGCACCCGACCAAATGAAGCAAGTACGCTCTGGCTGCTGGAATCCACTTCGTCGACTGACATTTCACAGCATATATGTCTCACAGCCAAGGCAACCAAACATATGCCCCATGGCATTGCTCCATCTCTGCTTCAGCTTCTTCTGCGGATACCTTATTCAACTAGCAATTATACTGCCTGTCCAACATCAATCGTCTCATACAATAAAAAAGCTCCTACGATGGGGATATGCAACAGGGAAGCCACATCATCCAACGTGATAGTCAACTCCCATACGGGCAAATGAAAGCTGCTGGTCTTAGAGTGCCATCTTTCTACAAAAGCCGAGAGCAATCCCTTGTCTCTGGTCTGGACTGAGCATGAAATTAAATGGGCTAAGCTCGTACCAGCAACCATTCCTTCAATCTCGAGTGCAGGCTGCCCAAATTTGTGAACTTTTCTTTCGTGAGACACCAATTTTAACTTAGGACGTTCCTGCAAAAAAAATTACTTGATGACAGTCATATGGTTGAAAAATAAAAGCACTTTGTTTGTAATGTAATCTGTATGGAGTATGTGGATTCTCTAATCCGTGGCATCCATGAATGAAAGCGAAAACAAAGAAGAAGAAGAAGAAGTTCACGGTGGTCGGCACAGACTACCACCAATCAACCACCACCAACAATGAACGACCAACGACCAATGCGGCCTGCACGACGGAGCTGAACCAAATCGATGAGGTGCACCAGGAAACGGAAGAAAATCGTAACAAGGAGACGAGGTGTATGCGTGAAGAGGGAAAATGAATAGTGCCAGTAGTTAAGTATATAACCAAGGGCATTTATAGATTTTCACTGTTCAGGTTTGAGTGTATTAGCCTCTTACTGGGTGTATAAAGCTTTTCCCTCAACCCAAACATGGGAAGTGCTGGAAGTAATAGTCCTATTCAGTCTTCCCGCATGGACATTGCTATTAACCACTACCAATTTGCTATTAGCCCATATCGAGTAGTTTTAAATTTTTTTTCCCTGAAAATACCCTTTTCATGAAAATATTATTATGTTGACAAAATACAAAAAAAAAATCATGTTTTTGTCTTGTAAAAGGAGGTGTACAAAAATTACATAACAAAAACATAATTCTATTAACAAAATACAAAATAAAATCAAGTTTCGTTATATATGTTTTTACATCCCCAATAAAAACATGTTTCCATAAAAAGGATATTTTTGAAAAAAAGAAGATTTAAAACTACTTGCTAGAACCAATAACAAATGTGGTAGGGGACAGGGCCAATAGCAATCTCTCCCGGGTTAAACTTTATACATCAGCCAAACAACTAATACACCCAGAATTTTTTTAAAATGCCCAAAATGCCCTCCCTTATTTATAATAGAAGCTGAGCACGCAGGGAGTGAGGTGTTGCGTTTTCCATGAATGAAGCTTTCATTTTGGTCGTTTTTGAGTGCATTGTGTGTAGTAGTTGTTGGTTGTGGTCGTTTTGGCTGGTGGTGTTTGGCTTTGCCGTTGTTGGCTTGCTCGGAGTCGCAGACGGTGGTGGTGCAGTAGCTGTTGAAGGTAAGCTCAGTTTTAGGAATTTATGGATTATGTAATCCGTATGTAATATACGGATTACTCAATCCATATGATAATGTGGTAGTTGTCAATCTGTATGAATCATACGGATCAGCCAATCCGTATGAATCATACAGGTCAGTCAATCCGTACAACTCATACGGATTGGATGATTCGTATGATTCATACGGATTGGCTTATCCGTATGATTCATACGGATTGGCTGATCCGTGAACCTTAAATAATTAAAAAAAGCTTTAAAAGCTGATTTTAATTAGTAAAAAATGATTTTAATTATTAATAAAATAAATAGGTGAAAATATGTTAGTTTTAATTTATGGGAATGCATTACTTGGATAGTTTGTGTTACTAAACATTTTGTTGATTTACATAAAAAACAAACTTAATTAAACCCAACAAAGATTTACATAAAAAATTATTTTCATTACTAAAAAATAAAATAAGTAGGTTAAAATTGAATTTAGTTGGATATTGAAATTATTTGTAATGAAAAAATAATTTGAGTTTGTTTTATTTTGTAATATTGATGGTGATTAAAAATGTATAAGATTTGTTTGATAATATGATGTTAATGTTTTGTAAATGTTATAATGTGTTTCTTTTGTCACTTATTTAAATTTATTGTAATTTGTTAAGATGGACACCGATGATTGGATGTATGATTGTATTATGTCTGAAGAAATTGATATGAATAAAGATGACGGAGATGAACCTAGTGTGTTTGAAAAAGTTGATTGTTCTGCAGCCTTCAGTACTTGTGAGGTATTTATATTAATTGTAAATTGGTTAAAGTTTTTAAATACATCATTTATGGAAGTTAAACATTTTTTTATCGATTTTTGTAGGTGTTCCCTTCCTGTGAGGATGTATTAAAATGGGCTAGAAATGTTGCATATGAGAATGGTTTTGTAACATCCCGGGCGCTGACGAGGGCGGGGAGTGATCGCCGGTGCAATGAGGCACAGACAAGGAGCGGCTCCTGGCAGGCTTCCAGCGGAAGGGGTACATGAATGAATCGAATACACACCCGAACGAGAGGGATCCAAAGGCTGTGCAGGTATGGGACTGTACAGTTGAGGATAACTTAAAGGATTTAATAGGTACTACCTATACCAACAAGGTGCATCTACTTTTCGGTAGCCCATAACTTAAGAACTCCACAGTTAAGCGTGCTTGACTTGGAGCAATTCTGGGATGGGTGACCTCCTGGGAAGTTTCTCAGGAAGTGTGTGAGTGAGGACAAAGCACACTGAAAAGTCTTGTGTTGGTATGTGGGGACAGTCGTTGATCCTACAAGTGGCCAGGCGTTACAGGTTTTGTAGCTGTGATAATGAGGTCAGACATGTATACTGGAAAGAAGGGAAGAACATCATTTGTTTTAATTGGTTGTGAAAGGAGTGGAAAGTATAGAGCATTCAACAAAAACATGGTACCTACAGTGACTAGTACTAAAAAATGTGGTTGTCCGTTTAAGTTGCAAGGCAAACCAGTACCGGGAGGTGAAGGGTGGATGGTGAAATTATTATGTGGCACACATAATCATGCTTTGGCAAAGTCATTATGTCGCCACCCATATGCTGGTCGACCGACAGAGGATGAGAAGATTGTTGTGCATGATATGACAAGGGCGATGGTGAAACCTAAGAATATTCTCCTAACTTTGAAAGAGCATAATCCCAATAATTGTACATCTTTGAAGCAAGTAATGAATGCAAGATATGCATATCGTACACGTATCAGAGAAGGTAATACTGAATTGCAACAATTAATGAAGCTTCTTGAACGTGACATGTATATTCATTGACATAGAGTAAAGGATGAAAATGTCATACGTGACCTATTTTGGACACATCCGGATGCAGTGAAGTTGAGCAATGCCTATCATGTTGTTTTCATCATAGACAGCACATACAAAACAAACAGGTACAAACTTTCGTTACTTGACATTGTTGGTGTCACTCCTACTAGGATGACGTTCTCAGCTGCATTTGCTTTGTTAGAAGCTGAACGTATAGATAATGTTGTTTGGGCCCTAGAATGTTTTAGAGGCATGTTTATTAAAAGTGAATTTTTCCCAAGGTGATTGTCACTGATAGAGATTTAGCATTGATGAGTGCAGTTACAATTGTGTTCCCTATGTGTACCAATTTACTGTGTCGGTTCCACATTGAAAAAAATGTGACGGCAAAATGTAAAACTTTTATTCGACAGAGTAACGCATGAGACTATGTGATGGAAGCTTGGGGGAGTCTTGTGGATTGTGCTAATGAGAATAAATATGCTGAATGTGTTACGAACTTTGAAGTTGCATGTTCGCCATGGCCAGCATTTGTTGATTACGTGAAAGACACATGGTTGAATCCACATAAAGAAAATTTTGTTACAGCATGCACAAAACAAGTCATGCATTTGGGTAACACAACAACTAACAGGTTAGAAAATGTTTACCTTTTGTTAACTTGTTGCTAACATATCGTCGATGTGAGGGATACTTTTTGACTTTTTAAATTTTACTGCAGGATAGAGTCTGCTCATTGGACATTGAAGAGACTAATGCATAATAGTCTTGGTGATTTTTGTAGTGTGTGGGATGCAATGCTCAACATGTTGACCTTGCAACATACTAACATTAGGGCATCTTTGGAGAGAAGCATACATGTGGTGGGTCATGTGTTTAAAGTAACGCTCTACAAAAGACTAATTGGCATGGTGTCCAGGTATGCATTAAACCAAATAGCTACAGAGTATGAGCGAGTCCATTATGCAGGCAAAAACCATCCTCGTTGTGGATGTTTTATGAGAACAGCGCATGGTTTGCCTTGTGCATGTGAGCTAGGTAAGTATGTTGTTGGGAGCATACCTATTGATACTGTTGATATTTTTTGACGGAGGTTAAGTTTTGAAGATCAAGGTTTAGATGAGTGTCAGGTCGACATAGTTGAAGAGATTGAAGTCATATCTAAGCGCTTTGACAGCCTTGACATTTGTGGGATGGTAACTTTAAAGACAAAACTTAGACAAATTGCATTTCCAGACAAAAATTCAATGTGTTCGCCTCCTGAAAAGGTAAAAACAAAAGGTGCTCAAAAGAAATCAGTTTCGCAACACGACAGATCAACCAAGCGGGATCCATCTTACTGGGAGTATGTCGATGAATTTCATTCTGTGCAAAGTAGTTGTCCCACACCAAAATCGTCTGGTTTATCTTCGGAGTATGACAGAGATACAAAGAGGAAGCTGCCTATGCTGGACCAATTTCATACATATATGCACAATTTTATACTAGACATCACTGATGTTAAAGCTGATGGTAATTGTGGATTTCGTGTAATTGGTGCCTTGATAGGATATGGTGAAGAATCTTGGTCTTTGGTACGCAATGATTTGCTCAAAGAACTTGCACAATGGTCGGATGAATATATAGCTTTGTTTGTGGATTTGATAGATTTGACCAGTTGAAACGGTCCTTACTTGTTGATGGGTTCTCAAAGGTAACTACAATATTCTTATGTCGTTACTTTTAATGCATATTTATTTTACTGGGATGAACAACTATTCTTTGTTAATGACAGGTAACCTCTGATAAGTGGATGGATATTACTGATTTAGGATACGTCATTTCATCAAGGTATAACATTGTTCTCGTTTCTTTGTCTCTCCAACAAAGTATGACGTTTTTTCCTTTGAGAAGCCAACCACCTACAGATGCTCGTGTTCATCGTGTTTTATGTATTGGTCATGTCTTTGGTAACCATTTTGTTCAGGCATTTGATTGTCAATACTGTAATTTGCTTTAATTTTGGTTCAAATAGAGACTAATCCAGTGCTGGTTATTGTTTCAGGTTGCATTGACACCTGCATGTCCTATTCCGCCACCTACGTTGTTGTGGTCACACCATTGTTACAATATTGCACAGCAATGGATAGTTCCTTACCAACGTAGAATGCAAGCATTTAGTCAGTTAAGAAATTAGAAGTGTAATATGAATAAATGTAACTAATGTATCTGGATGTCATATTAAGACCGTCTGAATCAGTTAGTTAAACAACATTTCGTGTTAATTATAAATCTCGTAAGATTTATCTTTAATATTTATGGGGCAAAAATCCATACTTTCTTTTGACTACATCTTCATTTTTCATGATTTTTATGACACATATATTTGGTGTTATACACAAAATCTTCATTTTTCATGATTTTCTAAACATTATTTCTTGATAATTGTAAAATGAATTTGATTCTTTTTCTTTTAAAGAGATGAAAAATTAAATTTGTTTCTAGATTTTCGGAAAATTTGTTCCCAGTTTAATTTCTTAGAAACTTGTTTTAAAAACGAAGTAATGTGATTATTTGGTTTCAGTTCAAGAAGAAAGCGAGATAAAAAAATAACAAAGGAAAAGAAAATTAAATAAGGGACTAATTGATACACCCAGCCTTGACATTTTTTTTATTAAGTTACCTATGTTTTTTTCTAAGAATGTATCCACGACACCACACACCCATCATCAAATAGCTAGTATTTTTCCTTTTTATTATTATCTTAATTAACTATCTTTAACGAGTTATTATTATTATTTAAACAAATGATTTATTTGATACAATTTAACTAGTGTATTATTTTTTTTATTCTTAACTTTTCTTTCTATATATATCTTCCTTTTACTCAGAAATAAAAAAATGGGTGATATTATCTAAAATGTTTTAAATAGTAAAAAATAAAACAAACATGTTTAATAAACATTAAAAAATAAAAATTTATAAGAAAAAAATATTAATTTACAAAAACGAAAAAATTAATCAAATTCGAGTAAAACCCCTATGTAACCATCAATACCATGTTTGATAGTATTTAATTTTTTTTCCTGCCTAAGCGCATTTTTCAAACTTAATATATTATATCAAAAGCTAAATGGAATAATGTTGTGTACATGAACTATCATTAAGAAAACAAAATGTCATATGATAAAACCACACTAATGTATACTAATTAACTACAAAGCATATCAATGTGTCCAACAACATGACTACTTCTGCCTCTGCCTCGTCCGTCTGTGCCGCGTATACACACATCCATCTTCGGTGACAGAACGAGCTATACGCAGTAAGCGCTCTGTGGTGGCAAAGGCATCAGTCCCTGGAGTAACCATACGTAAGTCTTTCATCTCTTGCAAGCCTTTAGCAACCCTTTGACAAGTAGCCTGAACCAATGTCCGACAGTAATGGTTAATAAGATAACAATCAATGCAATAGAAACCAAATTGTTATACAGTTGTTTCATACCAAAGCATGTAGAGGCTGCTCAGATGCAGGTGGAACTGGTGCTGGTCATCAGTATGACGATGCGGGCGATCTGGTGACACGTGTCGATCAGTCGAAGGGTACCTAACAGGATCGTCAATCTGAGGGGGACTCATATATGGATGAGACACATGGAAAAACCAGTCCATATACCCAACCACCGTCTGACTGGGATGACTGACAACATCTGCGGTGGCTGCTAGGTGGTCCCCAAACTGCATCCATCTCTCATCGACCTCCTCAGTGCTTGGCAATTCTATCGAGTGGATCTCCGGAATTGGCTGAACATATCCGAACTGCCTCAGCACCCTCTCCGGTAAAAGTCTGACTACAATCGGTCCACACCGAACATACCCAGAGAATAAGGAAATGATGTCGAACTCTCTATGCGCACGATGATCGGCATAGGGAGTCCAACAAACATCATCCATGAGCAACCTGTCTAGACGCCTCCGATAGGTGCTGCACAGTAATGCCTGGGCAGGCTTTCAGCGAGAAGCACGTGGCTGTGTTTCCATGTAACTCTCCTGAGCAGTGACATTTCCCACGGATGGGAAATGTTCATAGATCCAAGCCTACACCATAATGAGCAGCATAAATTTCATATACAGTTAACACAATTAAACATTAATTTAGTATCAAAAGAGTCGAAATCATTACCTGCAACAAGGTGATATAACCGGCAAGATGTTTACCGTGGTGTTGACATGCATAGTTCAGATTAGCATACATGTGAACCAATGCTGCCACACCCCAAGCATATCGTCTTGCGTCTTCCACATCGCGGAATGCCTCCAAGAACACCACACTGATGTGTGTGACACTCTTGTTGGCAAAGAGTGTGCACCCGACCAGATGAAGTAGGTACGCTCTGGCTGCTACAATCCACCTCGACTGCTGACATTTCACAGCATATATGTCTCGCAGCCAAGACAAGCGCACATATGCCCCATGGCAATGCTCCATCTCCGCTTCAGCTTCTTCCGCGGATACCTCAAGCAGATCAATGGTCAAACGAACAGCCTGTCCAACATCAACAGCCTCGTACGATAACAATACTTCTTCGATGGGGATATGCAACACCAAAGCGACATCATCCAGAGTGATCGTCAGCTCCCCAACAGGCAGATGAAAGCTGCTGGTCTCGAGTGCCACCTCTCTACAAAAGTTGAGAGCAAACCCCTATCCCCGATCTCGACTGAGCATGCAATCAACGGGGCTAAGCCGCTAGCAGCAACGAATCCTTCTATCTCGAGTGCAGGCCGCCCAAATTTATGAACCTTTCTTCCGTGCGACGCCAATTTCAACTCAAGGTGTTCCTGCAAGCATTTTAAATCAATGTCAGTCATATACTTCAAAAATCAAACCAATTTCAACAATAAAACTTGTACTTGTCCTTCCCACACTCGAAGAGCCACATGGTCAGCATACTCAGTCAATACTGAACAGTCCTGTGGCCCACCTGGAAACGATTCTATCTCATCACCTCCACCCTCCATGGCAGGGATATCAGCCTCCACACGTCGGTCTTCAACACGACCATCGTCATCCAAACCAGCCCCCAAGTGTGCATCCTGAACCGGAGGGTCTACAACACCTGCGCCTGGCCTTTGTCTTCTGGCAGATGCCGTAGGCCTACGACATTGAGGGGCTGGCTCTTCATTCCCACTGTCGTCTCTACCAGATCCTCTGCCTCCATCTCGACCTAATGCCCGATGTCCTCCTCGTGTTCTAGCCATAATCTGGTATACAACAAAACCAATCTGGAATTCAGATCTCATTCAAATATAAAGATATGAAATATAATCAACAAAACAATGACAAAGCCAAGCATCATGACAACCACTACCACTTAATTGATGGAATCATGAAGACCAGTACCAAAGGCAACCATAAGTGGTATAATACCATAAGAGCAATAAGCCACAACTAATCAATCCATGGAAGCATCATGACCACTACGAAAACCAAACATTACAAGCAAGCATCATTGAAAATCAAACCAAGCAACCCAATAAAAAATAACAATATTATGACACAAAAGTTGGTAAAAGGATAATCAACAAACAAAACATCACAAAGCCAAGTATCATCACCACTACCAAAGGCAACGCAACCATCATGACCACTAACCAAAATATGATTAATCAATGTAGCGTATACTCTCCCATCTAACTCCCTTCCCGTGATAGAATCATGATGACCACTACTAAAGGCAACCAAAGTGGTATAATACCATAAGAGCAATAAGCCACAACTAATAAATCCATCGAGCATCATGACCACTACCTAAAACCAACATTACAAGCAAACCAAATATTATCACAGAAAACTACTTCAAACATAATCAATACAAAATCACAAAGCACCACAATTGGATCTATGATGATAACCAAATCAATCAACCAAATATAATGCTTATTCGATCCAATAATCAATATTATCATCATTAAAAAAACATCTAATTATATAATAATGTAATTAAATTTGCTAAGGCCTTAAATATGTACAATAACCAATAAAACAGAATTTATTTAATAATTAATTTTAAAAAAATCATTTTAATGCTCTTACAATCCGTATAGTACTTACGGATCAGCCAATCCGTATAGTACTTACGGATTAGTCAATCCATGAAACTCTTACGAATTACTCAATCCGTATGAAGTATACGGACGTATGAGGTTCACGGATTACATGATATGTATACTTGATACGGATTGAGTAATCCGTATATTACTTACGGATTACTAATCCCACTCACTCATACGGATTAATCAATCCGTTTGGAGTATACAGATTGATCAATCCGTAGCATCCATTAACAACCCAAAACGAGCACCAACCTCACGCCGGTTGCCGCTGTCTTCCACCTCCCACTGTCAACGGCCAATGTCGCTTGAAACGCGCCTCAGCTCAGCCCAATCGAACACCTGCGCCGGCAAAGGGAACGAAATCGCAGCAAGGAAGACGAAGGTACGCGTGAAAGCGGCGAATGAATAGTTTAAACTTAAGTATATAAGCAAGGGCATTTACGGAATTCCACTATTCTTTCTAGGTGTATTAATCTTTCTGCTAGTGTATAAAGTTTAACCCATCTCTCCCCTGCCACGCATGGGTGATCCGACCCAATCCTAAAGCAATCCAAAACATTACCGGGACGGGTCGACCCGACTCCACCCACGAATCTTAAACTCCTTCCTTTTTCACATTTGAAACACACCACCACCATTGAAGACTTCAGGAGCGTGTGAAGAAAGAGGTGCCCCAAGAGCAAAGGCAGAGTATAACAGCAATGCCTGAAGAACGACAATGCGCCATTCAAAGTTTTGTGCAGCGTCTCTTCTTATAGCACGGGCCAAGTCCCTCCAACTTCACCACCGCCACGTGCGTCACTGCTTCCCTCCATTTTCTTCTTCTTCTGCAACCTCGATCCCACTCTTCAGGTATCATCACCCTTGGTTCTCTTCCTTGTGCAACGCGAAATCACTCATCACCACGCGCCTCTTCTCCAGCTACTACTCCCTCGAGCAGTTCTCCGATGACGAATACGACTGCGACTTCGAGAATCAACAGGTTTTTTCTTTTCTCTCCTTTTTTTTTTTGAATTTTATAGTAGCTTTTTAATGTGTTTAGATATTTGGGTTTGCTAGAAATGATTTTTTGTTTTTTGTTTAGATATTTTTTTATGACAAATGTTAGTATGTTAATTGATAGTTTTTTATTAGTGGGCTATCGAATCTATGATCTTTCCCCCTTCCCTTCTCCATTAATCACCTAACCCACCTTATATCTCCTTTGTTTGGATATTTTAAGTCTGGTTTCTGTGGTTATATTTAATACGTTTTAGTTGCATGTATTGTAGTGAAATATAATGATGACTAGTAGAATTTAGTGGATTACTGAAGTTTTATTGGCAACGCATCAGGTTAAAGATTTTTTAGTACCTATTTTTGAAATTTTGGGTTATCAGAATGTTTTGCTTTCGAGAACAAGCAGTTTTTTTTTTTCTTCAAATGATTTATGTTTATGTTTTTGAAGTGGGGTTTGTGATGATGTTTATTCTGTTATTTTTTTTTAGTTGTTTGAATTAAACTGAAATCCAGTTCAAAAAAATTCAATGGGGAGAGGCAACACACTCTCTAACACGGCTCCTCCTAACAAATTGTCTACTATAGTATTGGTTAAGATTTATTGGAAATTACAAAATTATGAGATTCATAAAATAAGAAGTGAGACCCCACAGAAATTTGTAATTTTCAATAAATTTCAGCCCATGGTATAGAATGTGTTCAAAAGAGTGGGTTAAAGAGTGTATGCTTAGACTCTTGAATTGAATATGGAATTAGATTTATGCCTAATTTGGGTAAACTTAAATCTATTGTTCTGTGCTCAGTAGCTTCTGAAAACCATGATCAGCTCTGGTATAGAGGGCTACTATTTCTAAGAAAATATAATGGTTATTGTAGGCATCGTCTACTGTGGCTAATGTGGATGAGTGGAAATGGAAACTCAGCATGTTGTTACGCAGTGAAAAGGATCAGGAGATTGTATCTAGAGACAGAAAAGATAGGAGGGACTATGAACAGATAGCTAACCTTGCCAAAAGAATGGGGCTTTACAGGTAAAATAATGCATATTCATTTATGCCATGTAAAATGAGAGAAAAGAGACTCATAGCTTTATGCATCTTTACTTTGATTGACTTTTAATGATTACTTCATGATGCTTTTAATTTAAATGAATCTTTGTCCTTTCTTTTCAATCATTGATTGGTATTGCCATTTATCACAATGCACAGTGAGTTGTTTGGAAAAGTGGTTGTTGCAAGCAAGGTGCCTCTTCCTAACTACCGTCCAGATTTGGATGACAAACGTCCACAAAGAGAGGTAATATCCTGGGTGGGACCAGTGGGTAGGGAGCTTCAACTTATACCAGGTTGATGTCATGCTAGAAAAATAATCATCCTACATTCCATTGTCACAGGTGGTGATTCCACTAAGCTTGCAAAGGAGGGTTGAGGGTTTGTTGCAGGAATACCTTGATAGACTTCAGTTGAATTCTGCAAAGACAATTGACAGCCTAGATGATGTGAATTCCACCAATCAAGTTAAAGATATAAACATGGATGAAAATGCCGATTCTTTTGTGGATGAATCTGTTATGGAAAAGGTGCTCCAGAAGAGGAGTTTGAGGATGCGTAATATGCAAAGAGCTTGGCAGGTTTTGTTTGATTTCTTGAATTTTTCAGTTGGATATTGCATTTGGTATCACATGTGCTTGAATTAGTAATGGTCAAGGGTGTGAGTGTTGTATTTTTGTAACTTGTTAATTTTCTTTTCCATCCCAATTTCATACCCGAACTATTAGTTAGTCTGGTTTGTTTTTTAGGTTGGCCAATAACCACTTTTATGTCCTTCACTGCCCAAACCCTTTTTGTAGTATGTTATTTGTCAGCTTTAATTTTTGTTGTGTTGTATATGGAAAAAATAACAAGTTCCCTTTCTTTTGTCATACTAAAATTGGATACTGTTGGAAAATAGGTCATGATGTACCTAGAGTAGTAGCTTACTTTTTATTTTTGTCTTTTGTATACGTGTTGTACCTGCTCTATTTAGAGCTCTGTATTTTGTACTTATCTCTTTTCAACTTACTGAGTAAGCTAAGTTTTCTAATATAATAGAGCCTAAGTGTGGAGAACACACTTGGGGATTTCCATTCCATCATCTCTAGTTACACTCAAGTTGGTATCAAAGCGAGAGCAATCTCGCTCTGCTTGATTATCACCGATGCCACCCCACCGCCAGCCGCTGGCTATAAGTCCTGCGAAACCAGGGTTTGGTGTGCCTTAGTGAGCGCAACCTATCCCTGGAAGTAGGGATGGAAATGAATCAGGCTGCCTATCAGGGGTCTTTGACCTGACTTGACTTGTTTATTATAAAGGCTAGACTAAGGCTTTTTAAAAAGCCTGTTTAAATAAAAAGGTTAGGCTCAAGCTTTAAAAAAATCCTATTAGGCCTATCAAACTGGCCTATTTAATATATATATATATATATATATATATATATTAAAACTTAAAAATAATATATTTATTTTCTAAAAATATTTTTCCTTATTATGAAGGTGGATGATCAACCATTTCAAAAAATCACCTTGAAAATCTCATAAAATGATTATTTATTACTTATTTGGAAATATAAGTAAGATGTTGAGACATTTTCTGTTTAAAAATTGTTTTTTTAATTTTCCTAAATTGATTTAAAGTATCTTGTAAAATTAAATTTCCTATTAAAATAGGCTTTTTAATAGGCTCGTAGGCTAAACCAGGCTTTTAAATAGGTCAGACCAAGCCTAAAAAAAAAAGCCTATGATAGGTAAATAGGCCAGGCCAAGCTTTATGTTTTAAAATCAGGCTAAGGCCAGGCCTAACTAAGCCTGGAAGTCACGCGCTCCGAAAGTCTGTCACGCGCAGTTCCCCACGTCGCCTATCTTGGAGCGTGAAATCCACGCACCGCCTTCTGCCGGTCAGAATCGTGCTTCGACAGTCCAGAAAGATTCATTGAACCTATCTGGGCTCAGATCTGCTCTTGAATCTTCATTATCTCTCTTCAACGTTGGTGTTCCTTCAAGTTGGGAAATTTGAAGGTTCTGTTTGTGCGAAGCTTCTGTCTCTGTCTCTTGTTGTGAGATGGCTTCCACAAATCCTTCTGGATCTTCCTCCTTCGTCAGTCCCACTGTTTCGTTTCTAGGACGCCAGTCATAGCCTCAAAAAAGCTGAATGGCAGCAAAAACTACTTGTCCTAGTCCTCTTCTGTGGAACTTTGGTTCCTTGGCCAAGGTCATCATTAGCACTTATTGAAGCAGGTTACTGAAATACCTGCAGAAAAACAAGAACAACAGAAACAACTTTTCCAGCTTTGTGCCTTGCTGTGGCAGTCAGTAGAGCCAAACATCTTAGTAACCTTAAGGTCTTTCAAAACATGTTACTCCTTTTGGAAGAAGGCCCAAAAGATTTATGCCAATGTTATTCAGAGATTGTATGATGCAGTTGACATATTGACCTCTCTTAAACAAACAGATCATGATATGACCTCATTTGTAGCACATTTTGTCTGCAGTTGAAGAATTAAGAGTGTTCCTAGATGCTTAGTCAGTGGAAGAAATGAGAAGAAAGCATGACAACCTGTATATAGTGCTGGCCTTGCGGATCATGAACCCAGATTTTGATCATATTCGTGATAAAGTTCTGACAAATCAAGAAGTTCCCTCAATGGAGAGTTTTCTTACACGCCTCCTTCGCATTCCTAATCTGAGAAAGAATGAAAATTCACTTGAGCTTACTGAATCTTCAGCAATGGTGACTAGTCGAGGAAGAGGAAGAAAAGGAGGTAGTGGAAATCATGGACGTGGAGAACGTGGTGCTGGCAGAAATGGTCAGCTTTACTGCATACACTGTAAGATAAGGGGCCACACTCGAGACTCCTGCAATGATACAGTTGGCTGGCCTGAGAAACAACAAATGTCTCCCCATTGGAAACACATGAGCCAAAGTTTTTTGAAGAGGAGTATCAAGAGTACCTCCAATTGAAGTCCAATAGTCAAGCTCAATCATTCTCAGGCCCAAGTACTTCAGCAACTTACATCTCTCATTCTGTGGATAGTTAAGATCCATGGGTAATTGGTTTAGGTGCTTTTGATCATATTTTTGGTAATAGTTCTCTATTCACCTTTCTGTCTCCTCCTAAAATTCCTCATCTAATCACACTAGCAAATGGCACCAAAGTCACTTCTAAAGGAGTCCGCAAAGTCTTTATTTCTCCATCCTTAAACTTGGATTGAGTCCTTTATGTCCCTAATTGTCCTTTCAATTTAGTTTCTCTTAGTTAGCTAACAAAAGCATTAAATTGTTTTGTAACATTCGGTGCTTATTCCTTTGTTATACAGGAATGTGGTATAGGTCGCTTGATTGGCGTAGGACATGAATCCAGAGGTCTCTATTATTTGGAAACGAGTTCATCAGTGTCTTGTTTTGTGTCTTCGTCTCCTAAGCTTTTGCATGATTGCTTGGGTCATCCGCACTTGTCGAAGATGAAGAAAATGGTTCCTAGTCTCAACAAACTTCGAGTCTTAGAGTGTGAGTCATATCAGTTAGGAAAACATGTTAGGTCTTCTTTTCCAAAAAGAATTGAAACAAGATGTAACTTTACTTTTTCCACCATTCACTCTGAGATTTTGGGTCCAAGCCAAGTCAGATCTTTTGGTTTTAGATGTTTTGTTACCTTTATTGATGAATACTCCAGATGCACTTGGGTTTATTTAATGAAAGATCAATTTGAACTTTTGCCTATATTTATGTTTTTCTTTAATGAAATCAAGACCCAATTTGGACAAGTGATTAAGATTCTTAGGAGTGATAATGCCAAAGAGTATTTCTCCTCTAATCTCTCTTCATTTTTAACCACTCAAGGCATCTTACATCAGTTCACATGCCCCCACACACCACAACAAAATGGTATAGCATAAAGAAAAAATAGACATTTAGTTGAAACTGCACGTACCTTATTGCTTGGTGCAAATGTTCTAGTTCATCATTGGGGTGATGCCATCCTTACTGCATGTTTTTTAATTAAAAGAAGAATGCCATCTTCATCTCTTGAGAATAGAGTTCCTCATTCAATACTTTTTCCAAAAGAACCCTTATGTCATGTCTCCCCTTGTATTTTTGGTTATACTTGTTTTGTTTATGTTGTTTCACCAAGGCTGGACAAGTTATCAGCAAAAGCCATTAAGTGTGTCTTTCTTGGTTACTCTCGTCTATAGAAAGGATATCATTGCTATTCACCACACACTAGGCGATACTATATGTCGGCTGATGTCACCTTCTTTGAAGAAACTCCCTTTTTCTCTTCTTCAATGCTGGATTTCAATTTTGTCCAACAAGTCTTGCCTGTTCCATCTCTTTCTCTATTAGTGTCACCAGTCCATAAAATCCCTAGCAAGGACACAAGTCAAGCCACCTATCCAATCAGCCCTACTCGATCTCCTCACAGCGTTGACCAACATGAGTCACAAAGAGAGCTGTCTAGTCCTTTGTCACAAGGAGAGTCCTCTGCTTCATGTCCGTCACCTTCAACGACTCATACCACAGTTCCAGTTGATGATGAGTCTGGGTGGCCAATTGCCTTTAGGAAAGGTATCAGATCTACCAAAAATTCTCATCCTATTTATAATTTTTTGAGTTATCACTAGTTATCTCCCTATTTTTCCTTTATTTCATCCATATCACCTCTTACCATTCCTAAAAATATTCATGAAGCACTTGATCACCCTGGGTGGCGACAAGCCATGGTTGTTGTGATGTAGGCTCTTGAAAGCAGTGGCACATGGGAGTTAGTTTCCCTACCTCCTGGGAAGCAGACAGTCGGTTGTAGATGGGTGTATGCTATTAAGGTTGGGTCTAATGGTGAAGTTGATCGCCTTAAGGCTTGACTGGTGACAAAAGGATACACTCAGATATATGGTCTTGATTATGGTGATACCTTTTCTCCTGTCGCCAAACTCACTACTATCCGTTTATTTCTTGCTATGACTTCCATTCGTCATTGGCCTCTCCATCAGTTGGACATCAAAAATGCTTTTCTAGATGTTGACCTAGACAAAGAGATATACATGGAGCAACCTCCTGGATTTGTTGCGCAAGGGGAATGTGGGTTAGTTTGTAAACTGCGCAGATCTCTCTATAGCCTCAAACAATCGCCACGTACTTGGTTTGGGAAATTTAGTCAAACTGTACAGGCACTTATATTAAAATGTAGTGAAGCAGAACATTCAGTCTTCTATGGTCACACCTCACCAGGAAAGTGTATTTATTTGATTGTCTATGTTGATGACATAGTTATCACAGGAAATGATGCTGCTGCAATTTCTCAGCTGAAAAAAGATCTATTCAGCCATTTTCAGACCAAAGACCTTGGATGTCTAAAATACTTTCTTGATATAGAGGTAGCTCAATCAAACAAAGACAGTATTATTTCTCAAAGGAAGTACACTTTGGATGTAGGCCCATTGATAGTCCCATTGAGTTCTTGAAGATTGGGTTTCATTGCATGGTAGATTGGGGAAATCATTGTGTAAGGAGTTTAGGCATACATCAATGGAAGAACAGGGTGAAACCCTCTCAGATCTTGAGAGGTACAGGAGACCAGTTGGGAAACTCATTTATCTCACAATCACCAGAGCTGACATCTTTTTTGCAGTTGGAGTAGTGAGTCAATTTATGCTGGAACCTTACACTGATCATTGGAATGTTGTCACTCAAATTCTTAGGTATATTAAAAAGGCTCTAGGACAAGGGTTGCTGTATGAAGATAAGGGAAACACCCGTGTTACTAGGTATTGTGATGCTGACTAGGCAGGTTCTCCTATAGACAGGCGCTCTACTACTGGATATTGTGTGTTCATAGGAGGAAATCTGATTTCTTGGAAAAGCAAGAAACAGAATGTTGTTGCTCGATCTAGTGCATAAGCTAAGTATAGAGCAATGGCCTCAACTACCTGTGAACTTATGTGGATCAAGCAACTTCTTTAGGAACATAAGTTCTGTGAAGTTCAGCAGATGCAACTCTATTGTGATAATCAGGCAGCGCTTCATATTCTAATCCAGTATTCCATGAAAGAACCAAGCACATAGAAGTTGACTGCCACTTTGTTCGAGAGAAGCTAATGGCTAAGGAAATTAGTACAGAAAAAATTGGCTCTAATGATCAACTCACAGATATTTTGACTAAGTCATTAAGGGGGCCTATGATTCAATTATTGTGTTCCAAGCTTGGTGCATATGATTTATATGCTCCAGCTTGAGGGGGAATGTTGGAAAATAGGTCATGATGTACCTAGAGTAGTAGCTTAAATTTTGTTTTTGTCTTTTGTATACCTGTTGTACCTGCTCTGTTCAGAGCTCTGTAACTTACCTCTCTTCAGCTTATTGAGTAAGCTAAGTTTTCTAATATAATACAGCCTAAATGTGGAGAACACACTTGAGGATTTCCATTCAATCATCTCTAGTTACATTCAAGTGATAATTATTACTTGATCATATTGCTGCTGTCTTTCTGGCTAAGACCATTTATTGCAAGCTTATGTTATGGAAAATGGAAGAGCTTAGTATTCATTGCCATACTTTTAGTTTGTAAACATTGAATATCCATGATTTATCTGTAAGTTTGGCTCTAGAAGGCTTACCAATTCTGATATTTGCATGTCTGTGTTCAAAGATTGCATGGTGCATTTGGTACCATAGAAACTGGATTCTCTTCCATAATGAATCGTTTAATGGTCAGAAATTGTTGGAGGACGCTATATTTTTTTTGCTGGTCCTGGCTACGAAACCTGGAGTCAGGAATTGATATCCCTTTCCATCATTGGTCTAGCAACTTGAGAGATAGTTTTGTGTCTCGGGAGGGTTTAGTCTGTTTTTTCCTTTTGTTCTAGTGATCAGGCAGAACTTTGTTGGCTTTTATCATGTTTCTCATGCATCAAGCCATCTTAGTTCTGTTTTGTTTTTGCTAGTTTGTACTTACAGCAGTGCTTCTTGTACTGTGTTTGTTTCTTATCACATATATATATATATATATATATATATATATATATATATATATATATTATTTTTGCTGATAAAAAAAAAAAAGATTGCAAAAAGAAGTTTGACAAATTATTTACTGCTGGAGCTACCTTTGTAATTCTATTTTATGAAGTAGAAGGTTCTTGAAATAATTTACATATTTTCTGGCTTCAAATTATATATATTGGACTTTTTTTATTTATAGGAATCACCCGAGGGCAGGAAGATGCTGGAATTCCGGAAGTCTCTACCATCATTCAAGGAGAAGCAAGGTTTACTTCAAGCTATAGCACATAATCAGGTATGCATGCTGATTGTGTTTCATTAGATGTCTGCCAGTTTAGCTATCAGCATGTCTTTGGTATTTTGGACCTTGAAAACCAAACAATGTATGGACTACCCCTAATCCCACAAGGTCTTAGGACTTCATCATAAATTATAAATACTAAAGAAATAAGAACAGAAGAATGAAACTGGACTTGAACACTTAGTAAGATTTAAATAATGTAAAATCTAAGATCAGTTACAGTTCTTAGTCTTTGTCTACCTAACTAGCAAAGAACACCTGCAACTGAAAAGTAGGTAAAATTAAACTGAACAAGAAAGAGGATGTGGAAGTGTAAGGAAAAAGAAAACTGAAGGTAGAAAACTAAAACAACTTAGTGATGTTATGGTTTTTTGCTTTTAAAACCTATAAAAATATATTAGTTTTAAAATCAGTTGTCAAAAACTGCACTTAACAAGCATTTTTTTCACTTTATAAAAACATAAAACAGGAAACAAACAGGCCCAAACAAATTCACTAATAAGTTTTTGAAATCAGCACTACACCCTGTGGAAAAATTGCATTGCAAGCTACATCAAAATTAGATCACATTTTCTATTTTGTTGGTATTTGGGCATGTTTTATTGGTCTTTTCATGTTCTGCGTCAAAGATTTTTTAAAATTGATTTGTAATCCTTCATTTTGCCCCCTCCTTCTTGAACGATCACTTTGGTATATTCATTGACTTAAAATTCATAGATGCTCAGTACTTTATAATTTTTCATCATGGTGAGAAGCCTTGTGATAAGCAGCTGGTTGCTTTCCAATAGAAATGTCACATGTTATTGAATTTTACTTACTGAACTTCAATCTGCCCTTATTCAATCTGTGCTACTGGGTCTAATTGTGTATCTGGTTTTCCAATAGAAATGAATTGAATATCATGAACTCTGTTGGAATTATGTATTAATAATTGATACCTTATTTTGATGAATAATGATCTAGGTGATAGTTATATCTGGAGAGACGGGCTGTGGTAAAACCACTCAACTTCCTCAGTATGTATTAGAATCAGAGGTTGAGTCTGGTCGTGGAGCATTTTGTAGCATTATTTGCACACAACCTCGAAGGATCTCTGCTATGGCAGTGGCAGAGAGAGTGTCAGCAGAGCGAGGAGAGCCTCTTGGTGAAACAGTAAGGCCTGTTTTTCTGGAAATGGACAAAAGTACAAATGCATGTAATTGTACAGAAAACATGGGTGCAAATATTATTATTCATGAAGAAAATAAAAGATTCATAAACTACTTTTTTGCTCTTGAATGGGATTTTAAAATTTGGAATATTTTTGTTCTTGCTGCTATACCACAACAGAGGTTTTTTTGATAGGTTGGCTTCAAAGTTCGACTAGAAGGAATGAAAGGAAAAAACACCCATCTGCTATTTTGTACCAGTGGTATATTACTTAGAAGGTTGTTGAGTGATCGAAACCTGAATGGTATAACCCATGTTTTTGTGGATGAAATTCATGAAAGAGGCATGAATGAAGGTAGATTCTTAATTGACAATCTAACATCGGTAATACCTTTTATAATGCTAAAGAAGTATCTAAGACTTATGCTTTCCACTGTTGGTTTTTATTCTTCACAGACTTCTTACTAATTGTGTTAAAGGATCTGCTTCCACGTCGTCGGGATTTAAGATTGGTTTTAATGAGTGCCACCTTGAATGCTGAGCTTTTTTCAAATTATTTTGGAGGTGCTCCTACATTTCATATTCCGGTAAGACAGTCCTCTAGTTTTTAGTTGAGCACTTGTTTGTTTTGGCAATTGAACTTCAATTATTCTGAATATTTAGATGCCTATATGACTATTTGCGTTATTGTATGCCAATTTAAATTATTTTGTGTGCGTGGGGTTGTGGTGGGTGGGAAGGTAGGGTAGTGATTGGGTGGATGAGTGTGAACTTGCAATTGTATGATCAAATATTTTCTTTGTCTTTAATGCATTTAAGAAATTTTTAAGCTGCTATATAGTTTTATATTCCATTCTAGACGCAAAGCTTAGAGTGTGCTTGGCCTTGCTTCCTATTGCCCCAAAACAGTTGCTAACATAATGGTCAAACTCAAAATTCAACAACAGTCATAATTCCTTGTGTGTATTGTGTGCATATATTATATTATAGCCTACTAAATGGTAGTTCAGCCAGAGTGCCCAACCCTACATTGTGGAAATTGGTCCTTAATTTTGATGTGCAATCTATTGGCAAGGACAATAAAATGTTATCCGGCAACATCCGTCCCCCTTTTAGCCTTAGTTGTCACATAAAGTGACTACGTGAAGCCTATATCTCAGAAGAACAAGAAAGAACAATCATATGCCAATTAAATTGGACATGTGCCGTATATAGTGAACTAGTGGGTTTGAAGTCTTTGTTTCAAAAGAATGAAAATAGAGCGAGCAACCAAATAACCAGATATGGTGCATAGAGAGTGATTGCATGAAGCCCCCTGTTTCAGAAGAATGAAACCAAAGCAATAGAATTGTAACAGTGTTTAACTGTAATGTTGTGTGTTGTGTAGACCACACTTCATGCTATTTATAATATGGAAAAGGGAATCAGTATTGATTACAAGATCAATCAATTCTGATTAATAGGAAATAGAATATTCTATTATACAATATCAGGAATAATATCAAAACATAATCTCACAATCCCCCTCAAGCTGGAGCATATGTGTGATATGAACCAAGCTTGTTACAAGTGTGGTCAACCCGATAGAAACAAAAGGCTGTTCGAGTTAAAAAAAGTTCTTAACAGAACTGAAGAAGAAAAGTAGATAAAGAAAAAAAAAAAGAGAGAAAAAGCCTTTCAGGAAACAGAAAGTGTTATTATGATTGGCAACTAATTTCTGTTACAAGAGTAGAATATATATAGCTCTGGAGCAGTTAGTTATTACTAACTAACCTTCTAACAAACTCCTAACTAACACTAACACTTAACTAACTTGATAACTGTCATAGTTAAGTGAGTGCGCAGTTGAATACTACACCTCCCTTTCTACTACTCTAATACCCCCTTTCAAACTCAAGGTGGTTGAGTCTTTGAAACAGACTCAATCACATTGAGTTTGGTCCTTAGGAAACTAAACCTAGTAGGAGATAGGGGTTTAGTCAAAACATCTGCCCATTGGTCAATGGCAGGAATATGATGTATGACAAGTTGTTTAGTCAAAAATTTCTCCCTCACACAAAAAATATCTATCTCCATATGCTTCATTCTGGCATGGAGAGCAGGATTATAAGCAATGGCCACAGCACTTTGATTGTCGCAATATATGGTACCAGTGCAAAAAGGAACTTGGAGCTCAGTCAACAGAGTTTGAATCCAACATATTTCAGCTGTGGTTTGAGCTAGACTGCGGTATTCTGCCTCTGTGCTAGACCTAGCAACCACCTGCTGTTTACAGGACCACCAGGAAATGAGATTTGAGCCAAAATAGATTGCAGTGTCTGAAGTAGATGTTCTATCATCAATATCTGAAGCCCAATCTGCATCACAGAGAGCTCTGAGAGGATAGTGCTGGCCTAAGACAACAGGCTTTAGATGTAGACCATGAAGAACAGTATCCTTTAAATACCTTAAAATCCTCTTGACTGCAATCCAATGAGACTCTGATGGATTAGTCATAAACTGACAGACTTTATTCACTGCGAAACTGATCTCTGGTCTGGTAATAGTCAAGTATTGAAGAGCCCCAACCACAGATCTGTAGAGAGTTGGATCAGAAAAAGGTTCTGAGCCAGATTTGGTCAACCTGCAACTAGAAGCCATAGGGGAAGCAATGGATTGAGCTTGTCATACTGGTTTTCTGCAATAAATCTCTGATATATTAGCTTTGAGTAAGCAAAATCGATTCATCAGCCAGAGCTTTTACCTCTATTCCAAGGAAATAATCTAACAATCCAAGCTGTTTGAGAGAGAGAATTTTGAGTTCAACTGAGAAGTAAGGTGCTGAATTAGAGGAATAGAACTGCCAGTGATTATAATGTCATCAACATACACAAGGAGATATATAGTATGCGATTTGGTCTTGTAAATGAATAGAGAGGGATCACATTTACTTGCCACAAACCCAAACTGAAGTAAGGTAGTCTAAAGTCTTTCAAACCATTGCCTGGGAGCCTGCTTGAGGCCATAAAGAGCTCTATTTAATTTGCATACCAGAGAACAGTTAGCGTCTTTGAATCCTGGTGGTTGAGACATATACACAGTCTCATTGAGCAATCCGTTAAGAAAAGCATTGTTGACATCCAGCTGAACAAGTTGCCACTGATTAGCCAAAGATAAAATAAGTCTGATTGTCACAGGTTTTATAACAGGAGAGAAAGTCTCAGAGAAATCAAAACCAGCCACTTGATTTTATCCCTTTGCTACTAATCTGGCTTTGTACTTGTTAATAGAGCCATCTGCATTTTCTCTAACTCTGAAAACCCACTTGCATCCAATGGCTTTTCTGTCTGGTGGCAGAGGAACCAGACTCCATGTATTATTCTTCATCAAAGCTTCATACTCCTGCTGCATGGCAGAAAGCCAATTTGGATCTGTTAAGGCTTGCTTAACAGATTTGGGTTCACAATGAGCTAGCAAAAGAGTGGGATTAACTCTGGGTAAATGAATGACAGACTTAGATCTGGTTTGCATGGGATGGATATCGGATGGTCTGTTAGGTGGAATGGGAGACTGATCAGGAGAAACAGTAGTGGATGGTTGAGACTGATCAGTGGAAACAGTAGTGGATGGTTGAGACTGTTCAGTAGGAACAGCCGTGGATGGTTGAGACTGTTCAGTGGGAACATTAATGGATGGTTGAGATGTATGGGATGCTGGAGTAGAAAGATCAACATTTGACTGATCTGTTTGTGCAGTAAGGGAAGGCTGAATAAACTCAGTTAGATTGAGGATTATTTGAGGTAGGTTGTGGGATATTTGAGGGTTGTATAATAGGAATAGGAGGAAAGTAATGCTGAGTTAAGGAAGAGTTAGACTGACTAGAAAGAGAGAAGGACTCAAAAGGGTCAGCATAAGGAAACCTTGACTCATTGAATATCACATCCTTAGAAATATAAACTCTACCTGAGGGAGACAGACTTTTGTACCCTTTATGAGATGTAGAATACCCCAAGAAGATACATTCAGGAGACCTAAAGTCTAATTTGTGAGTGTTATAAGGTCTGAGCAAGGGAAAGCAAGAACACCCAAAAGTTGAGAAAACTGCAATCAGGAAGCTTTTGAAAAAGCACATGATAAGGTATTTCAAACTAAAGGGATGTTGTGGGTAATCTATTTATTAAGTAGACAGCTGTGCAAAAGGCAGAATCCCAAAACTTGAGGTAAAGAAGCATCATGAAGTAAGGTAAGTCCTAACTTAACTATATGTCTGTGTTTTCTTTCCACAACACCATTTTGATGATGGATATGGGGACAAACCAGTCTATGTTGAATACCACAGTCAGCCAAAAAGGATGTTAATGGTCTCAATTCCCGCATACCCAATCAGTTTGAAAACTTTTGATTTTAGAATTAAAGTGTAATTCAGCCATAGCTTTAAACCTTTGTAAAACATCTGAGGTTTCAGACTTATTTCTAAGAAGATAAATCCAAGTAAACCTTGAAAAAGCATCAACAAAGGTTATGTAGTATGAAAAACCATTGAATGAGGAAATATGGACGGCCCCAAATATCGCTATAAACTAACTCTAGAGGAGAAGTGTAGACAAATTCAGAGGGAAAAGAAGGAAGTCTGTGAGACTTGCCCACTGCACAAGCTGAACAAAAACTCAGAACTATTATTAGATGTGGGTATATTACAGTGTTTCAAGACTAGTTGCAATAGATGAGAATTGGGATGACCAAGATGATCATGCCATAGAGAGCTAATACTAGTACTTGAATTTACATTGAATTTTCCAGACTTATTACAAGAAGACACAAAAGGCTGTTCAACAGTTGAAGTACAAGCAAGAGCAAAATCAGACATAGGATGATGAAGCTTGATGTTGGAGAAGCTGTATAGACCATCAGGACCAACACTGCCTTGGAGCAAGACCTCATTGGTTACCTGACATTTAACAGCACAAAAATTAGGATGAAACTCAAAAAAGACTATTATCTTTAGCAAACTGGCTAACACTAATAAGATTTTTAGTGATATGAGGCACATGCAAAAGATGATGAAGAGACAGAGATTTTAGTGTTTTTGATATGAACCAATACGGGGTTCATTGTTTTTATGAATCGTCCTTGAAAAGGCTTCTTGTTATAACAGAAGAAAAAGGTGCATGCCCAGTGTTTGATGAAGAAAACAAAGATAAAGACAATATAAAGAAAAGTGCAGAGCAAAAATAACGAATTTAACATGAACAAAATGTTAATAAAATAAAAAGGCGGGAAAGACAAGAAATGGAAGAAGACGCCGCACCTTATGAAGAGTGATAAGTCCCATGGGGATTCGCCACAAAGATTATAGAAACCTTTGATAAGAACCAATGTTTGGTCCAATTAAGAACCCAAGAGGAACTTCCTCTCATACACTTTTAAAAGTGCAAAGTTTTTATTCAATTCAAAGGTGAGTACATAAGACAAATGAATGACTATTTATAGCTAATAAGTGGTGCCTCTCCTCTTTCTTTCCAATGAGGGACTTCAGTCACATAAAAATTATACTAAAAAAATCTAATTCGTGCTGAACTTCATGTCCCACTTTCATCATCATAGATGCAAAATTAGGACTTGAGACTAGAAATACGACTTGTAGGAAATCTTTAGAGCTTTCAAACGCATCAAAGAATGCCTAAAACGGACATCTAGAACTCAAGTTATGTTCAAAACATTGGAGATATCTATGCTCTTCACTCATTGGTCTTTGGGCTCTTCACTTATTTGAATCAATTGGAGCAATCTGAACTTTTTTTCGGGGTTGGTCTTTGGACTCAAGGCAAGGTTGATATGTTGGCCCAATGCTTGAGAAAGGAAGTAGTTCACTTCATGATCCAATGCTTCTTGTGCTTCCTTTGATCTTGCCCTTGTCATGGGGCCTTACAATTCTTGGTCCTCATCAGTTTTAGGGAGAGATAAAGGATGAAGATCCAGAGGAAGAAATAGGCAAACCTTGACCATTGCCAATGAAGATTTGATCAGGACCTTCAAAAGGCTCAGTTTGTTGAATGTTGAGACTCTCCAGTTACATGAAAGGAAGCACCTGAATCTGTAATCCCATTGTGATTTGCGGAAGTAGATTGATTAGGGAAATTAGTTAACATAGCACTGGGAGTGGGATTACTTCCAGAATTGGCAGACTTGTAATTGTTGTTGGTCCATACATTTCAGGGATGAGCATCACCATAATATTGCCCAGAATGCGAGTTGGAATAACGCTGACCAGAAGCACCATTGTACTAATTCTGAGGCCCATAATTTTGTGAGGTAGGATCATGAAGGACTAAAGAGGAATTTGGCTGATAATTCCCATCAAAGTGAAAATGGCAAACTGAAGTAGTGTGCCCATACTTGTAACACACCTGACACTGGAAATTAGCAAAGCGACCACGACCACAGCCACAACCACCACCGCTGGTACCACCACCACGACCACAGTTGTGGTTGAAACCACCACTGTAGCTACTTCCACGGCTAAAACCGCCTCAAAATTTGGAGAAGCTTTTTGGATCCTGTTTGTTTGACACCTGAGTGAGATTGATTGAAGGCGAATCAGAAGAGGACTGCTTGAACTTATTTAAGTGCGATTAATGAGCCAACAAAAACGCTTCAACTTGATCAATAGGTTGTGGTTCAAATTTGCTTTCAATGGTCGCAATAATAGGATGATATTTCGGCGAAAGACCTTCCATAATAGAATCAATATGCTCTTGAGGCATAATCGGGCTTCCAACAAAAGCAAGGGAATCAGAAATTGTGCAAATCTGTGACAAATATTCACGCATAGACTTGCCTGCGAGTGTTGTAGCACGAAGCTGAGTGTGAAGTTGACGAGCTGTGGCTATTGTTTGCTTGTGAAAATAATTGTGAATGTGTTCCCAAACCTCATAGGAGTGGGTGCATCTGAGAACTCGCAATAAATTGGAGCACTTGGTCCTGTTGCTCCCAACTTTCATAAGCTGGATTCTCAATGCCAGCATCACAATAATCTTCAGAGAGGAAGCGGAGCGGAATTTGGGGATTCGTGACAAAATGCTGAAGTCGATGGGACTTGATAACTAGTTCGACTTGTTGCCAGAGGGCAAAAGTTGAATCATCAAGCTTGTGAGAAATCAAATTCGGAAAAGCAGAAAGGAATGCATTTTGTTGTGACATCATTGATGATCGTCACCAAGCTCTAGATACCATAAAAGAGTTTTTAACAGAACTGAAGAAGAAAAGGAGATAAAGAGAAAAAGCCTTTCAGGAAACAGAAAGTGTTATTATGATTGGCAACTAATTTCTGTTACAAGAAAACATATATATAGCTTTGGAGCAGTTAGTTATTACTAACTAACCTTCTAACAAACTCTTAACTAACACTAACACTTAACTAACTTGATAACTGTCATAGTTAAGTGAGTGTGCAGTTGAATACTACACCTCCCTTTCTACTACTCTAATACGAGCCATGTGGTTTTTATGGATAAACATGGCTCCATGGCAGCCAACGAAGGCCTACAGTGATGATGGAAACCAGTGTGACTCTTGCCGGAGATGCATCATGTGTCGTGTGCGTGAACTTCACATGCTAGGGCTCTACGTGGGTGCAACAGTGTCTTGAGTCGACTGCTCACATGGATGGCTTGGCGGTCTTCCGTGATAGTGACGGGTACTGTTCACTTGTGAAAACTAAGCAAAAAAGATCCAATGGGGATGCCTTGAGGTGGAAGGACAGAAGATCATTGTGACACTGTCCGAAGATGTGTCACGAGTCGTGTGCGTGAAAATCATGTATCAGGGCCCTGCATAGGGTCATGTGCGGCGGTGTTTTGAGTTGCCTGCGCACGTGGATAGCGTGACGGTCATCGGTGATGGGCGACAATGGTCGAAGGTAAGCTCTGGCAAATAAGGATCAGAAAGTTTGCCAAACAAGGGCAGCCGCACGGTACTGTTCACTGCGAAGAGGGGCTGTGTGAAAAAGAGAGAACAAAGGAAAACAGGGCCACAAAGGAACACCCTCGAAATCAGCGCGGATCGAGCCCAAACTCTAGGGTTATGGAAAATAACTGGCTTTATGGAAAAGAGGTGCATGGGAGTGCATGTCAACTCTGATGGTGACGTGCCGACAAGGTCTATGTAGATCGGTGGACGGCACAACAGATGATCTTTGTGAGAATTAGAGAGTCACTAGAAATAGGTTGCCGGAAAAAAGGGTGAAACAGAAAGGTCCATTGGGGATAGTAGGTCCCTGTTGGAGAACGACTTTCATTTTTCCTGTTTCAAGTATAACCTAGCTCTGATACCATGTAACAATGTTTAACTGTAAATATGTGTGTTGTGTAGACCACACCTTATCCTATTTATAATATGAAAAGGGAATCAGTATTGATTAAAAGATTGATCAATTACTGATTAATAGGAAATAAAATATTCTAATATTAAATACAATATCAGGAATAATATCAAAACATAATCTCACAAGAATAATCAAATAGGCTGCATTCTGTACTGCTCCTTCAGTTCATTTTCCTTTAACATTTTAAGCTTCTGTGACTTTTCAACTTCTCTGATGATAATAGGTGAAAGAAGGAAAAAAAAAGAAGTTGTTGAATCTAGTGATTTGTATCATTGGTATTGAATCACTACAAATCTTGCATGTTTTGAATGATTCAAAGCCATCTGTGATTCATCATATGGTACCAGTCACTGTCTTGCTGAATGGTATTGAATCATGCAATACATGTCATTTTAATAGCTCAGTCCATTTTAAAATTTAGGATGCATAATGATCATTTATAACTTTTTCTGATACGAGTGTAACTAAATCTTTTCTTGTCAGCTTCTTTTACTGTGTTTGCAATGTTATTCGTAAAACAAGGCGGTTTGAATTCTTTTGTTAATTTCCCAGGGTTTCACTTATCCAGTTAGAGCACACTTTTTAGAAGATATTTTGGAAATGACGGGTTATAAATTGACGTCCTTCAACCAAATTGATGATTACGGTCAAGAGAAACTGTGGAAGACACAAAAGCAACTAGCACCACGGAAAAGGAAAAACCAGATCACTGCTCTTGTTGAGGTATGCAGCTACCTTAAAAATTTGACCTTAATATTGTTGCTTTAAAGAATTTAGATTCTCTTGTTTGGCAAGAGTTTGTCTTTCAAAAGCAAGCTGATACCCTGATGTTGTGCCTTGCTGCATGCTTATTCTTAATTGTTTGAAACTAGGGATGTATGTTTATTAGACTTCATAGTTGATAGTAGATAATTGGCCTGTTTTGTATGCAATTAACTCCTTTTATTTTGGAATATTCTACAATTCCCTAATATATTTAAAATTATTTTAAGTGACTAGATATTCCTTGTTTACCTTAGAAACTAAAACTAAATTCTGTTGAAGTGCAATATGTTGGGAAAATGAATTTCTTACTTTCATACTGTTGAACAGGATGCTCTTTCTAAATCAAGCTTTGAGAACTATAGCTCCAAGGCACGTGATTCGCTAACATCTTGGGCACCTGATTGCATCGGTTTTAATCTCATTGAGGCTGTTCTATGCCATATATGTCGGAAGGAACGACCAGGTGCTGTCTTAGTATTTATGACTGGGTGGGAGGATATAAGCTCTTTAAAAGATCAGCTTAAAGCACATCCTCTTGTAGGAGATCCCAATAGGGTTCTGCTTCTAACATGTCATGGTTCAATGGCAACTTCAGAACAGGTTGGTTATTTCCATTTGTTGATTCCCTGGACTGTATATTACATTGTCATGTACTTCTAAATCTGTATTCTTTCTCTTTGTGTGATATGGATTTCTGATTAACCCATTGTCCTTTTGTTGGCAACAAAGTGAATTAAGTCATTTAATTAGGTTATTTTATGTTTTTTCTTTGAAATTTAGTTATATAAAGTAATAATCAATTTGATTGTTGCTTTAAAATGCTTGTTGTATATTCAACAATAAATAATCTGTTGGTGCAGTTCAAATAGATAAATAACTTCTTTTCTTGATGATCACATAAGTTTTTCATTGTTGCATCTTTTGTTTTCTTGGCATTCTCTGTGTGGAACCTAGGGTGCTGTTTGTTTAAAAAGATGCAAAATATATGTATGACAATCATCATATAAAATAAAGAAACTTGAAATTTTGGCAGAAAAATAAAGGAAACTAGAGAGTTTCAAATTGCTTAAAATTTAGTAGCATCTTAAAATATAGTAACTTCAAATTGCTTAAATTTTCAAGATGCTATTTCTGACGTGTCATAATTTTGATGAATAATAGGATATAGGATGCAGGTGAATTTGGTGGTATCTGTCATAGTTTTTTTGTTAGCTACTGAAGAGTCGAAAATAGTGAGAGGAAAAGAGTAATATGATTGGTTGAACAAAAAAAATTAGAGAGCCAAGAAGTATCTTCTCTATGGGTTCCCTTTCACAGCCAATTTGTAGAAACCAAAGAGCAGAAAAATAGGAGAATAATGATATTGTTGGTTGAACAAAAAATGTACAGAGCAAAGGGGAGAAGTCTTTCCTTCAAGGGTTTTCCCCTTCACAAAGGATTTTCCTCTCATGTGCAAAGTCTCAAACTATCAAATTCACATAATTAATCCCTCTAATCTAATTTGCCCCTATTTATAACTAATCCCTTCTAATTCTAACTAACTAAAGGACTAATCAACTAACTGCTGCCATTATTCAGCTCTCATATATCCCAACAGTTTTTGGATAGGAGATGATATTTTATTAAAGAGAATTTACATAAGAGGGGAGGACAGGTAGGAAGAAAACAACAAAGATAAACAAATATGTATCCAATTATCATTTTGTATCTTGTCATATATTATAAAATATCAACGTCAACAACATCAACATCAACAGCACCTTTAACCCAAGTTAATTGGGGTTGGTGGTAGACGAACCCAATGATAGATCAGAGATAAGACAAAGAAAGAGAAAGGGAGATGAGAAGAAAAAGGAAAAATAAGACAAAAGAAAGAAAAAATAAGCTAAAATAAAAGAAGAGTGAAAGGAGGGGAGGAGAAAGGAGAAGGGGAGAAATGAAAAGGAAAAGAACTAAAAAAAGGGAACGACTGGAACATAGACATACTAATGAGTTTAATCCTCCACCAAGCTTATAGCTTTTCTCCACTCCGTCCTAAAACACACCGTCTGCGATCTTGTTTAACAACCTTTCCCAGGTGAGTTTTGGTCGACCTTTACCTCTCTTTGTGTCGAGCTCTTGGTAACAAACTCTTGCTCTAACGGGAGCATCCAGTGGTCGTCTCATAATGCGCCCAAACCATCTCAATCTATGCTCTCTTATCTTTTCACATACCGGAACTACTGCTACCTTTCGTCGAATATTCTCATTTCTTATCTTATCAATCTTCGTATAACCACATATCCACCTTAACATTCTCATTTATGCTACGGTGCTACCCCTATTTTGTGCTCATGTTGCCTATGTGCTGGCCAACATTCCGTTCCATAAAACATTGCCGGTCTTACAGCTGTTCTATAGAATGTTCCTTTTAACGTAAGGGGAATTTTGCAGTCATATAAAAACCCAAATGCACTTCGTCATTTCATCCACCCTGCTCTGATTCTATGATTTAAATCCTCATCAATCTTACCACCTTTTTGCAAAATTGGTCCCAAGTATCTAAAAACATCTTTCTTGGGTACCTCTTGACCAAGTAGATGCACTGTGTCTTGACCACCATCTCTTCCCCGTGAAAACTTACTTCATATACTTCGTCTTGCTCTTGCTTATCGTGAATCCTTTAGACTTCAAAGTGTTCCTTCACAATTCAAGTTTCCTATTAACACTATCTTTGGTCTCATCAATAAGCACGATATCATCTGCAAAAAGCATACACCACGACACTTCCTCTTGAATATCTTTCGTTTGTTCATCCATCACTAAGGCAAAGAGATAAGAACTAAGAGCTAAACCTTGGTGAACACCTACTATGATAGGAAAATACCTTGATGTTCCATTACAAGCTTTCACACATGTAGTAGCCCCATCACACATATCCTTGATTGCATTAAAATACTTTAATGCTACATTTTTCTTCTTAAGAGTCCACCATAAGACTTTTCTTAGGACCCTATCGTATACTTTCTCAAGATCTATGAACACCATATATAAGTCTTTCTTCTTTTCCCGATACCTTTCCATTAATTGTCACATCAAGAATATAGTTTTCATGTTACATCTTCCTAGTATAAATCCAAATTGATTTACGGAAACTTTGGTCTCCCTCCTTAGGCGATGTTCAATAACTCTCTCCCACAACTTCATAGTATGACTCATGAGGTTGATGCCTTCATAGTTAAAACAATTATGAATATCTCCCTTGTTTTTATAAATAGGAACAAACATACTTTTTTTCCAAGCATCAAGTATCTTATTTGATTGAAGAATCTTATTGAAAAGATTGGTCAACCATTTTATTACCACATCTCTCAAACCTCTCCACACTTCAATAGGGATGTCATCGGGTCCCAAAGCTTGATTATTCTTCATCCTCTTTAAAGCCTCCTTAACTTCATGTGTCTTAGTTCTGTGCACAAATCTTCTATCTAGATCATCAGAAACGTCCTCCAAACCCACCTTACTTTTATCGTCATCCCCATTAAAAAGTTTGTTAAAGTAGTCATCTTTCACTTACATCTTCATCTCTTACCAAAAGTTTTGGATTCTCATCTTTGGTACATCTAACTTGGGTGAGGTCTTTACTCTTCTTATCCCTCATTTTAGCAAGTTTGTAAATACATTTTTCACCATCCTTGCCCCCAAGATTTGTATACAAATCTTCAAAAACCTTGCCTCTAACTTTCCGCACTGCTTTCTTTGCATTTTTTCTCGCTTCTCTAAACTTTTGTAAATTTTCATCATTGGCACATTTATGCAAAGATCTAAAGCATTCCTTCTTTTGTTTAATAGCCTCCTGCACCTCTCCATTCCACTACCATGTTTCCTTTGTAAGAACTTTGTTTCCTTTGCTTTCACCCAATACCTTTCTTCCCACATTTTGGACACACATAGCCATCTTATTTTATATTTCATTAGCTTCTCCAATAAACTCCCACGGTCCTTCACGCAACATGTTTTTCTTAAACTCTATTTGTTTTTCCTCCTTTAGCTTCCACCATCTTATCCTTGGATTTTGAGCCTTCTTCCTCAAATTAAGAACTTTGTTGAACTGAACCTTTAAAACTACCAACTTATGTTGTGTCGTTACACATTCTCCAGGGTAGACCTTGCAGTCAATACAAAAATTTCTATCTTCCCTTCTTTTTTTTTTGGCCAGCAAAAATAAAGTATATATATATATATATATCTCAAAAGAATTGTCTGCATTACAAGAAGTACTGCATACCAATATCCTAGAATAACATAACAGAACTAAGGAAGCTTGAACCATTGAAGCATGATAAAAGCCCCCCTGAGTTCTGCTATCAAACTAGGTCTACATACAAAAAACATCACATTTCTATCCTCCCCTAGTTACAAAAGCCTCTCCCATATTAGTAGACCAAAAGTGAAAAGGGAGAGTGAAGCCGTCCTCTAAATTCCTAAGCCATGACCAACATAAGAAGAGTGCATCCTCCATCAGGTTGTGCCTATTAAAACTGTCACCTTGA
Organism: Glycine latifolia; assembly: GCA_013407115.1. Lineage (NCBI taxonomy): Eukaryota > Viridiplantae > Streptophyta > Magnoliopsida > Fabales > Fabaceae > Glycine > Glycine latifolia. The sequence continues at coordinate 8,678,584 of CM023948.1, read as the reverse complement.
AAAATGATTTTGTTCCTATGACACCAAATAGTCCATGTCAAAGCTACCCACCAAGTCTGCCATCTCATCATTTTAATACCATTGTATCCATAGAAAGAATGTTGCAGGAAATGGTCCTTTGGAGTTACAGCAGATACACTTGCAACATTGATCCACATCAAACATTCCCACCATAGTGGTAGGATATTCTGACAACTGAAAAATAAGTGTGATACATCTTCCTCATAATTCCTGCAAAAAGGGCATAAATTGTCATTGAGTTCCACATTCCTTTTCAACAGGTTCACTTTCGAAGGTAACCTGTCCCTGAAAAGTCTCCAGACAAAACATATAGCCTTATTCGGTATTTTTAACTTCCACCTTATATATATCCTCTTGAGGCAGGCTATTCGCTTCACTATTAATACACTGATAAGCACTTCCCACTGTATACTTCCCGCTCAGGTCGGCCATCCAAATCCAAGTGTCATGATTCTGTACATGTATGGCCATATCTTGAATATCCTCCATGAATTTGATAGCAGATTCTACCTCTCCCTCCATAAGATTTCTTCTCCAGCTAAGCTGCCATTCCCAACCAGATTGATTCATTGTACCCATATTATGTATGTATTGTTGTTGTTGATTAGAAAGCAGATATAGTCGCGGGTATCTTGCCATCAAGTTAGATCCATCATTTTTCCACCCATCTTCCCAAAACAGTATCCTGGAGCCACAACCCACCTTCCATCTGATCCCATTTCTAAGCCACTGCCCCTCATCATTAGAATTGTATAGTAACCTGAGATCCTTCCACCAAAAAGATTCTTTTCCATTTCTTGAAGGTTCTGTTAGACTCCTCCATCCCCCATACTTTGAGTCTAGGACTTGAACCCATAACTCCTCATGCTGATGGAATAAATTCCAGAACCATTTCCCCAGTAAAGAGTAATTAAATTTAGTTAGATCTTTGACTCCTAACCCCCCATTCTCCTTTGGTTGGCAGATCAGCTCCCATCTTACCCAAGCTATCTTCTTTTGTTCAGCAGTACCACCCCACAAAAACCTTTTCTGAATTCTCTCCAGGCTTTGGATCACCTTCTTCGGAGCCCTGAAAAAAGATAAAAGGAAAATAGGAATCGAATTTAACGTTGACTTTATCAAAGTGACCCTTTCCCCAAAAGAAAAAAATTTATGTTTCCATGTGGCTAGTTTGCACTCATATTTCTTGATTAAGGGATCCCATGTCTCAATATGTCTTGGATTGGCTCCAATAGGAACACCAAGGTATGAAAATGGTAGTGACAACCTTCTACAATTCAAATAAGTAGCAGCATTATCAGCCCACTGATCATCCATCCCAAGGACCCCAAATCTACTTTTGGCAAAATTGATTTTCAATCCCGAAACCAATTCAAAGCTCCGCAACATCGCCTTAATAACTTTAACATTTTTAATGGATGCCTTGCCAAAGAAAATGGTATCATCAGCATACTGCAGAATGCTGATGTCAACACCTTTCCTCCCCACCTTGTATCCATCATACAAATTCTTTGACTGAGCCTCTCTCATCAATCTAGTCAATCCTTTAGCCACTATATTAAACAAGAGTGGAGCAAGTGGATCGCCTTGTCTAAGGCCTCTCTGTGGAGTGAATTCAGTGGTAGGACTTCCATTCACCAAAACTGATATAGAAGCAGATTTTAGGCACCCTTCAATCCACATAATCCACCTGGAACAAAAACCTATCCGCTTCATCATGTATAACAGGAATTCCCAACTAACGGAATCATACGCCTTTTCATAGTCAATTTTGAACACGAGGCAGCTTTTGTTTTCTCTTTTTGCCTCATCAACAACCTCATTTGCTATAAGCACGCTATGCAGCAGTTGTCTTCCCTGAATAAAAGCTGATTGTCGATGGTCAATAATAAAAGGTATTACCTTTCTCAGCCTTGCAGCTAATACCTTAGCCACCACCTTATAGACACAACCTATTAGGGATATAGGTCTGAAGCCATTTAATCCTTGTGGATCCTTAACCTTGGGAATTAAGGTTAAGAAAGAAGCATTGCCACCCTTAGGAATTCTACCGTTTACATAAAATTCATCCATGAAGCGAAGAAAATCAGCTTTGAAAATCTCCCAATACTGTTTGATGAATTTGAAGTTAAATCCATCCGGTCCAGGACTCTTTTCATTGCCACAAGCCCATACTGCATTTCTCACCTCTGTAGCATCAAAACGGGCCACCAAAATGTCCATATGCTTCTGTTCAATGGCTTTGAAGTTAATGCCATCTAGGTTAGGCCTGTTGATAATTGGCTCCTCAAATTTCTTCTTGAAGAATAGCCTGATTTCTTCTTTAACTCTGTTGGGCTCTGTACTCCAGCATCCATCAACCATTAATCCTCTGATCATATTGCTGTTCCGCTTCCGGTTTGCAGTCATATGAAAGAAGCTAGAATTGCAGTCCCCTTCTCTGATCCATTTGGATCTAGCCTTTTGTCTTAAAATTGAAGCATTTGCCTGGGCTGCAGCCCATAGCTCCTCCTGTAATTGTTTTCTTCTCTTCACCTCCTCCTCATTAAAATGCCTCCCCTCACCCTCAATTTCTATCTTGTTAAGTTCCAACTGCAATTCTTTAATCTTCAGCTGCATATCTCCAAACTGTGTTTTATGCCATAACTTAATCCTCTGTTTCAGATTCTTAAGTTTTTCTTTTAGCACAAAGCCCCCCCAACCACTGATCAGATTGGAATTCCATCCATCATACACTATCTTCTTGAATGATTTATCCTGCAGCCAACAGTCCATAATCCTAAACGGTTTTGGGCCCCAATCAGCCACAAAAGACCTCAATAAGATAGGGCAGTGATCTGAAAAATTACGCTCTAGGATAATTTGTGTAGTGCCCTGCCATTTAGTAATCCAGTCAGCTGAAACCAGTGCTCTGTCCAATTTGCTTTTTGCCGTCCCATTTGGCCTATACCATGTAAAGTTACGCCCAATACAAGGTACATCCTCCACTTCTAGGTCATTTATCCAAACATTAAATTCCTTAACAATACCATTATCCTGATGTCTCTGGCATAGCCCCAATCTTTCATGAGGGTTTCTGATATTGTTGAAATCCCCAATTATGCACCACATGTCCCCCATGTTTGTGATTCTCAGCTGCTTTATATCTTCCCATAGTTTTCTTTTTAAAGATACCTCACAAGGTGAATAAATGTTCACAACTGTAGCCTTGCTACCATCAGCAGTCCATGTACCTTTTAAATATATAAATCCAGCCCCTAACACCTTATTCTCCAAGATAAAAGCCTTATTATTCCAAATACATAGTAGACCTCCAGCCTTGTTGATTGCTGGTAGGAATTCCCAGTTGATATCCTCAGCACCCCATAATACCTTACACATCTTATCATCTATTATTTCCTTTTTTGTTTCTTGTAAGCATAGCATATCTACCCTCTCTTTTGTTATCAATTTCCTAATTTCAGCCCATTTCACACCCCTCCCCAGACCCCTGATATTATATGATAGAATCTTCATTGATCACCCACACTGCCCCCCATCCTCAAAAGCTCATCCTTATCTCTGTTTTCCATATCTAATAATTTGCTGACTATATCTGCCTGAGTATGACCATCCACTCCCAACAATTTTGCAATCTTCCAGTCATTCTCAACCTCATTACTCCAGCCAAGTTTTGTGTAGCTATGAGCTGCTTTTGTCTCAGCCGAGCCATATTTGTCATCCAGCTTCTTGTTATCCCAGTCCACTACAGCCTTGAGGCCATCACCCCTGGATGAAGATGGGGATATTTCAACATTGGATAGATCGTTCATAATCTCCTTTCCTTTCTTATTGGGTTGTTGTAAGGTATTTTCATGTTGAAACCCACATGTTGTTAAGGTCATATTATCCTTTTTGCACCCTCTGGTTCTACTATATACCATTCCCTTAAAATTAGGCCCACAATTGTTAAGGCCCACTTCTTTTTCCTTTCCTTCAACAGAGCACAAATTATTGGGGCCCATCAGCTCCCATTTACCCCCTGCTGACCCACTCTCCTCACGTGACCATATAGCCTTGTCACCAATACTTTTTTGTGACTGAGTATGCATCTCTGATTTTTCTTCTGGACCCACCTTGACCCCACTTTTTTGTGACTGAGTATGCATCTCTGATTTTTTCGTCTGGACCCACTTTGTCTGCTTTCCCAGCCCCACTCCCCAAACACCCATCTGTATTATCAGCATCAGCACCTGCCCCCATAAGCTTTACATCCTGGTTGACACAGACTGTACCACCTGCTGTGTTGCAGAGTTTGTCTAAATTCAAA
>CM023948.1:8615773-8674244 GCA_013407115.1 Glycine latifolia | reverse complement strand
CTTGAAACCATCGGATATTGCTCACTGTTAGAACCATCAGGTATTACCCGCTGGTTATTGCCCAAGCTTGAAACCATCGGATATTGCTCACTGTTAGAACCATCAGGTATTACCCGCTGGTTATTGACCGAGCAATTGCAATCCTCCCTGTTGCCACTCATCACCCTGCACAGTGAAGGGGATTCCGGCACTACCTCCATATTTTCCGATGTCCTGCTCATCTCCCATATGCTTTCGTCGGAGGAGATTTCTTCCGACGATCCGCCATATCTTCCCCTTTTGCACCTGCACGAGCTGTTCCCCGTCTCCTCCACCATGTTTATTTTGTACACCACGTCATTAATGGAAGCTGTGACATTGTGGTGGATAATAGGCTGCCACGGAGTTTTGATAAGCACCCGGGCCCTATCCAAACGGTGTAAGTCCTCCGTATCATCGTCCAAATCTACCAAGTCCCCTACTCCAGCTGCAATCTGCCTTATGGATTCAGGATTCCATGCATGCAGTGGAATTCCCCAACATAATATCCACACCAGCCTAAAGCCCAGCTTCACCTCAGGGGACCATTTATGCAGCGAATGAAATATAGACAGTTCATTTTCTTCAGCTTCTCTGCACATTGTAGCTGCCTTAGAATCACTAAGCCCTTGTAACAACACCATATCGTCACCCAAATACTTGGGTGTGATATCGTCATCCCCGTCCCATAGAATCTCCTCTTCCAATCTGTCAAACATCGACAGATTTCGCAGTCTACCAATCCATGCCATACTATACCTGTTCCACTTTTCCGGCGGAATAGATATCTGAACGGATGAATGTGAGGGAGTCTTCGCCGCGAGAGCATGTATCGTAGGCCGTCTCCTCATCCCAGTGTGGCTGGATGATGCAAGGACCTTCGCATATGATGGTTGATACCGCTGTTGTTTTTTATTTCCGTCGTACCGCTCATCCCAGGTGATCTGCTCCTTGCCCGTACTCCTCACGACCACTTTGTCACCAGCATTCTCCCAGTGATGATGTTGGTCTTTTTTGGTCCGATCTCTGCTATGTTTTGGCACATTTACATGTAACTTGAGACCACCAATAACCAGATTATCTAATTTTCGTTCAAGGTAACCCACATCCTCTACCCCTTTGAAACGCACAAATCCATACTTTCTGCCACTTCTATTTCGGTTTTTTGCGATGAAAATCTCTCTTACATCGCCCCACTTTTTGAATTCAGCCCATAGTTCTCTTTCCCCTATATCCTCCGAGAACTGGGTGAAGTAAAATGAAGTTATCTCTGCCTTATCCCGCCAATCTTGTGTCGCTCTCCGCCATTGTCGCCCTGCTGCATATTCCTTAGGTTGTTGTCCATAGCCAAATCCAGCGTAAGGAAGACATGGTCTCTCCTTGTATCCCTCACCATTGCGGTTTCTAAGCCTGTTTCTATTCTGAACTCTCACCCACCCCGTGTTTCTCTCACTCACACTCTCTCTCACCCTCACCATATCTTCAGTTGGGTGTTGGCTCTGTTTGCCCTACACTCTGCTAATCGTATGTTTCTATCTTCCCTTCTAGCCATAAAGAAATCAATTTGACTATAATTTTGGCCACTATGATAAGTGATAAGATGAGACTCCCTTTTTCGAAAAAAAGTGTTCGCTAGCATCAAATCATAGGCTAGTGCAACATTCAAGACATCTTATCTAGTCTCATTTCTTGTCCCATAGCCAAAACCTCCACTGTTTTTACCAACATGACCATTTTAATCTCCTCCTAGGAAAATCTTCTCCTCTCGGGGTATCCCTCTCAAAACCTCCTCCAATTCTTCCCAAAATTGTTTCTTTACATTTCATTGTAATCCAACTTGTGGTGGATACACACTAAGAACATTTAAAATTAGATTATCTACTACAAGCTTAATCATCATAATCTTGTCGCCTTTCCTTTTGATGTCCACGACTTTATCTCAAAAACTTCTATCGATCATAATTCCAACCCCATTTCGACTCTTGGATGTACCTGTATACCACAACTTGAAACTGGTGCTCTCCACTTCCTTGGCCTTTTCTCCAACCCACTTAGTTTCTTGCAAGCACACAATATTCACTTTCCTTCTGGCAAAAACATCTGTTAACTCCCTCAATTTGCCCGTTAATGTTCCTATGTTCCAGCTTCCCAATTTCATCCTTAACCCCCGGGCGGTGTTCGCCCGCCACGTTCCACCCTTTGCTTGTTGGGATTCTTGCCTATTTGTCATCAAATGCGGGTGAAGACCTGACGCCTTGTCTTTTGGCACAGACCCTAGTTCACTTATCACTACATCTCAGGACTGATGTAGCGCCTTGCCTTGTGGCAAGGACCCTAGCCTATTTTTCGCTACATCCGGGGCTCGAAAACAAGTCTTGCTATATATTTTTGGGAATACCTTCTTAGCCTCTGTCATTATTCATTCTCTTGCTCATTAAAAAATTACCTTTTTATAAACTATTTCTTATTATGAAATAGCAATTGATGATAAACAGTACCATATTTACGTTTTTACTCTTGTTAATACTGATTTCTAAAATAATAGAATCTTATTTTCATGTTCTATTTCTGAGAGCATATTACTGATGTTGGATTATCTATTTTTCCTGTTACTTAATTTTTCTATCTTACTGTATTTCAATAATTTTTTTTTAATATTTTTGTAGAAACTCATATTTGAGAAACCACCTCCAAATATAAGGAAAGTGATACTTGCTACAAATATGGCTGAGGCAAGTATTACAATCAATGACATAGTTTTTGTGGTTGATTGTGGAAAAGCAAAAGAGACCACTTATGATGCTTTAAATAACACGCCATGTCTTCTACCTTCTTGGATATCACAAGCATCTGCACGTCAGGCAAGTATCTCTGTCTCCTAAGCCTTCACTATATTTGCTTTTAACTTTTGTAGTTTTCACACAGCTACTGATGCTCCAACTCCTATTGTATATACTTTTGTGGTGCCCTGGACTTATTTGGTATTTTTCTTTCTTTCTAATAAATGTAGTTATATTGTTCAATTTAAAAATACTATAGGCTTTGGTGGAGGGAGAAGATGAGACTGAGAGCAGAAAGGAGAGTGAAGAAAGACGGTAGAAGAGGGTGAATAAAGGATTTAAAACACTTTTAAACAAGATGTTCCATCGCCATGTCTGCCATAAACTTATGTTGCACCATGGCAGTGGTGGCTGGAAAATGGAAAAAGATGTGAAAACTGCCAGAATACACCACAAATTGGGTGGTGAATGGTTGTTGGCATAATAAGTGCACTCCAATTCCATTATGATGGCCATAACTGATTTTTAACCACTGTTTAAAGGGGTTTCCCTTACAGATATATGTAGGAGATTGTGTACTTTATTTAATTGATGTTTTTTTTTCTTTGGTAAGGACGATCGCTTATTCTGCTAACTCTTTGTATTGTTCATTTTTTAGTCTTAATGACTTTCTTCTTTCATAAAAAAGACAAGACTTTAAATTTTTTGTTTTCCATCATTGCCCTCTGCCCTTCTCCTAAAATCAAATTTGACTAGAGTGAACAGTTGTAATTTCACGTGAGGCTTTCTTTTCTCAGTTTTCTATGCTTCCAAATGAGAAAAAAATAAATTTTGGTTGTGAAAAAAATTATTTTCTCATTGTTCTTTACTTTCCTTTTCTCTTCATCCACATAAAATAAGAGAGAACCTAAAGTCTTATCTTTGGTGTTATATCAACACATGTAGCTATTTTTCAAGCAACTTGAACTTGCTCAATCACTTTCCTTGAAAAATCTTTAAGCCCAAATAGCTATAAGCATGGTATTTAAGCCTTTGATACACCCTTTTGCTCACTTATCCCATCTGATGTAGTACTTGATTGCTGAGAAGCATGGAAAATGTGTAAATAATTACGTTTTATATTGTAGTACTTGATGCATCTCAGTCTAGCTCCTCTGTTGTAGTGTAGTGGTCAGCCCACTTTCCTCCACCCCCACCCACCCACCCACATCCAATTTTTCCTGGAACATCGACGACATGAGTCTTCACTTTCAAGTGTAATATGCGTGCTAACATGAATTGATTGTTTGAGAGAAGAAGTTCAGGGTTTTGAATGATAGTTCTCTTTTTCAGCACAATGGGATTTGCTTAAAGTGTAAACAAAGTCAAATTTAGCTCTCATTCTTAAGTTTCTTTAGGTCTTTAAGCTTTTACTTTAGTAGGTTTTGCTGATACCTTCAATAGCTTTTGTTGCTCTTTTATGCTGCATTCTTGTTTGTCTGTTATACTTATACATCCAAATCAGCAACTAATTGTCTTATTTCCTGTTGTCCTCTTGGGTTGCAGAGAAGAGGTAGGGCTGGTCGTGTGCAGCCAGGAGAATGTTACCACCTTTACCCCAAATGTGTTTATGATGCCTTTTCTGAATATCAACTTCCTGAACTGCTGAGAACACCTTTGAACTCTCTTTGCTTGCAAATAAAAAGTTTGCAGGTTGAGAGCATAGGAGAGTTCTTATCAGCAGCTTTACAGGCACCAGAGCCACGGACTGTGAGTACCTTTGCTCTTTAGTTGCTATTTGTATTAAAAAAAAGTTCTCTCAAAAGTAAATCTTACTATGATATGAGAAGGATATATCAACAGCCATAAAATACAACCATTTGTTTAGTGAAAATCACCATCAATGATTTATTAGGTAAACTATTTATATGTTAGGAACTATTAGCTGCTCAATTGTTTAATAATGGTGAAATAGTGATTAGTGAGTAGTAACTTGTTGACCCAATTAACCACTTGAGTGGTTAATTATTCAAAAATTGTAAATAATTTTACCATGGATTCCTTAAAAGTATTCCCTTTCTGTAATCTTTTTTTTGTGTCTATTATCTGTATATTTTAATGATAACATCTGTTACCCTAAGCGCATTGCTTATAAGGAGAATGTTTGGATATAGTAATCTATTCTATAGATGCCTATAACTTAATTTTATTTGAGCTTCCTTCTTAGGCATAATAAGACTATAAGTAGTACTACCTCTAGTCCTATTTATAAGAAACTGTTAGATTTCAACTTAAAACCAATTAACACTAAGTGAAGTTGCCCAACAGATATATAAGCTGCACCCCAAGAACTGAGACAGATGATGTGGGACTTCTAACACCCTCCTCTCCATAGATGCCTGCCAAAACAGGCGAGCCCATTAGAATAGGCAAGAACTAAGATGGGCTGTAGGCTCTGATACCATATTATAAAACCAATTGGCAATGAGTGAAGTTGCCCAACAGATATGCAGGCGATGTGGGACTTCCTAACAGAAACAAATACCTAATTCATTAAGACCAATAAAAGTAGTTAAATTAGTTAGCTTAAATTAATAATGTCATAAATTTAAATTTTATTCCAAAAATCCTGCAGTTATACATACATAAGATTCACAAGTTTGTAAATATAACAAGTTTTTACAAATTTAATGGAACAGGTTCAAAATGCTATTGAGTTTCTCAAGATGATTGGAGCATTAGATGAACAAGAAAATCTTACGAATCTTGGTGAGTCTATTTTTTCTGTCCTATTTGATTGGTTGCTCATGTGCCTATGAATATTTTTCTTGGTTATAAGTAATTCCTTTTTGTTTCCTTTTTCGTTCAATCAGGGAAATTTCTCTCTATGCTTCCTGTTGATCCCAAGCTTGGAAAAATGTTAATAATGGGAGCTATATTTCGATGCTTTGATCCTGTTCTTACAATAGTTGCTGGCCTTAGTGTCAGGGATCCTTTTCTTTTGCCCCAAGACAAGAGGGATGTAAGTCATCTCATTACCTCTTGGTGCACAATTGAATATAATCTTTATATATATATATATATATATATATATATATATTTAATAGAAACTTGTGCTTCAATATTTTATGTCCTTTTTTGTAAATATTTCATGAACCAACTATTAAGCTGTTAGTTAGAGGCTATGAAGCATGAACACATCAGCTGAAGGATGCGTTAGGGTGTTTGACACCTTTCCAACACTAACTCATGCAGTGGACATGTTTTTACAGTGTCCATTTTTTTATTTTGGCTTTGACACTGCTCGGATATATATATTTTTTTTTATAAAAAATCGACCTAAAGATTAAATTAACATTAGCAAGCTGTTTCTTTTTTCTTTTTAGTGACTGTTTGTCTTAGTATTTTTTTTTGTAATACTCTTTATTAAAGAACTTAACAAGTTGTTTCTTAGATTCTTTTTGTAAAGAGATAAAATTCTTGCATTGTGGAATGACTCTTAGGACCTTTTTTGTGTGGCTTATATCATATGAAAATTATAAAGCTTAACAATTTGTTTTAAGATTAATATATAAATTTTAATTATAAATTTAAATTTTTGTCATGTTGATCATACACACACACATATATATATGATGAGTCCCAGTGTCAGAGTCCGTGCTTCATAGGTTAGATGAAGATACAAGACAAGTGATTTTAAACTATATCTATAACATATTTATATGATATTTTAAATTATTAGTCTCTTGAATGTAATTTAAAATCTTTTAATAGAGAATGGCTAATCCCATCTTTAACATGATGGCTACAATAGTTGCATCATTAGACCTGTAAAATCAGTACTGATGTGATGTGAAGATATTGAGTTTTTTTAATAAATAAATTAATAAAATATATTCTCATCCTGCTGTGAAGAATCCTTAGGCCTCTTATGAAGAAAATCTTTCTTTTCATACAGTGATCAGAAACTGGTACAAGAATACCGTTTAATTGGAAAACAATCCTCATTGATTATTGTAAAATGTCTTCACACCTTGTTCACTGATTTCCTACTGTTGCTACTGATATTAATGTAATATCATTATAAATAATGATTTGTACAAAATAAATACTCCAAAGAAACACTGCAAAAAAGGAAATGTCAGAACTCACAGACACTGCAGACACTTCGAGGACTATGTTACCTCCTTTCCAATTCACACTCAAACCTTCTTCTGTTCTCTCTAACAATATGCTTTCTGCTCGCCACCTGCCTTGTGTGCAGGATCTTACAATGCAATTCCCCAGGATGATTACCGATCACATTCCCTTCATTGTTGACAGGAGCCTCCAATCCCCACTACCCTTTCCCTTCTTTTTCTTCCACATCTTAGTGACCAGTGGCTGCCTAACATACTCGGTGACTAACTATGAGATGCATCAGAAGCTGTGCTTCTTACTGATGTTGGACTAAATGTGGAATTTCAGTTTAGAACTTGTAACCCATTTACTTCATTAGTTGGGTGTGCATAAGTCAATTTGGGTCAGATATCATCTCTAGGTATCTGATATTGTAATTCCCATGTTCTATAATGGCAATAATTTGATATGATGGTGGGCCATTAAAGATTAACTAGTCTTTGAACCTTTTCATTTTTTGTGTTATCTGCCAATTGCTTTTCTTATTGTTACAAATTTTTGCTTGGACCAAGCACTGATAAAAAATTAAGTTTATGCTGTTGAAGATAACTAACTATAACTTATGCCTTTGTTTTCAGTTAGCAGGGACAGCAAAGTCTAGGTTTTCTGCTAAAGATTACAGTGATCATATGGCTCTTGTTCGAGCATATGAAGGATGGAAAGATGCAGAAAGAGAAGGGTCGGCTTACGAGTACTGCTGGAGGAATTTTCTATCAGCCCAAACTCTTCAGGCTATTCATTCACTTCGGAAACAGTTTAGCTTTATCTTGAAAGAAGCTGGCTTGGTAGATGCAGAAGCTAACGTCATTAACAAATTGAGTCACAATCAATCTCTTGTGCGTGCAGTTATATGTTCTGGACTCTTTCCTGGCATAGCATCAGTGGTGGTGAGCTATGTGTTTGTTATACATTTTGTTTTTCTCCTCATTAAGTTCTATGCTTGGCTTACAAGTTGAGCTTTTATTGTTCTATTGAATTAATTAATTCTTCCTCTGTACAGCACAGGGAGACATCCATGTCATTTAAAACAATGGATGATGGCCAGGTTTTATTGTATGCTGTAAGTGACACCAATTTTATTTTTCGTATCACCTTCAATGAATAAATTCATCTGTTATCTTGAGTTCTATTATGGTTCATATTCAATGGAATATCCTTTTTTAACCAGACAAAACTTAGATATATTATTTTTAGTACTATTGGGCTCCAATTAAAATTTCACAGTTACATAAATTGGAAATAATTACTGAGATGAAATGTCAATTTTAATGGGAAAATAGCAAGAACAGTACCTATGGTGTTGCATGCAAGTTTTTTTTGTCATTTTTCAGCCTAGTTGAGCATTGCTTTTAAGAAAACATTTTTCTGTTATTAGTATTTATATTCCAAAATTGCCTCCTTGATAGTGGTTTATTATAAGATAAACCCTTCCCTGCCCCTATATTGTTATTGTTCCCCTGTTGATTAGTTTTATCATTTTGACCAGAATTCAGTGAATGCACGTTACCAGACCATTCCTTACCCTTGGTTGGTTTTTGGTGAGAAAGTCAAGGTCAATGCTGTTTTCATCCGTGATTCCACTGGTGTATCTGATTCAATACTTATCCTTTTTGGTGGTGCTCTAAGCAATGGGATACAGGTGATTAGTTAGTTGATACACATACTTCTTCTGGTAGAATATCTCCATGGATTTCAATACAGTAACATGCCCTTTTTCTTTCTTCTCCTCTCTCATGGGTTTAGGCTGGGCATCTGAAAATGTTAGATGGGTATGTTGACTTCTTCATGGATCCTAATTTAGCTGACAGCTTTTTGAAGCTTAAGGAAGAGCTCAATAAGCTTATCCAGAAGAAGGTTAGCAGATATTTTTTCCTTGTAATAATATTCCTTGTTTACTTACCAATATGATAGGTTGCTGCATGATGTGAGCTTTAATTTTTTCTAGAAGCCATTGACTATTATTAGTTGAATTAAACATAGTGTTTGTGTTATGTTGGTTGAAGATAAATAAATTGATATTGGGTTTGTAATAATGCAGCTGGAAGATCCTAGCATTGACATTCACAAGGAAGGGAAATACTTGATGCTTGCTGTTCAGGAGCTGGTTTCAGGAGATCAATGTGAAGGAAGATTTGTATTTGGCCGTGAAAGCCGGAAGCCTAAGGCCTCCAATGATGAAAACAAATTCACAAAAGATGGAACAAATCCCAAGAGCTTGCTGCAGACACTGTTGATGCGGGCAGGGCACTCCCCACCTAAGTACAAAACGAAACATCTTAAGACAAATGAGTTTAGGGCATTGGTGGAGTTTAAGGGAATGCAATTTGTTGGCAAACCAAAGAGAAACAAGCAACTTGCAGAAAGGGATGCTGCTATAGAGGCATTGGCTTGGTTGACTCACACCTCTGACAATAACCAGCATGAAGATGATAAGTCTCCTCCTGATGTAACGGACAACATGCTAAAACTCCTAGGGAAGCGTAGAAAATCAAAGCGAGGCCATGGTTGACATGTCATCCATACATGGTTTTTTAGTGAGTTGATCCCATCCTAATCTTGGATTAGTAGCCCAGCACCATGCAATTTAATGCATGATGATGAAGGATAGGGATTTAGGTGACATGTCATCAATACATGGTTTTAGGTGAGTGATCCCATCCTTTCATCTTGGATTCGTAGCCCAGCATTCTGCAATTTAATGCATGATAAGAAAGGGATTTAGGAGACCTGGTATGAGGTCCTGCTAAGCATTTCTTTAGTGGAATGCAATTTTTCTGGGACATTAGGCTCTTAGCTTTCTATTTACCCCTTCTCTTTTTTTGGAGGGTTTGTTATTGGTTCAGGAAAATATAGTTAATTTAAGGTACTCAATCTTGGCAGTTGTTGGCGTTTAGAAGTTCATTGTATATTTTAGCTGTCCCCTTCAAGCCAAACCCAAAATTTTGGTATCAATCTGTACACTAATGCTTTTATAAATTGATATATATATCTTGTGTCAATGTCAAAGACCAGGATACATAAAGTTGTTAGCTAGGGATAACATGGCATGTAATTTCTTCTAGCAACATAATAAAAACAATATTTATATTTTGCATGTTTTTTTCTGGTAAAAATTATTTGATTCGATTTTTTCTAAGGCTATATTTGGATTTATGGAAAGAGATGGAATGAAATGAGATTTATTAAAATAGAATGGAGTGGAATGAAATACAATGGAATAAAACTTTTGTTTTTGAATATATTATAATGGAATATTAGAATGAAATAAAACTGACATTCTTTTATTTGGATAATAAACATAATGTAATAAAATTATTATTCTCATTTCTATAACTTTTTTCTAAGATTATGTTTGGATTGATGAAAAGGGATGAAATAGAATGAAATGGATTAAAATAGAATGGAATATAATGAAATGAAATTTTTGTTTCATTGTCTGGATATATTATAATGAAATGAAATAATAGTCATTCCATTATTTGGATAATAAATAAAATGGAATAAATTAGTATTATTTTTCATTCCTATATCATTCTTATCTTTAAAATATAAACTGCAATTGTGTTTTCCTTCTCTTATTGTGCCTTCCGTTTCGTATCATCCTAACAGTGTTTTTCTCTTATTGGCTTTTATTCAGCAATTTTTGTTTTTTTATTCCTGGATCTCTGCCCTTTGCTTTTGTTAGATTTTTAGGATTGTAAAACTTCTTCCTAGGTGATATTTGTTTTGCTTCTCTGCGGTTCTTTTGAACAATTAGCTAAATTCCCTATTTTGACGACTTAAAATGTTTTTTTTCCTTCCTAAATTAATAAATTTTGTTTAGATCTTTAATAAAAAAAATTATTTATCTTGAGTTTCTAATAAAATAAAATTTTAACTTTTGATCTTTGTTATTTTATTTTAATCTTAATATATATTTTTTATTTTGACCCTGGTAAATTAATAGATTTTGTTGAGTTCCTATCAAATATTTTTCAAAGAAAATATTGCAAAATAAATAAATTGTATAAGGATCCAAATGAATATATATATATAGAGAGAGAGGAAGGAAGGACTAAACAAAATAATAAGAACAAAAAATAAATTTTTAATTTTGTTAGAGATTCAATACAAGAAATTTTTTTATTAGATACCTAAAATAAAATTTATTATTTTACTAAGGATTCAAAATATATTTAAGCCTAATTTGATAAGGCACAACTCATTATTAATTTTTATTGGAAAAAATGATAAATAAAAGATAAAATAATAAATTTAACAAAGAAACACGATCCATCGCATTTTCCTCAATATGGAGGGATAACAAAAGTGGTCAACATGATCAATGAATTTCATTACTTTTCATATTTTTTAAACATATTTTTTTTATCTATGTAAAAAAATATTCAAGTTTGTTTTTTTTCTTTCTAAAATATTGTTTTTCATTTTCAAAAAATTAAAATGTGACTTTTTAACTCGGAGTTAGGTTTGAACGAATATGAAGTTACCCCTTTTTAATTCAACTTAAATTGTAAAATGTAAATTTTGGAGATTAAAAACCTCTACAAATGAAAAAAAAGCTGCCACAAATTTTTGTACCCTTCTTTCCTCACCTTCTTCATCTTCTTCGAAACTAAGATTATATTTCAGTTTCAATTTCTTCATAAATGCAATTTAATGTAACCAAAATTGAAATCGTAGAATCTCATAAACCTTGATGTTGTTGTCACAATTAAAGTTACAGACCCTGTTTTTAAAATCCTTAAGAACAATTAAAACCTCTTAGGCAACATAAATATCTCATCTTATTCTCACATTTTCCACACCCAAAAAATTTGGAAAAGCCGAAACCAAACACATCAGTCTCTTCTCGAAAACCCTCCATTGAAAATCTAGAAAACCCTTCACTGAAAATCAGAAACCTTAGTTTCTTTCTTCTCAATATTTCCAAAACTTCGACCCTTCGAACTTCGCTCTTTCGAAACCAGCGTACACTTTGGCGGCATGCCTGAAACCAGCGATGGTCCTAGATCTGAAGCCTTCGACAGAGCCGTCGTCGCTCATCCAGTAGATGAAGTCTGATTACCTCCAATGAGGCTACGACAGCGTCGCCATCGCCTTTAAGGAAGACGACATCTATAGTGCAAACTCGAGTTCGTGGCATAATAAAAGGTGAAACAGATCCAGTTCGCGATGCGGCCCACCACCCACCACCATCCCTAACGCCACTCTAGCATGACCCCAACCAATACGGAATAATGTCGTTGTGGCCATCAATCGCGTATTTTAGATATGTTAAAGGTAGGGGGTTTCAGAAAGATAAGAGTTTAGTATTGAGTACTTGAAGTATTACACCAAGAAGCATCAGATGTGGAATGCTCAATAGTGTCACCTCCAACTTAGGGAAAATTCTAGTAATATAGTAAGCTATTAGGCTCTAGCCCATATGGACCCATATAATCCTACAATAACTTATTGGGTTTGTATATAAACATATTAATATTTAATATATATGTTAAATATATTCAACAATCTCTTCCTATGTGCACCATACAGTACAATCCAATAAGGTAATCAGTGTAATGTTCAAACAAACATAAATCATTCATATCCAGTCCAAGTCAATCAACTCGGATCGGTCAAAGATTTTTAATAATAAAACATTAAACTCAACCAACATTTGCAATCAAACTAAGTAAATCATCGTTCTTGTGAATCTGTTCTGAGATCAATATAACAATATAAATACCAAGAGTTTTAGATTAAATCTAAACTCATCCAAATCCAAACATCTAAAAATCAATCTTAAAATCAGTTCACAACCAACATATGTATAATAATCAAGTATAAGTAGGCCAGTCAAAATAGTCTAAGGCTTTACAAATATAAGAAAGAAGCATAATAATCATAATGTTCACAAAATAGAAATAACAAAATGTAAGTCTCAAATAAATGAACTCCAACATAATGGGTTGTAGCAAGTAAACTGTCAAGTTCCTTACTACTTTAAATGATATATTCATATATCAAGTTGGTCGCCTTTCAAATATGAATTTCATATTATCATGAATTCAATCATTTGATAAACTACTAAAAATGTCTAGTTCTACTAAAAGAACTTAGCATCATTATTAGGCAAAGAAGAACATATATCAATGTCATAAAATATCATAATATCATGTTCATAAGCATCAAGCCAGTTTCATAAATTATGAACGAGGCCTAAATAGTTTAAGTTATAAAGAGTCATCAACCTAAGTTTATTTGTAAAAGAGTAATGATTGTCTCGTTTCACAGAATAAGACTAATAGTCACGTCACTTATAATAACCTAGTCTTGTAATGTGAAGTTTTAATTGAGAACAAGAACAATAGGCTTCTTATATAATCAACTATTTCTATGTTTCAATTTGGAATGTCACAATTACTAATTCCTTAAAGTTAAATAATCTAACATCAAGTTTGGAATGAGATCATTTAACAAAAAATGATAAGTCAACCTGGTAGGATTGTATCATTAATTTTGGAATGACATAAGCTTCCCATATAGACCTTTTGAATTGGATTAAAATCATCTCATCAATTTGGAATGAGATAACTCACCATTTTCAAAATAGTTAGCAACCACAATCATTGATGAAACATATTAATTGTGCTTATCATTTGGCCAGCAAAGGAAGATTCGATAATTCAAAACACACAATTAAAGGTAAGTAAATGATAATTAAAACTTGTCTACATAGTCTTTAACCCCATTTTCCCCACTATTTTGAATAATCGATCTTTAGGCAAACCTTTTGTGAAAGCATTGGCCATGTTATCCTTCGATCTCATATCGACCAAGGTGATAACTTCTTGTTCTCTTAGATAATTCAACAACGCATGTCTCAATCTCACATGTTTTTTCTTTGAATTAAAGAGAGCATTCTTTACAACTTAGATTGCTGTTTAATTACCACAAAATAAACTTAAAGAATTAATCTTTAATTGAGTCAAAGGAATATCCATAATCAAATTTTTTATCCACTCTGCCTCTTCACCAGCTGAGGCTAAAGCAAAAAGTTTTGATTCCATTGATGACAACGCAATACAAGTCTGTTTTTTAGATTTCCAAGTAACATCAGCTCCACCCAGAGTGAATACATATCCATTGGTAGATTTACTATTTCCAATTTTTAAACACCATGAGACATTAGACGTGAAATGCTCAACATTATTACCTCTAGCTTAGGAAAAATCCTAGCAATATAGCAAGCCATTGGGCTCCAGCCCATATGGGCCCATATAACCATACAATAACTTATTGAACTTGTATGTGAACATATTAATATTTAATATATACGTTAAATATATTCAACAAGATATGAGTTTTCTCACAAAGGTTTTGGGAATTCGTTTTACTAGATTTGAGTTGTGATTTTGTACTTAGCTTGCTTATTGTGTCATTTCATTCAATAATTGTTGTTTTAATTTTTTTATCTCGGGACTGAGGTTGAATGGTGTTCGAACAAGATGAAGATCACAAGGTCAGAAGGATTCGAAACTTGGTGACGGTTTTTTTACATTTTCTAGCAGTTTTTAATATAGGAAATCATATTTTAAAATTGAAAATAAAAAAATGTCACATAAATTTGGACTGAACCTAATCTAAAAAATCACACATTTAAATTTTGTAAGAATAAAAATAAATAATTTTTTTTTAAGAATTAAAATCAAACTTTTAAATTTTTACAAACCATACAAAATATATTTTAATCTTTTTTATTTATCAATTCAAATAATGGATCCTGAATGTGTTCCACGCCATCCCTTTTCATCCCATTTTTTTTTCTTTCCAATCCAAAATAGCCGTAACAAAAGTACTGAAAATGATGGAATGAGTTTCATTACTTTTCATTCCATTTTTTAATTTCTCAATTCAAAATCCAAATAATGGACCTTGAATCTATTTAACCCCATCACTTCTCATCCTAATTTTTTTTTCTTTCTTTCAATCCAAAATAGTCTAAGTTTGTAAAAGGCCAGTGATAGTAGGTTCTGATGTGCTAGTATAGTATAAATGCTAATGAGAGTAATCTTTTGAGAATGTACTTGATACAATGTTGTTAGATAACTGTTATAACATTGCTATAGCGTCATAAGGTGGTGTTTTTTTTTACCCCTTTGTCATAGGCAATTTGTGAAGGGAGGTCAACTATAACGGTGGCATAGGCTGAATGGTGTGTTTATATGATAGAATTTTGGTCTTTTGCCATTGACATCCCTGTTGACTAGTATTAGTACTTATTGATTGGGTACACGTAGGTATTTATCCAAAACTCGATGAGTGGGTATATTGTATACAATATCACTTAGGTGAAATAAAATTATGTTTTGTTTGGCTGTTAGAGAAGAGAAATAGAGTTGATGGAAAGAGAAGAAAAATAATTTGAAAAAGGAAAAATAGAATAAAAATAAGATAGAATGTTCAGTTGTTGGTTTAAGAAAAATAGATAAAAAATAAAGTGAAAATAAAATTATAATTTTTTTGGTATAAATGAAATGAGAGTAGAGAATTAAATAAATGGACAAAAATACTATTATGCTCATGCTTTAGTTGTTCCAGACTTTCAATTGCATTAGTTTTGTTATCACAAATTCAACCGGATACAAACATAAAATCATTTCCTTACAAATTCAATCGGGGGACCCTCATTCCCCAAATTATTTCTCTCTTAAACCATCACTACCAAATTGTAAGAGTTATTAATTTTGTCACCCATCCGCTCCATTTCTTTGTTGCCAAATTAACGCTTAACACGGGTTTGGATGAGGAGAAATAAAAGAAAAATATTGAAAAAATTAATGTAAATCCCACATTTTTAAACAGTATCTTAATTTAAATATTTATTTTTAATTATATTTTATTTCTTTTCGTTTCACACAACCAAACCACCCCTAATCTATGCAAAACATAACTTTTGTTGCTAAATTATATGGTTAATTTTTTTTTGAAGAATTATATTGTTAATTTGTTCTTAAATGAAACTAATTGTGACTTCACTCCTTTTCAAATCTTGTGTATTCTTTAAACATTTTTGCAAACTTAAGTTAGAATATAATGAAAATTAAACTCATCTGATCAAACCTTTTTCTTTATTATCTTCGGTTATATATATATATATAGATATATATATATATACACACATACATACTTAAAACACTTCAAAAATGAAAATAAAAAAAATATATTTAATAAAAACTAAAACGAAAAAATAATTTACAAAATAAAAAAAGCTAAATTACAATAGAAAAAAAAAATCAAGACTTAAGTTATTAATTAATTATTTGATTTTCTTCTATTTTGACGATTCACAAGTCATACACAGTGAATCCGATCATGCTACACGTAGAGACTTGGTGTGCCACGTGGCCAAGCGCTTGGAGCTAACCACCACACTAATCCCTCTTTCCCATTCTCATTCGCGTTTCGCACCAAATGAATGGCTCCTTCCAGTTCCCATAGTCAACAACAACAACAACGCTCTCTTCTCACTCTCTCCACAATCTTCCCAATTCAAACCTGCACTGTTGCTTCCCGCCAAAATCTCTGCATCTCCAACACCTCTGTCTCTGCTTCCAGAAAAAACTCAACCTCTCCAACTTTTCTCGCTACGGCTTCTCGCAAATCTGAGCCTATGCTCCCTCCTTTCAACCTTTTGATTACTGGCTCAACCAAAGGTTAATTTACTTCTTCACTATAAATTAAATTACAATCCATAACTTTATCCTCGCTTTCTCAATTAGACATTCTTAGCACTCTCTCTTCTTTCCTTTAGGTACATTTCACACGCTATGTCTACAACTAGCCAAAAAAAAAAAAAAAACATCTCACTCTATATCTTTACCTATATACTACTTCAAGTCCTTTTTATAAGAAATAAATTATAGGTTTGAATCCTGGTGGCCCTTGAATATGGAGTAAATTGTTTGAAAGAATATTCACTTGTGTGCGCTCAAGGTCCTCCACGAAGATTTGTCATTACTTTCAGCAAGGACCAACCAATACAATGCTTATCAAAAAAAGTTATATTATTTTTGGCAAGGGCCAATACCATGCTTATCACAAAAAGTTATAGTGTAAAATACATTATCTCTTTTTTCTTATAAAATACAAGACTGACCGTTGGTAGTAACCTTCAATTTAACCATAACAACCTTATAAAACAATTTAAATTATTTATTGTTTATTATAAATACAAAATATAATTTATATATTTGGAATATATATTGACTATGAATTTGATTAAATATTTATCCCATGCTAGAATGCTATTGTTTTTTTTTTGGAGTAGAATGATGTTCTGTTAGCTTGAATTGATAATGTAAGTACCTCACAATTTAGTTGCTAATTTAATTGAAAATGCAACTACATTTCTACTTGCCTCCATCTAAGAATTTACTTGAGCTTTAGATTTGAGTTTCGAATTTAGGTGCAACACTTGATTGAACTGAAGAGATTCAAATTAATTGGAGCTCTGCTAAGTAGCCCGTGTTTGTCTCACAAGTACAAGTACACAGACACGTGCACACAACATAATATATATATATATATATATATATATATATATATTTTTTTTTTTTTTTATATGATTCAGGAATAGGGTATGCGTTGGCGAAAGAGTTTCTAAAAGCTGGTGACAACGTCCTGATTTGCTCAAGATCAGGTTTGGAGAAACTCTTGGTGTTTCAATATGTTTCATCCATGCACTTTGTTTATTTTGTGATTTAATATACTTATTCAATGTCTTTCAAATTTTATATCACTGTTGATTCAACTGTGATCACCTTTTTTTTTTACCACTTAGTACCTTTTAATTATGTTACTGGAGGTTGGAAAAAAAAATTACTTTCGAATTCACTGCACATCTTCATCTACCTTTTTAACCAGAAATTCAGTCATATGCTATTTGTTTATTGCTCTAGGATTTGATGTGATTTTGTTGGTGAAAATTTTCCAAAGAAGAATGCAACTTATATTTATTTTTCATTTTAGCTCTTGGCATTAGAACATGAGAGTAAATCAGTTACTTTATTATATTTATTTTCAATATATTTATTCTGTCAAGAGGGCGAGCCCTGATATAGCTGTAAAGTTGTGTCTTTGTGACTTGTTGGTCATGAGTTCGAATTCGAAAACAGCCTCTTTGCATATGCAATGGTAAGGTTGCGTACAATATCCCTCCCCATTACCTGCACATAGCGTGGAGCCTTTGGGTAATGGGGTACGTAGTTTTTTTATATTTATTCTGTCAGATAATCATTTAAGGATATCTGTTTCCTTTCTGCTTGTTTCAGTCCCTATTATTTGTGCTTTCTCTTGAAATTTGAAGTCATGTTACAACTTATTTCTGAAAGCCTGAGATTTTACAGTCTTATTTATTTGGTGTGTCTGTGTTTCTCTATATCTTTGTTTTCATCTAATAGATGAAAGGGAAAAGACTGCTGTCCAGAACTTGAGAGTAGAATTTGGGGAGCAGCATGTGTGGGTACCTCTTCTTAAACTTCTTTGTTAGTAGTATCCCATCTATGATAAATACTTACCTGGTTTAACCTCTTCTTAAACTTCTTTGTTAGTAGTATCCCATCTATGATAAATACTTACCTGGTTTAGGTGTGTGTTCTCATGTTCACACTTTGTTTCCTGCACAGAACTAAATGTGACGTGAAAAATGCAGAGGATGTGAAGAATTTAGTTTCATTTGCTCAAGAAAAACTGAAATACATTGATATATGGATATTAACGTCTGATTTCTTGTTGTGATTGTTTATTTTGCATACATTGGTGGGAAAGTATTGTTAAGATTTACTTTTAATTAGTTCCTATTTCGAAGTCATGGTCTAGAGAAATGATTTTTAAACTACTTTCTGTAGTGCCATATATCATATTATGTTAAGTTCAAAAAACATTATGTAACATGTTCTACCTGGATCCTTTTACTGTGAAGTGATATGTGTTTCCTTTTCTGCAAATAAGCAATTCTGAGTGCAGTTATATCTGCAAATTAAAGAATTAGTAATGGCTTTCTTAGAAAAATCTGCTAGTGTGCTAACACCTAAACTGAATTTTAGCAAATGACCTATTTGGAAGGTGGATACTTTATATTGCTAGCCACACCGTTATTTACTTATTACTTCTTATAGTGGAACTTGAACTTGAGACCTGACTATTAGTAAATGTTTGCCATCAGTACCTGGAAACTTATGTTTTATTAATTACTTAGGCTTTACAGAATTCTTTGGTCATCTTGTTGTCTTTTACACCTAGCAATAAGTATTTCCTTTCCATGCTCCCCCTTCTCAGAGCAATACTGAAGTTTTATCAATTTTATTTTTAATTCCAGCCTTTCATTCAATATATTTGTTGAGTATACTAATTCTACTCTTTCTCACCTTATTTTGAGAATGACGCAGATCAACAATGCTGGATCAAATGCATATAGCTATAAGCCACTTGTTGAGGCTTCAGATAAAGATCTTATGTGAGCTTCGTTGCATTTTTTACCCTAAATGTCAAGTTTTTAAATTATAACAATTTTTGAAATTCTTTATTCTTTGCTTGCAGTGAGGTGGTTACAACAAATACACTTGGCTTGATGATATGTTGCTGAGAGGTAAAATATATTCTCATCTAAGAGGTACTATGAAATATGAACAAACGGGTGCACTGTTATGCATAATAGATATTTAGTTTCCATTTAGGCAATCAAGATGATGGTGAACCAACCTTGCGGAGGTCATATTTTCAATATAGATGGAGCATGTTCAGATGGAAGACCAACTCCTAGGTACTTTTTTGGCTTTATTGGAGTATTTCCTTCATTGGTTTGGCACAATTTCCTTCTTATACTGCTGAAATATTGCGGTTTATTTGTTAATTGGACAGCCAGTCAAATTAGGCATGGTTGCTAATTGTTTATACTGCTTCCTGTGCTCTACAAATCTAGAAAGGTTCACTTCTATAGTGGTCTCTTGGCCAAAAGTCTTGTATGATTTTGGTTAGCAACATAGCAAAAATAATTTATGATGCTAAATAACCATTATCAGTTGCTATTTGATATACTAAATCAGTTTTTGTTAACCATTCGGTAAATCATGGTTCAGTCTCACATAGTCACATTGATTTTGCTCTCACTTTATTGAAAGTGATAGATCACGAGTACTTTCTAGTTTCTTCACTTTAATTATTTATAAAGTATCTTCAAATACTTGCAAAGGCAGCAAAGCTTATGAGGTAGCATATTATCAGTGATGTCAATAGAAGTTAGTTTTTGGATGAAATCCAGAAATGCACAGTTGATTCCACGTGAAATCATAATAACATACAAAATTATGACCAGTTTTATCTGTACGATGGTGAAAATTCACGATTTCTTCCTGTATTTCTTAGGTTTGCTGCATATGGAGCAATAAAGAGAAGTGTGGCACAGTTAACAAAGTCATTACAGGTTAATGTTTTGTATGTTAAAACTAATGTTTCTGTTCATGTACTTTGACTATCTACTATTCTAGTCATTTCCTGTCCATGTGTGTTCATTTTTTTTTTTTTTTTTTTGTTATTTCCTGTCTGTTTTTTTTTTTTTTTTTTTTTTTTTTTAGAGTATCAAGTCAGGTTACTAATTTTGTGGTGTTTCATTGTTTCTTGCTTTCTTTGACTCCTAGCTGTTATAATAAATGAGAGATCTGTTTTACAATTATCAGTTTGATCATGTTTAAAAAAAAACTATGGTTCTTATCTAGCATATAAAAAAAAAACAGATGGATTCAGACCCATAAAAATTCTACCAAAACATATTTTGTATCGTCATTCTCTAAATGTTTAGACTATGAAATTGTGCTAACTACAAACTTATAAAACTTATGAGCCACACTATGAAATTATGAGAAAGGTGATTGAGTATAAATTAAGAGAAGAGATGGGGATTGCAGAGTATAAATTTGGTTTTATATTAGGAAGGTCTACAACAAAACCATTTATCTTTTGCGGGAGTTGATGGAAAGGTACCAAGGAAAAGATAGAGTTGTTGGGTATGGCTTATACTGTGCCGTCAGCAGATAGGCACGGGGGGTCCGGGCGAGTTGCCCTGGCAGGGGCTAGGGGGCAGCGCCCCCGGGACTTTTTTCGAGACCTTGTATTGTTGTTGGCCTTGTGTTTTATTATTTGTAGTTTGGGCTTAGGCCCATGAATAACTACGGTGCTTAGGGTTTCTAAGCCTATATTTCCTTGTAATTTAAGTGCAATTGTACTAGTGTGTGAGAGAATATAGTGAATAGCTGGACGTAATTCACATTGGGTGAATCAGGGTAAACTCTGTGTGTTGTTTTCTTCTTCCCTTTTCTCTCTTCTCGATTGTTGTGTGATTGCTCGGTACCCAATAAGATTTAGGGACTTATGTATGGTTTTTATTGATATGGAAAACTTACGATCGAGTGCCAAGAATTGTGTTGTGGAAGACTTTTATAAAAGCAAGGTGTTCGTGCTGCTTATATATGGACTATATAAGACATGTATGATGGGGTAACTACTAGTGTGAGAACTCCAGGATGCAAGACTAGGACTTTCTTACAGGGGATAGGATTACCTCAAGGCTTAGCCTTGAGTCCTTATTTGTTTAATTTAGTCTTGGCTATGCTTATTAATGACATAAAAAAGATTATTCCTACTTACATGCTTTATGCCAATGATATAATTTTAATTTAGTCTTACAGTTGTTCCTTTTTTTTTAGTTATTTTTCTCTTCATTTCTCCCCTCCTCCTCTCACCCCTATTTTATTTTAGCTTATTTTCTCTCTCTTTTGTCTTATTTCCACTTTTTCTTCCCTTCTCCCTTTGTCTTTCTTTGTCTTATTTCCGATCTATCATTGAGTTCATCTTCCACCAATCCCAATTAACTTGGGTTAAAGGTGCTGTTGATGTTGATGAAGGAAAGCAATTAACTTGTTAACCTTAAACTTGAGCTTCAGAGACAAACTTTGGAAACAAAAAGTTTTTGCTTAAGCAAGAATAAGACAAAGTATATGCTTTGCAGTTTTAGCAAGAGACAAAAGAAATATGAGGTATAGATATAAATGGGAGAAGTTGTCATACTGAGGTTTCTAAATTTAAATATCTAGCATCAAGACTACAAATAATGGGGAAATTAATGAGGATTTTAAACACAGCATACAGCGGGATAACTAAAATGGAGAAAGGTATCGTATGTTATTTGTGATCGCAAACAACCTACAAGCTCAAAGACAAGTTTTTTTGTCTTGCTATATGTTCAGCTATACTTTATAATAATGAATGCTTGGCTTTAAAAGGACAATAAGAAGAAAAAAAAGGTGGGAGTAGTAGAAATGAGAATGTTGAGACAAATGTGTGGCCACACAAGAAAGGACAAGATACAAGATGATTGTATATGAGGAGATATTGGTGTAGCACAGATTGAAGAAAAGATGGCAAAAAATCATTTTAGATTGTTTGTACATGTACAAAGAAAGCTATTGGAAGCACCAATAAGGAGAGTAGATTGCATGGTTTTTAGTCTTATGAAAAATGGAAGAAGGAGACCAAGGACATTGGAGGAAGTTGTTAGAAGGGATCTCTTGGTAAATAATATTTCTAAAGATTTGGTCTTTAACTGAGCCAAATGGCATCGTATGATCCATGTTCCCGACTTCACCTAGCGGAATAAGGCTTTTGTTGTTTGTTATATTCTCTAAATATTTTAATAGGATAGGATTAGTAGCAACGATGAGAATGTTCCAGAGGTGAATGGACAAGCTAGACAAAATAGGATTAGAAATGAATGCATTAGAGAGAAAGTTTGGTAGCCCCTTTTTGTAGAATAAATTGTTGAATCTTGCCTTAGTTTGTTTGAGCATGTGTGGAGAAGGCTTGTGGAGGCCATAGTCAAGAGCACAACTAAGAAAATATACAGTTGAAACCTTTAAGAGGTATTTAGACGTCAAGGATTTCTCTATATACTTGATATACAATGTAATGTTATGATAAGTATGATTCATATAGCTGACCCCACTTTGTGGAAAAGTCTTAGTTGTGGTCATTCTCTCAATGTAATTCTTGGTGTTAAAAAAGAAATGAGCTCATCACCTAATATTTCCGAATAATCAGCAAAACTAGAAAATGTTTAGGATTGACTTATGTGGTGGGCCTCTTGAGTTGACTGACAATGCTTGATCATATCTAATAGAATTTTAAGTTGAATTATTCTACCAAAATTCTTTAGCTGCTTACAACATGGTGTTTTGACATTTGTAGCTATTTGTTGGAGTTTTAAGCCAGTAGAGAATTTTTTTTTTCTATTCATTCATGATACATTTGTTGTGCAGGAATTCGATCAGTTATTGATTGGAATAGCAGTTAGTAGCAATAGCAATTAATTATTTAGTATACTAGCTGTACAGTCAGTTAGTTAGTTATACTAACTGTGGGGAGGGGTCTGAAATTATAAACAGGAGGTGGGTGGCTGAGGAAAGGGTAGCTTGTAAGCAGAAAGTATTAGGAGGCTGTGACACCTCCAATAGTCACAACTGTAACAGCAGGAGCTAGTCTCCAAGATATCAATAAAGATTCATTCTTTTCCTTCTTTCTTCTCTTAATCTGGTCCAGTTCCTATCAGTTATCTTGTAAAATTTTATAAAATTATTTAGGTACAAGACAAAATGAAAACTTAATGCTTTCTTTTAGATAAATATGTCTTCCTTTGTCTTCCTCCGTTTTCCTAATAAAGTTGTTTGAATAAGAATTATAATTATGGCTATGCACATACATGTGTACATATATAAGACAGTCTTCTTGATATTTTACAGGCAGAATTGTGGATGCAAGATGTTAAAAACGTCGTGCTGCATAATCTTTCAGTAGATTTTTCTTTTTATATCCTGTGATAATGTATGATGGGCATGGATTCATGGATGCGAAAACGTGCATGTTTCTCTAATTTAAGTATTGTCATAGTTATTAAATTCATATAATAGAGGGAAAAATGTGTTTTGCATCCCTTTTCTTTCGGTCAAACTTAGTCAAGATCCCTCTACTAATCCTTTGTAAACTTCAATAAATTAGATTTATTAGAAATCTTTGTTATTATTTTGTGCTATCCTATTAGATATCCATCAGCCCTTCAATAAATCTACTGTGGTTTTCAGGATCTCATTCAAATTACAAAAGAGCAGAAGATATTTGAGATATTTGCTTATGCAGATCATGCTGGAAAATGAGGACGGATTTAATTTCCCAAATTGTCCCTTCTGTAAAAAAAAAAAAACATTGTCATACTGCCATTATTAACTTGTCATGCAAGTTTAATAGATTGAATATTAAAGAAAAGGGAAAGAAAAATCATATCGAAAGAAAAATACCATCGGTGCAAGAGTATAGTAGATTAGTAGATAAAATCCTTGAAAGGAGAAAGGCTTGAAGAAGAATTTGGCCTGACCAGATTAAAGAGAATTATGGTAAAGATTAGCGGAACCTTAAACACATATAGCTGCAAGTTATTGCCACAAAAATTCTTAATTTCCTGAATACTCCTCGCTTGGTACTTTTTTTATATTATTTAAATGTGGCTATTTAGTGTACTCTAATATTTTCTTATATTTCTCGTTGTTTCACCTTAAAGACATGAAACACATTATGAAAGGCTTCCTACAGTTTTAATGGTCGATGCTCTCATCTATGTTGTTGACAGTTGTTTATTTTTCTTTTTCTTTTTCAATATTTCAGCCAGGAATGGTTACAACGGATCTTCTCATGTCTGGTGTTAATACAAAGCAGGTAGATATGCAACCAAGTTATATCTTTATTTTTTTTCTTAGTTTTTTGGACTGACTGGCTTCTTTGTTATATGCAGGCAAAGTTTTTCATTAATGTCTTGGCAGAACCAGCCGAAGTGGTAAGATTTTCATAGCAGGGAATGGTGATAGATAAGCTAGCATTTTGCCGTGTGGTGTACCAGCATTATGATCACCTGATAATAAAAAATTATATGCTCATTCATGTTGCATAAATTTCTACTTGTGACCAACTTCATGCAAATAAACTAAAGTAGAAGAGTGATAAGAATCTATTAAATATTCCAAGTAAACTCCTTCATGATATTACTGTTATAAACCAATTCCTCAAAAAGATTAAGGTATAAGATTAAGGCACATGAATGTTCTTATATAAAATTTCTAACATGCCCCTCACACGAGCACTTTGGGTTTGAAGCCTGGACAAAGCACAAACCCGTTTACCTTGTGCTAAAATTTAACATTAGTTGAATTAGATAATGGGTCGGCAAGGATCAAACTCTAGACCACGTGATCACATAGATTCTGTTATAGTTTGAGGAAAATGTTTTCTTTCTAATGATGATTGTATTCAAAATCCAGATTTATAGATAGATAAGCTATGTGCTGGAAACTAGGAGCTAAAATTGAATGAGAAATCTTCTCCCCCTGGCAGAGCTAGTCACTCTTGACTATAGAAATACATATAATAAGAGTCCTCACTAGTTTGAAAGCCTATTCCCAGATATTTTCAGTTAAGATGAAGCCTAAACTACAATAGTTAATTTGCATGCATTATCACTTCGTTTCACCCATGGACATGTTCTCATTTGCGTACAACGTGGGCAGTTTCCATAGCATAATCTAGCATTTCAATCTTGTTTAGAACGTAATGCTTTCTTTTCTTTAACTTTACTGAGATTGGCATTCGGTGCAAGAAGGAACCGATACATTCTTGAAGATTGAACTGCATAAATATTTGTGCCATGTCCAACTTTTGTTTCTTTTTTTAAATATCTATTCATCCTCCCACTCCATTTTTTAAAAACTTTGAATAGCATTCTTTGCCTCTAAGCGAAACTAAAATTTACATGATTGAGGGTAGGATATAGGTAATAAAATAACTTGGTTAGCTGTAATAGAAAAAAAAAACTTGGTTAGAACTACCATTAGGCATTGAGTAAGTATTAAATGAATCATCAAAGCATTTGATATCTTAAAACATAGAAAGAATTATTTATTTTTTTTTTGCTGAAAGAATTATTATTACTTATTTCATTTAGTGGCAAATAAAATTATGGAGAAGACTATGTCCTTAAAATACAAATCAAAAGATTTATAGAAAATTATATCAATACACTCATCACAATTTTAATGTAATGATTTTCAATAAGAAATTTTATTGATCGATTTCTTAATATTTTTTGAAGAAATTTATTAGTGAGATGAATAAAATCATGAGAATGAGTTTACAGTTTGTAGAATTAAAGTGGGAATTGCTAATTCCCAAGACAAAATTCTGTTGACATTACCGGCTTCTACACACACATGTACATTAGCATTTGAATTTCTTTAAGTATATGGAATAAGTGATTTTTATACACTTCTTTTTAATTATATGAATTAAAATTAATGTACTATAATTTTTTAGTGAATTAAATTAATATAAAAGTCTAAAATAACATTTTATTTTATTTAAATTGACCATACTAATATAATTACAACGGCCTTATCAACGATAATAAAATTTGTTAGAATTTAAAATAGAATGTAATATGATTTAATTTAAAACTGAAGAAGATAGACTACTTATAATTACGATAATTAATACAACATAATTTTAACTTAAAAATAATACTTCTTAAGTTATTATCATATACAATAAATTATGATTTCATTTAAATAATTATAATAATAACATTATCATTGTGCATTATTTTTTGACAACGAAAATTTATTTTCATTGAATAAAAGATAGTAGAAAGCAAGAAAAAATCACCGCGTTTATATTATAATTATTTAAATGAAATCATAATTTTTTTTTGGGGGGGGGGGGGGAATGGAGAGTGAGAAAGAAGGAGGGAGAAAAGACGTAGAGGAAATGGGTGGGGAGTTGGAGTTTAGGAATTATGCATAAAAAATGGGTTACAACAAAATTTGGGTAAATGAGTTTGCCTCTGTAGCTAATTCTTGAAGGGAACTGCTTCCTACACCAGAAGAGTTCTAATATACTAACAATTTTGCTGAAATGTCAATAGTGTCCTTGTTTCTTTTCTCTTTCTTGTTAACATACACCAGTTTGGCTTTGCTTTTGTGAAGTTTTCTATTTCTTCCTTGTTCTTCCGGATTCGCGGCACTTCTTGCTTCATGCTTGGTTTTTCGTTTGGCTGCTTCTTGCATTATTGTTTTGGTGGTGGAGGTCGTGGTTAGCATTCGTAGAGGTTTGGTTTACCGTTTTCGTCATCGGAGGTACATTCTGTGTAGCAATACATAGGACTTATACGGATTGGCAATCAGTAAGACTTTTTTTTTTGTTTTTTTAAATGTTTTTTTAATTAATGTATTTGTGAGATGTGTATTTTTTGTTGTTGATTTTGTATTTGTCCTTTTAAGTAATGTATTGAATTTGAATTAAAATAACGGTGTCATTTTTGTGAATATGATTATTATGTGTATAGTTTGTTAATGATAATTTATTTTGAATTTGTTTGTTAAGATGGACAACAATTACTGGATGCACGATAATATTATGTCTGAAAAAATTAATATGACTGAAGACAACGAAGGCGAACCATTTGCGTTTGAAAATAACAAGTCTTCAATTGATTGTTCTGATGCCTTCAACAATACTTCAAATGTATTTATATGATATAGTATTTCCTGAAAGCCAATAAATGAATTCTTTCAGAAGATTAATGATGTATTCTAAATTTTTGTAGGTGTTTAATTCTCGTGAGGAGGTATTGCAATGGGCTCGTGGTGTTGCATATGAGTTGGGTTTTGTAGCTGTGATAATGAGGTCTGACATAGCAACTGGAAAGAGGGGAAGAACCTCATTTATTTTGATAGGTTGTCAAAGGAGTGAAAAGTATAGAGCATTCAACAAAGATTTAGTACGGATGACCACTAACACTAGAAAGTGGGGTTGTCCTTTTAAGTTGCGAGGGAAACCCATTGTAGGAGGTAAAGGTTGGATGGTGAAGTTAATATGCAGGTTATATAACCATCGTTTGGCTAAGTCATTAACTGAACATTCATATGTTGATCGTTTAACTGAGGAAGAGAAGGTTATTGTTGTTGAAATGACAAAGTCAAGGGTTAAACCAAAGAATATTCTTCTGACTTTAAAAGATCGCAATCTGGAAATCTGTACAACAATGAAACAAGTCTACAATGCAAGATATGCGTACCGTACTTCTATAAGAGGCAATAATACTGAAATGAAACAATTAATGAAGCTTCTTCAACGCAATATGTATATCCATTTGCATAGAGTAAATGATGAAAATGTTGTACAAGACATCTTCTGGGCACATCCAAATGTAGTGAAATTGATAAATTCATGTCATTTGGTATTCCTCATTGACAGTACATACAAAACGAACATGTATAGGCTCCCTTTGCTTGATATTGTTGGTGTGACACCTATTGGGATGACATTTTGACCTGCTTTTGCGTATATGGAGGGCGAACATATCAACAATCTTGTCTGGGCTCTTGAACGATTTAGAGGGCTTTTTTTAAAGAGTGATTTTTTCCCTAAAGTCATTGTCACAGACAGAGATACAACACTGATGAATGCAGTCAAAGATGTTTTCCCTAACACAACCAACTTGTTGTGTCGGTTCTACATTGACAAAAATGTGAAGGCAAAATGTAAAACGCTTGTGGGACAAAACAATGCATGAGACTATTTGATGGAAGCATGGGAAAGTCTTGTAGATTGTGTTTCTGAAAAAGTATATGATGATTGTCTTATGAAATTTGAATGTGCTTGCGCACCGTGTCCAATATTTTTTCGATATGTGGAAGACATGTGGTTGATTCCCCACAAAGAAAGATTTGTGACGGCATGGACTAATAAAGTCATGCATTTTGGAAGCACTACTACAAACAGGTAAATCCTTTGCAATACATTGATGACATTAGGATTTCAATAATTTTTACATTTTTCAAATTAATTGTTTTAAGCTTTAATTGCAGGGTTAAGTCTGCTCATTGGACCTTAAAGCGGCTACTATAGGATAGCCTTGGAGATCTGTGTAATGTTTGGGATGCCATGAACAACAAGATCACGTTGCAACACAGTGAAATAAAGGCTTCTTTTGAGACAAGCACACATGTCGTTGGACATGTGTTTAAAGTTACCTTGTACAAAAGACTCGTTAGCATGATTTCAAGGTATGCGTTAAATGAAATTGCTGCGGAGTTTAAGCGAGTTAGTTATGCAGGCGTTGAAAGTTCTCATTGGGGATGTGTGTTGAGAACCACGCATGGTTTGCCTTGTGGATGTGAACTAGCCAAATATGTTCTTGGCAGCATACCACTGGGTGTTGTACACATGTTTTGGCAGAGGTTACATTTCTTAGACCAAGGTGTTGATGAGTGCAAAGTTAGCATAAAAGAAGAGATGGAAGCAATATCCAAACGATTCGAAAGTCTTGACATGTGTGGCAAAGTTACTCTAAAGACTAAACTCAAAGAAGTAGCATATCTTGATAGAACTTCCATGTGTCCTCCTTTTGAAAAGGCAAAGACAAAAGGGGCTCAAAAGAAAAACGTTACAAAACACCAAAGATCAACCAAGCAAGATCCATCGTACTTTGAGTACGTGAATGCGTTACATTCTCAGCATGATAGTTGCTCATCTCAACAACGGTCTACATCAACATCTTTAGGACCTATACCCATGGGTAATATTCCAATGTTGGATCAATTTCTGCCGTGCATGAGGAAATACATTATTGGTGTATGTGATGTTAAAGCCGATGGTAACTGTGGCTATCGTGTTATTGCGAGTTTACTTGGTTATGGTGAATATGCATGAGCTGTGGTTCGCAATCATTTGCTTAAAGAACTTACAAAATGGTCTGATGAATATATTCTGTTGTTTTGGTGGGTCACACAGACTTGAGGAGTTAAAGCGATCACTCCTTGTGGATGGATTGTCCAAGGTAAAGGTTTGTACTATGTTTTGTTTTCAAATGATTTCAATAATTTTTACGTTTGTTATAAAAGTCTTGCATTGTGTTGTCTCAGGTTACAGTGGATAAATGGATGGACATTATTGACATGGGTTACGTGATTGCTTCACGGTATAACCTTGTATTGTTTTCTCTTTCTCTCAAACAAAGTATGACATTTTTCCCTCTTAGAAGTCAACCGCCTTGAGATCCTGTTGTCCATTGCATCATTTGTATTGGTCATGTGTACGAAAATCATTTTGTTCAGGTATTTGATTTACAATTTTTAATTTTTTAAAGACATCACAACACATGTAATAAACATTTTTGTTCTAACTCTTGACTTTCTGCAGGTGTTATTGCGAGATGGATGTCCCATGCCACCAGCTGCTTTATTATGGTTAAGACATTGTCATTCTCAAGCAAACCAGTGGCCTACTAGTTATGTGACTCGAATGCAAAAGTATACTAATTTGACGAGGTTACCATCAGGATATATGGATTTAGGATGTTAATGTCAACATTTGTACCATGTTTACTTATTAATGTAATCGGATTAGAAAAACCCATGAAATATTGTAAAACCAAGTCTACCACTGAGTCATTGTCAGCATGATAGGCTTTTAATCAAATCATTAATTAAACACTAATGTATCATGGTAAATTTAGTGCAAAAGTAAAAACAACTTAATCAGTTATCTGACATCTACATACAATAAAAACTCAAACTCCGTCATGACCATCTCTCCTATGTCCATTCCTAGGACGTGTAGACTGCACATAAACAATTCGGTCGTCTTTTACACCTCGTGCTAATTTGATACACTGATATGTTACGGTGTAAGCATCAGTGCCAGCGGTAACCATCTGGAGGTTTATCATTCGTTTCAATCTCTCAACAATCTTCTTACACACGGCCTGATAAAAATTGCACAAAAAGTTAAATCAACAACTACAATTATGACTTAATATGACACAAACATCAAAACAAGTCAATTTTACCATTGCATGTCGAGGCATATCAACATCATCATCATAAGTAGCTACATGTGGAGGTGGAACATGCGTTATATCTGGAACACGATGAGGCACAGAAGGAGGTCGTCTAATAAACTCCCCACACTGTGGCAGGGTCATGAATGGATGGGATATTAGGTAAAACCAATCCAAATAATCGGCCTCACACTCACCATGGAAACTAATGAAGTCTTCAGTGGGTGCAAGATACTTAGAAAAGTGTAGCCACATGTTGTCAACCTCCTCTGTGGACGGGGAAGCCAAGCTTTGAAGGCTCGGTATAGGCTGAACATATCCAAATTTTCTGAGAACCCTCTCTGGATGGTATCTTACAATGTATGGGCCCCATCTTATATAACCTAAAAATAGACAAATCACTTCAAACTCACGGAAGGCACGATGATCAACATATGGTGTCCAACAAACACCATCTGTCGTTAACCTATCTAATCGCCTGCAATAGGTTGTCACATGTAATGTCTTCCCTGCCTTCCACTGACATGCCCATGGTTGCCTCTCTTCATAGTCCTCATCTGCAACCATGTTGGCAATGACAGGGAAATGCTTGTATATCCAACTCTGCAGTTACAAAAACGGTAAAAACAAGTTAATGGTTAAAGTATAACCCAAACAACGATTAATGCACAAAATTCAATTACACTAACAAAGGTACCTGTAATAAAGTAATATATCCCGCAACATGTTTACCGTGGTGCTGACACGTGTAGTTTAAGTTGTCATACATGTGTTGGAGTGTAGCTGCCCCCCAACTAAATCTTCCAGCCTGCTGAAGATTACGAAATGCCTCCAAGAATATTACGCCTATATGTGTGGCACTCTTGTTAGCAAAAATAGTACAACCTACCAGATGGAGCAAGTATGCTCTAGCTGCAACTGCCCACTGCATACCGGCCACGACAGGACGATGATGAAAAAAAGAAAAAGAAGATTCCCAAAAAAGGGAAACTTGAGGGGAGTCGCCACTAATGTTTATTTAAGGAAAACGTCGGAAAAACCAAAAAGATAAGACATGGTCTACGATTTTAGAGAAAAAAAGAGTTCGGGAGTCATTTACGCACGAGGAAGGTGTTAGCACCTCACACGTTCGTCATGAAGACGACAACCTTTAATCGAGTGTGCTAAAAATGAAGTGACTTTTTAATTATTTGTCGTCCTTTAAAAACATGACTTATGTTTCTTTTATTTTTGTTTACTTAGAAAAGAAAATCAAATTTTTTTTTTAGAAAAGAAAAGATTTTATATTTTTTTGTTTTTTAGGTCGCAAGGGGTTTGCCCTCGCTCCTACGTATCCCCAAGTGCAATGAGGAATCAAACTTATGTAGTTCTTTTTAGAAAACAGCTTGTGTGTTGGGTTGACTTTATCATGTTTGAAAGATTTGTTTTAATTGCATGAAAAAGAGTCGTTAAGGCGTTGGACCTTGAAACAACGTTGAATTTGAAGAAAAAAATGGAGAGAATCGCTTAAGGCATTGGACCTTGAAGCGATCTTAAATTTGAAGAAAAAAAAAAGAAGAGAATCGCTTAAGGCATTGGACCTTGAAGCGATTTTAAATAATATGAAATATTTTTTTGAGAAAATGGAGAATTGAGTGATTCTTTTATTTGAGTATTTAGCTTTTTTTATTAGAAAAGATTTTGAATTTGCGGTAAACTCTATGAAATCAAACAAGTCGGAGACCCAGCATGATATTCACAAATCTATCCACGTGTTATTGAAACACTACCAAGCGAGTCGAAGACCTAACATGGAGTGCACGAAACATAAGGGCGTACTAAAAATACTAATGAACAGTTGACATAACATGACGTAATCAAATAAATCAAAATGAAAATAGAAAGGGATAGAATAGAAGTGGGGTGTACACTTAGTAATTAGGGGTGCATACAGTACGAACAAGGGGTGCAATCAAAAAAATTATTTAATTACAAAATGGGTCAAATCCAACAGATAAGAGGTGCATTCATGAATATGCGGGTGTGAATAGCATTACGTGCATTGTTTCAAAGTGGGCTAGGCCCAACAGTTAAGGGATGTGCAGTTATAAAATTGGATATGTAGATAGCATTATGTTTTTGGTTTCAAAATGGGCTAGGCCCAGCAGAAAAGATGTTGCAGTTATGAAAATGATGGTGCAAACAGCAGCAATTATTTAAGTTCAAAAATGGGTCAGGCCCAACAAAAAAAGGTCCACTTACAAAATAGTAGGTGTAAATAGCATTACGCGCATTGTTCTAAAGTGGGCTAGGCCCAACATCTAAGAGCACCTTTAGTGCTGGATCTTAGAGAGAGATCTTGGGTTGAAGATTTGTGCTTCCCCAGATCTACCACTAAAGGGGGGATAAGGATCTCCACGTGGAGATTTAGTTCTTCCACAAGAACCCTCAAGATCCGCATGTTTTCCAAAAAAAAATAAATTTTAATGTTATAACATAAATGAGCGGGGAAGAAAACGAAAAAACAGGAACAAGAAACCATACCTGAGGGGGATGCGGAGGCGGAGTGGTGACGGGGTGCCGACGGGAGGCACGCAGTGGGGAGGGGATGACCGTGAGGGAAAGAGAAAAAAACAAGGGAATGGGGAAGGGGAGGAAGAAAGGGAAAAAAAATAAAAAAAAATGGGGGAGGGGTGAATGGGGAAGGGGAGGAAGAAAGGGGAAAAAATAAAAAAAATGAAGGAGGGGGAGGGGGAGGGGGGAAGAAGGAAGGGGAGGAAGAAAAGTAAAAAAAAAAAAAAAAAAAGGAGGAAGGGGGAGGGGGGAACGTTGGGGAATGGAAGAAGGGAAAAAATAAAAAAAATGAGGGAGGGAGAGCGTGGGAAGTAGAAAAGGGGGAAATGAAAAAAAAAATAAAGAAAGGGAAAAGTCTATAAGGGGGGAGGGAAGGAAAAAAAAGGAAGTGAACCGTTGGGAACGTAGGGGAGATGGGGGAAGGGAAAAATAAAATAAAAGGGGGGTAGGGATAGGAGAAAGGGGGGGTAGGGAGATGAAAAAAATGAAAAAACAAACGAAAAAATTCAAAAAACTAGTTGTTAAACTAGCCATTTTTTAAAATTTTTTTTTGCTATAAATTGGTTCACAACTAACCATTGGTGCATACAACTTTCATTTTCATTTGTCAATCTTTTTTCTACAATCTTGTAGTTAAATTTTACTTGTGTGAAATGGATCCAAATCAATTTTATTGACAAAGTTATATAAATTTTTTGCAAAATTACCACATGCCTCCTTCAACCCAAAATTCAGAAAATCGCCCCCCTTTTTTCCCCCCCTCCATTTTTACCACCACTACCACCAAATTATTTTATGTCAAGCACTCAAATCCCTTCCAACGAAAATTCTCAAACATTTCCTTCAATGCCACCAAACAATCCTACCATGGTAGAAAATCATGTAGTTGGTTCACAATTTCCACAGTTTTCTACCCAAATTGGACTAGAAGATGTCGTCGTTGAGGAAGTAGGAGGATCTTCTACAAAAGGGAAGGCTCGAGTCGCCTTCACAATTGAAGAAGATACGTGCCTCATTAGTTCATGGCTCAACCTCTCAAACGATTCAGTTGTTGGTGTTGGTCAAGGAAAAGAAGCGTTTTGGTTGAGAGTCACGGAAATTTACAACAATTTTAGAGGTGAACTCCGCGAAAGGGCATTGAATCAACTGAAATCACGATGGCAAAAAATTAATCTGGGCGTGCAAAAATTCAAAGGTCATTACAAGCAAGCGATATCATTGAAGAAAAGTGGTTGCACGGAGAGCAATGTCATGCTTGATGCATATGCCATATGGAAGGAAGACGAAGGATGCGATTTTGGTTTGGAACATGCTTGGCGACTTTTGAAAGATCAACCGAAATGGTTAGACCAGTTTCCTGAAAATTGCTCTAAAAGGACGAAGATTTCTACAACTGGGGCATATCATCGTCATCTAATGCAGAAACACAAGTGGAAGATGTTGAAGTTGACACACCGTCTCGAATTGCCCGTCCAATGGGACAAAAGGCAGCCAAAAGGAAGAGCAAGGGGAAAGGAGTAGGAACATCTACTAATGTTGTGGACTTGACTGGTGTAGAGGAAGCAATGAAGGAAAGAAATATTGTGAATGCCAAACTAGCAGCCTTACGAGAGAAAGAACTGGAAAAAGAGTATTACGACATTCTCATGAAAGACACATCTACAATGTCTGAAACTCAACTCCAAGACCATCAAGCCTTTTGTAAGATAATTAGGCGTAAACTAGGAATGTAGTATTAAACTACTCGTATTTTATTTTTTTGTTATTGTCTTTTAATTTGATTTAAGTAATAAAGTAGTCGTTACAAAACTAGCCGTTATAAAACTAGTCGTTATGAAGTAGCCGTTATAAAACTAGCCGTTACAAAACTAGCTGTTATAAAACTAGCCGTTAAACTAGCCATTTTTGATTTGCTATATATTTGTTCAATTCTCATTCATTGTTGTACATCTCCTACAATCATTCATACAATGGATCGAAATAATGAGTTCGATAGAGTTTGGAAAGAAACTGTTTATCAAACACTTTACGACGATAGTGATGAACAAATATTGAGCTATCTACATGAGATGTAACATCAAGGAGGCAACAACAATCAACGTCGAAGGCCTAGAAGAGTCATTAATCGCAATCGTGAAGATGGACATCTACGATTGATGAATGACTACTCAGAAAATTCAGTTTACACAGAGACTCAATTCCGACGTAGGTTCCGAATGCGGCGACAATTGTTCAACCGAATTGTCAACGCTCTTAGTAACCACAATGAGTATTTCCAATTGAGACCTGATGTTGTTGGTAGAACGGGTCTCTCGCCGTTGCAGAAGTGTACTGCAGCTATCCGTATATTGGCATACGGATCACCTGCTGATTGTGTTGATGAGTACATTAGAATTGGCGAATGCACCGCAACTCAATGCTTACAAAAATTTGTAAGGGGTGTCATTGAGATATTTGGAGAAGAGTACTTGAGAAGGCCCAACAACAATGACATAAACCGCCTTCTACAAATTGGAGATGCACGAGGGTTTCCAGGTATGTTAGGTTCTATTGATTGCATGCATTGGGAGTGGAAAAATTGTCCAATTGCATGGCAGGGTAAATTTCGTAGAGGTGATCATCGCAAACCCACAATAATACTTGAAGCAGTTGCTTCACAAGACTTGTGGATTTGGCATGCATTTTTTGGAGTTGTGGGTTCAAACAATGACATTAATGTGTTAAATCAATCGCCTGTGTTTGATGAGGTTTTGCAAGGTCGAACTCCTCCAGTACAATTTTCAATTAATGGAACTCCATACAATATGGGGTACTATCTTGCAGATGGTATTTATCCTAATTGGGCCATATTTGTGAAGACCATACCAATGTCACAAGGTCCGAAAAGGAAATTATTTTCAAAATGTCAAGAAGCAGTGAGAAAAGATGTTGAATGAGCATTTGGTGTGCTCAAATCTCGATTCGCAATTATATGCGGTCCATCCCGTTCCTGGAACATGGATACAATGAAGGATATAATGTTGGCATGCATTATATTGTATAACATGATTGTCGAAGACGAACGAGATACATTTGGTGGTAATGTCGATGTTGATTATGATCACGTAGATAATGAAATTTCAAATGTTGAAGTATCTCATGGTGCTCCTCCTGACTTTGCTACATACTTGCAAATAAGACGTGTTATGCATACAAGAGGAATTCATCAACAACTTCAAGCAGACCTGATACATATTTGGGAACATTTCGGTCACGAAAACGATGAAAATTGATTTTTCTTTAAAATTAATGTCTTGCATTTTTTATTATCAATTTTATGTATTTTCCACTTATTTAACATTTAGTTATAAATAAAAATTATTTAAATTTTATCATTTGTTAATATTAATATATTTTTTTCTATGCTTTATTAATTAAAATTTATTACTTAATTAATTAAATTTAATTTAATCAAAATTAAAAAATTTAAAAGTGGGGTCCATATGGGACCCATTAAAAGTTATCTAAAATCTCAATTTGAGATTTACCACTAAAGGAAAAAATGTTACAGATCTTAAGAGATCTTCAATCCTACGTGGCACAGTGGGGTCCACCAAAAAGTAAGTTAAGATCCCAAATTAGGATCTAGCACTAAAGGTGCTCTAAGAGGCATACAGTTATGAAATTGGTGGTGTGAATAGGATTAGGCATTTGATTTCAGAGTGGGCCAAGCCCAACTGTTAATGGGGTGTACTTATTAAAGACAGGGTGCAAAAAGTATTTTTTAATTTTTAATTTTAATTAATTTTTTTTTAGGGTTGGAATCGGGTCGGGGCGACCCGGCCCAACCCCGTATTTTCTATGTTGGGCAGAGTAGCCAGCAACAAAGCTGCGCGAAAAGCATGAGAGCCACCACAAAGGGTGGCAAGCCCCCATTAGCACCACCAGCATGGGGCCTGGCGGCGCAGTGGCCCGTGGTGAGGCCGGCACGGTGACAACATGGTGGTACGGTGGTAGCGCGGTGGTTGCGGTGGTGGTTTAAAAAAAATGAAAATCAAAAGGAAGAAGATGACCACAAACGCAAAGAAAAAGGGAAAATAAAAAAAACCACAACAATCAACAGCAAATAAAACTAAGGAAGGAAGAAGAAATTACTAAAAAAAAAGCATGAACAAATCAAGAAAAAAAACAAACCAAAAAAAAAGTAGAAAAGGAGAAAGAATCAGGGGAAGAAAGAAAGAGAGGAAACGTAAAGGGAAAGAGAATGAGGGGGAAGGAAGGGAGTCATCTCAGAGACCCCATGGTGGTGCCAAGTGTCGCTACCGGAGTGGTCAATTTTTGCGCTCCGGGATCCGTGCCTCTTCTTCAGCCAATTCCCCCTATTCTTCTGTTGCCTTTTTTGTGCTTTTATACCACTATTACATTCTTTTAACCTAATGGGCCTTGGCCCTTTTTCTTTCTTTTTGCTTTCTGTTACATTTTTTTTCTTTTTGTTACCTTCTTCTCTTTTTTTTATTATTTAAAAATTGTTATACATATTCTTTTTACTACATTTTTTTTAAA
This sequence comes from Glycine latifolia, assembly GCA_013407115.1. Taxonomy (NCBI): domain Eukaryota; kingdom Viridiplantae; phylum Streptophyta; class Magnoliopsida; order Fabales; family Fabaceae; genus Glycine; species Glycine latifolia. Next base: position 8,636,222 of record CM023948.1, on the reverse strand, counting down.
CTGATATATTTTTATTTGTTACCTTTTTTTCTTTTTCTTTCATTTTGTTCTTATTTTTTTTATTTTTATTTATGTTTTTTTTTCTTTTTAATACTACATTCTTTTTAACTGTTATATTATTATTTGTTCTCTTATTATTTTTTTTTTTTAGGTACCCGGACAGAATTAGGGTATGACAGCCATGATAGCCGAACATCTGTTCCGTGACATTGTCTGGTCTTTGCTTTAGCATCTTCCACAGTCACCTCAAGGAGCTCCACCAATAATTGCACAACCTCTTGTACATCCATTACATCATAGGTCTGGAATGCATCTATGACTGGTAGATGTAATAAGGATGAAACGTCATCCATCGTAATACTAATTTCTCCTATCGGTGGATGGAAGCTACTGGTTTCTTTGTGCCATCTTTCAACAAAAGTTGAGATTAAGCCTCTATCATCTGTGTCCAATGAACATGTGATCAGCGGACTTAACCCCATAGCAGCCACTAACCCTGCAGTTTCAAGTGCAGGCATCTCAAATTTTTGCACCTTCTGCCCATGAGACGCCAACTTCAACTCAGAGCGTTCCTGAAATTGTTTATAGTAAATTAAGACATTTCAAAAACAAATAATAAATATGTGGAAATACATTTACATACAACACTATCTCTCCTGCCTAAACTTTGGCAGCTACGTGATCATCATAAAGTGACAGTATTGAAGTGTCATGCGGCCCACCAGGAAAACCCTCAGCTACTTCATCAACAGTAGGGACTTCACCCACGCCATGACCTTCGTTAGCAGCTACATCCTTTACAACAGCAACAATTGCCCGTTCTCTTCGAACCGATGCTGTCAGTCTTCGGCGTTGGGCCGCTTCTTCTTCATTACCACTGGAATCTGTATCGAAGGCTCTATTCACAACTCGCCCTAAAGCGCGACGTAATCCTCGTGTCTTAGCCATAATCTACAATTTTGTCAAATTGTTACATGACCAATTCAAATCAACTCAAAAATCAGTGCGATCAATTACATTTATTTTTCTATTGTTTAAACATTAAAAAAACATATGTATTATTTATTAAAATACTCTGAGTTCTACAACAATATTCAACACATACACATTGATTTTTTTTAATTTTCCTACAAATTAAAAACAAAACACATAAGTACTTATTTCAGTTATTTGTCAACTTATTGTTCTAATGCTAAAATAATAAAGATAAACAACAAAAGAACACAAACAAAATTCATGGGGAAATAAAATCTTGATAGTTATATATATAACAGCCTACATGCTTCACAACCAGGAAAAGCTATAATGTTTACACAATAATTGACATTTTTTCAACCAAATTACCTCTACACAATAATTGACATTTTTTTTCCAACCAAGTTGCCACATTTTTAAAAAAAAAAAAATCATTTAACCCTTACGGATTGACAATCCGTATGAGGTTTACAGAAAGGCAATCCATATGAAGGTTACAGATTGACAATCCATATGAAGCTTACGGATTGACAATCTGTAATCTTCATACAGATTGATAATCTGTATGAGACTTATGGATTAGAAATTCGTATGTCTCATACGGATTGAAAATCCTTATCCCATAAGGATTGACAATCCGTATCCATGAACGCTCAATCTTATCCCAAATAAACCAAAACGACGCTGTGAGAATCAAAGCAAAAACTTGCGTGGACGACGATCAAATGGATCAACCTAACCAGGAATGCCCAACTTCTGTGTTGCTTAATGGAAATCAATGGCAGAGGGCGCAGAGAAGACAAATGGCACGACAAAACCAGAGAGAAGGAAGAAGAAAGCGCATGTGTTGGGTGTATGAAAAAAAAACACACCGTCGCTACTTAACCATTTTTAGCATGGGCATTTTCGATATTACACTATTCAGCGCTGGTATATAAGCAAAAGTGCTGGTGTATGAAGCAGATCTCATCCTTGAAACCTATAGTTTGCATGGTATATAGGCCTTGTTTTTTAGAACCCGTTTGATTTGCCGGATTTTTAGCACGTCCTGTTTAACTTGCAAGATAAAATGTGTTTTTTTTGCATGTCCCTTATGGGCTTTTTTAACTTTCATTAAAAAATATAAGGGTTAGGGTTAGGGTTAGTTTAGTAAAAATATATAAAACAACTAAGGAAGTAAAGTGACTAAGTTATGAACGATGTGGACACTACAATGTAAGTGTTAACTGTTAAATAAACTTAGGATTTTTTTAATTCTTTTCCATCTCATCTCCACCCACACGACCACACCACACCTTCAGAGACTCCAATCAAAGTCTATGCTTCTCCCTTCTTGGTGTTGCATTGTACTATAAAGACAAATATCACAAGAAGGGGAGGTTGAATTGTGATTTTAGAAATTTTAAAGTTTTTGGAATACAAAATAGTTTTTCGTCTAATAAAACTTTGTAAAGGACAAATAACAGCTTTTCAAAAATATTACCAGATGATGCATAAACGTTTTTGCAAAGCAAAAGATATCTTTTAAAATCGAAAAGCAAATTCACACCCTTGGTCAAATAAAGCTAAAAGAAAGCAAGTAAATATCAAACATAGGAATTTATAGTAGTGTGTCTGTACAACTGAGACTACATTCAATTCTTGGTAAACCATTAAGTTTCACTAACTTCTCACAAATTACAAGTATTATTCACTGCCAATTTTGGCTCTACAAATTAAGTTCTACCCCAAGCTTGATGACAACATATTATTCTTTGTCCTACCAAACCACTATTGATTCTAAACAAATCAAAGAAGATTTGTTGTTTGAGTTTGCTCAATAACTTAATCTATGAACGACTTAGAGATAGATATACAATCAACTCTTTAGTTTTTTCTCTCAATATGTTTAAAGTATTTTGAGAGTTTTTGAACTTTACAATAATATACAAAAATCATTTTACAGAAAAAAATGAAAGAATATTTGTGCATAAGATTCACGTCTTATTCTTCAAAGTTTATGGTAATAGTCTTCATTTTCAAGTATTCATTGTTTCACAATGATTGGATTCTTCACTTGATCTTCATTTGATGATAATGGTCGTTGGGTGCATTTAACTTTCATTAAATGCATATCATTTCTTCATGTAGAGAGTCTACTCTTATTGGCTTTCGTGTTGTGCACTGCATCAAAAAGTCACTTCTCATATGTCAGAGCAGGTCTGCACATCAAATCATGTCTTTTAATGGAGATCAGCACTTTCAAATCTTGGACTTCATTTATTCTTCATAGGACTTTGATATATTCTAAGAGAATGTTTATCCAAGGAGAATCTTAGACACAAAGTATTAAATGAAGATCTTCAATGCTATTCTTAAAAGCCTTATCAGATCATGGCATATGCTTACTATCATTTGAAACTTTAGACACAAATTAGCACAACATAATCTAATGATGCATTAGACACAACTTTTAGCATTTGTATTTATTTACATCTAATCAAAAGTTCCTAATTCGTCTTAAGATACAAAATGTCTTTTGACTTAACAATCTCCCACTTTTCAATGATATCAAACAAATATAGATGTAATAGTTGAAGACATACATAAAAGATAATTCGGTTAAGCATATGCATAGTCTTATTAGATGCAACAGATAATATAACAAATAAAATCATTGATATATAATAAATCACACTAGAAGGAGGGTTGAATAGTGTGTTTGATAAAATAATGAATTCTTTTTGAATGGAAGATGTTTAATAAACAAAACAGTTTGTAAGGATTCTCGTCCAATGACTGAACCAAGTTTTCTTAAGCACAGGTGAACTGTTGTCCAGTGATATGTATAAAACTTATTTTTAATGAAAGACTTGTATGCAAGAATGTGACAATAATAGACTTTGAAAGTACTCTGACAAGCTAAAGAATAATAGTAAAAATACTTAGTTTTATACTGGTTCACTCAACCTGAGCTATGTCAAGTTCTCCTTTATCAACCAATAAAGGATTCACCAATCAAACTTGATTACAACAAGTATTCTTTTCTGCCACTTCTAGCTTACAAATATTCTCAATGCCACTACTAACACAACCTTTAGACTCTCATTGAATCTAAGAACATTCAAATATTATTTAGTCATTGAGCCACTCTTGGCTTTCACAAACAGGAGATTGGTCTATAATCAGAGACTCTTTTTAGTACAATGAAGATCTTAATATCAAAATACGCTTTGGAAATACAAAGGATGAACTCTCTAAGCTCAATGTTTTATCTAAAGATGTTGTCATTTTCTTTTTTTTTCCTTGATGTACAACTTTATCACTTTTCTAGTCTTGTTTGTCAATTTTCTCTGAGTCCTTGATGTTCTTTTTTATACTAAAAGGCTCGTAATAGTGGAGATCATCTTCGACATTGAAAATATGACTATTGATCTTGATCTTGTTTCCCAATATAGATATATGTTGCACGTCTTTGATTGATACTACTAGATAAGAACTTACTAAAGTTGTCTTTCATAACTCAATATAGCCATTAGACATATGCAAGAAATTATCAGGTAAATTCACAAATATGTTCCTTTTAATAAAATCATTTAACATGGCATAGACTAATTTATTCAAGTAATTGTGCATATTCAAATTGGATGGATTGGACGAATACTTCATGCTTCCAGTGAACGAGGTATCCATTCATGGAGAAGTCTTACCTCGTGTTTCTTTCAGTCATCAAACTTGTTAACTTACATGCAACAAAATGGATAACACAAATTTATATCTTTGTTTTCATCAAAACCTTAAGACATGTATGGATTGTCCAATGATGGATCGTTCTGTTTCTAACAACCATTTGCATAATAAGACTTTGAGATAAAGTATGTTCTTTCAACGAAAAAAAAAATCTTATTTTTTTCATTAGAAGTTTTCACATCAATAAGATATGCTTTGAATACATTAACAATAAATGAATATGAGGAAAATGAAATATTAAAGAGAAATATCCTCCTCAGATGATGTTTTCTTCAGACTTTGGCTCCCCCTCAGATGATATTTTTATTTTACCTCTTCTCCCCCTTTTATTTGGTAGCTTCTTCATCTAACTTCCTCAATAACTCATCTCTAGATTCATCATCAAAAGATAATTTGCATGAAGTTGGGAAAACAGAGATACCTAGAGGAGACAAAGTTTTTGGAGGTTCCCACCCAATGATTTTATTGTAGAAGTAATCTCCGATGAGAAACCACTTCTTTGCTTTTTTTTTTTAGCATAATCACGATCCTAGAGAGCTATAGAAAGAGCTTTCCTTGTACGAAGAAGGGGTCATTCTCACAAAGAACATACTCCCTTGATGGTGGAGGATCATAAACCTCAACTGCTAAGTTATCTTGATCAACACCAGCTTTTGCATCAAAATTCACCTCTTCAATGATGGATTGCACTAGGTGAGTAAAGGTGAATCTAGAATGTGGCAGATGAACCATGAAGGAGAAGATGTAGTCAGGAGCAACCTCAAAAACTCTTTTCCTTGGGAAAATCATGTTGAAGGGCATTTCAATAGTGAATGGAGTGATTTTCAGTCACAACTTCTCCCTACTACATGATGTACTTCGTCTGTTGGAGACTTCTTATCAAGTTCCAAACCTGAGCAATAAGCTCTATGCCTGTTGAACCTTTTGAGAGCTCTGACATTAGATCTTAAGAGCTCGGGCTTCTTTTGCAGAGCCTTAACTTCATGTCTGAAGAGTCTGTCAGGACAAGTTCTAATAAATCTTTTTGAAGGAGTATCCTCATCTTCTTCAATCACCAGTTCCTTGCCCTTGTAGTAGTTGGCATTCTTATGGAAAATAGGCCTATCCACTGTGAGTTGAAACTTAGAGTTGGAGGTGGCTACACAAGAAAATTGAGAGCCAATCATGAAGGGCAAATGTGTGTTGAGTTTCTCCAAATGTCTAAGTGAGGATTGCCTTGCCTGTATTTCCTCTTTATAGGAGACCAACTTTAATATGAGTTTAGTGGTATAATTTAACTTTTCCTAAGAAGCAAAGTTTGGACTGAACTCAGGATCCTCTAAGGCAATATGTTCAACATCAAAAGTCTCCGCAACTTTGGTGTGATCCCATGGCAACACCACATTCAAATTATGTAGCAAACTTAGAAGTTGTTGGAGGTTGAGAGGAGTTGAAAAAACCATCTCTAAAGGATTTGCATATGAGTTTCTCCATACTTTTGCACTAGGAGGGTATATCTTCCTTTCAGAGGAGCTATGCTCAAAGATCAAGGCGTTGGGATTTGGAGCTATAGTTTGTTTTGGAGGGAACTCCCTGAGCATTAGTTCCCTTTTACCGTACACACTAATAACATCTTGTTATTCTTCATGTAGAACTTCATAATTAGGATAGTTAAAAAGATCCATATCTGGTATGTCTTTCCTTCAAAGTTGGAAAAGATCAAGTTTTGCAACCTCCTTCTGTTGCATATCTAGATAAAGAGTGTGAGACCCAATCCCATTCTTGTCCTCTAAAGGCAGGATAGAATCTGATGTTGACAATAAGCTCAACAGAAACAACCAGAGGAGATGAAGGTGGAAGGAGTGACGTAGAAGGAAAGAGCCATTCAATGGCTTGTTGTTGATCCTTCCTCATCATACAACAAACAAATCTTGGAAAGAGATTCGTCAGTTTGAGAAGGATTTCAGTTGCTTGTAAGACCTTCTTTCTTTCTAATCCAGCTTGGACTTCTTCAACATTGTCTGATGTTGGAGGTCCAAAGATTGACTCAAAACGGTTGATTGTGTCTTCATCCATGACTTCAAACAAAACAACATCAATGTTCCTTTCATATTCTTCAGTCACTAGTTTGGGTCTAACTGAGTTTCACCAGGGTTTGTTAAAATGATGCTTTCTTATCCCTCGTGAAGACACACTTCAATTCCAGAATGGACCATTTCTTTCTCAAGAGCTTCTTGTAACACCCTAAAATTACGAGTTGCTGAGTTGGATGTTTGATGTGTGTTATGTTGCTTGATTATTTGATTTATTTTGGTAATTGTTGTTTTGAGTGCTTTTTGTATTGGTATATGTGTTGGTGGATGTTTGGGTAAGTCAACTTTGTGGGCCTACGGTTGCTGTGCATGCACGTAAAGTGGACATGTCTTATCAGCTATGTATATAGGCATCAAAGTGTGTAGCAGAAGCGTGTTTCCTTTCTTCTTTGCACCCTTCTCTCATTTTCTCTCTCGACTTATCCACACCCAGAAACTGCTCTTTCTCAACCCCTCTGTGTCCTCTTCAACCCCCAAGGACCACCGTAGTTGCCACAGAACCCCTACGCCCAGAGAAAACCCCATGACCGGAGCAGAGGTCTTCGACAACCTTTCGAGGTTCGAACGAGAACGGAGCCTGACCTTTTCTTTCTTGGCTTCCTTCAGAGCCCTGTGTTCGTATAAGCTCACACTTCAGAGGATAGTGTTTCAGCACTGCTAGACTGTAAGAAGAACTCCTGGGTAGGTAAGAGGGGTTTATTATGTTGATAACAGTCTTAGATACCATAGTTGGGGGCCAGGGAGTCCAACCATGAAGATATTTGCATGTCCCTGTTGTGTGCTGTTTTTCTAGAAAAACTATCTTTTAACGAATGGGATGTGAAATGTTTATGTTTGTTGGTGTTCTTGTGGGGAGAGTTGATGTTGTAAGAACTCCTTGTATATGTGTGCGAAGTTGATATTTTGATGTTGTGAACTCCCAAAACACCTTTTTGGTAGTGCTTGTGGAGGTGACGTATGTTGGGTTTGAGCCCATTATGAAGTATATATATATGCGGGACGTGACTTTTAGTAGTCCTTTGTTGGCAGATGTCGATACATCGGGGTTGTTTCTTTAGAGCTGTTGAGCTCACTTCCTTTTCTTTGGAGACACTGGGTTCCTTACCCGGGGTTGTTTCTTTAGAGCTGTTGATCTCACTTCCTTTTCTTTGGAGACATCAGGTTCCTTACCCGGGGTTGCTCTTTAGAGCTGTTGATCTCAAGTTCTTTCTTTAAGAGCTACCGGGTTCCCTTACTTGGATGAGTTCGTTTCCTTTCTTTAAGTGTTACCGGGTTAGTGACCACGGGCTCGTTTATTCTCTCTAGTGTTGTGTTTTAATCGATTACAAATGCTTATGTAATCGATTGCATAATGCTGGGTTCGTCCTCAGCCCTATATAAATTCCAAGGACTGACTTTGTCTGACCTTGTTCGGGTTCTTACCTTATAGTCATAGTTATTATATCTAAGTGCCAACCCGAACACCCAATACTTCACACTGGCTCCCTAGTCTATGTTGTGTTACTATTGATGTGTATGTAATGAACATATATGATAATGTTGGAACAGTGAAGGTCAGTTTATGAGATGATGATATGTGCATTGATACCATGGGGGTGCATGAAAAGTTACCCTAGGCAAGAAGGATTTGTTCCTGGCCGAGTCATGCATTGATGGTTCCCAGCTGAGAGTTGTGTTTTGATAGTTCGCTCTTCATTGTCTGATCTTTTGTTTCTTTTGAAAAACTTATACATTTCAGACATGGATAATTGTAATTAGAACTAAATTATGCTTTCATATGTACTTGTATTACGATGTATTGTATACTTGTGTATTCGTGTTTTGCTTCGTGATAATGATTATGTGCTCGTGAAAATTTTTATTACCATTTTCATAATCAAACTAAAGAGATTTTCAATGAAACCAAGTTTTGTCGTGTTTAAGAATTAGCGATACAGTAGCGATGAGGCGGGTCGTTACACTTTTCGCTCCTATTGATTAACATCCTCAGGTACAATAACAATGTTCAGCTCAGTTTTTCGTGTACTAATATCTGCAAAGAATACAGAAGCTTTATGCTCAATAACAGACTAAATGCACTTGAGTTCTTTTATTTCAGCCTGCTTAGCTTCTAGTTCAGATTGAGCCTGTACAGACTCAAGAATGACCTCTTCAGGTACTAGTTTACCATCAACATCAACTATGGTGATCTCTTATGTAGCTTTCCTCGGTAATGCAACCAATCTTGCATCTTCTTCCAACTTTCACCTATGCTCCTCTATAGACAAAGCTTGCAAAGAGGTAGTGATGCTTGCTTCTTCATTAATAGCATATTTTTTGTCTATAACCTTATCAATATTGGTCTTCCTCCTAGATTCTGCCAAAGATTGTTTCTTTGCATTAACCAAGGTAACAACTTCTTTCTTGCTCATGGGGGGAGAAGTTGGTTTAGGTGAAGGTTGAGAGGGAAGAGCTAGAGATGGAGACGGTTGAGGTGTTGGGGTTTCTATGATTTCAACCTTAGAAGATGGTGAGGCTGGTTTGGTCTGTGGAGATTCAAGAGTCTTGATGGAATAGGGATTAACAATATTTTAAACTATTTATGAAGATTATTTTTTTTTTAAAAAAGAAAGACTTGAAGCAGATTTAGCCATACATATAAGGAATAAAAATATAATTAATTGAGAATTTCTTTGATAAGTTGCTAGAAAATGAGAATTTATTCATAACCTCGTAATAGGTAAGTTATTGAAATAGATAATATTTTTTTAAATTAAACACTCATGAAACTTATTGAAATAATTAAATAAAAGAAATTATAAAATCACTTTTATAACTTTAAATAGATTCTTACATTTGTCTCATAATTACTTATCCAAAAGATTGGATATGATAACAATTATTTCGGCTACCTGCGAGATAACACTAGCATATGTTGGGAGCAAGGAAGTATCATTATAAGGAGTATCCGATGGTGACTCTCCATCAATACATAGATCAATTTGTGCTCGGATTCCACAGGCAACTGAATTCAAGATATAGAATTCTCTTGATTTTAGTATCGCTTCAGTGGACTTGACTGCATTGAGAGCACCCTGATGAATTCGGTTCAAACATAATGTGTAATGATCTCTTGCCTCAATGTCATTAGAATTTCTTCGTATCAACCTCTTGATTAGTTTGGTTGTGGTGGTTATATTGGCACGTGTTACATCAAGGGAATATTGGACAAGGTCAACAAGGTTTGCATCAGCTGCTCCACCCGGCCTTGAATTGAGAAGATTAAAACAAAATGTAGGATTATTACTTTGCTTGCAAATTGCATCCAATTCTGCACCTTGGATTGCATAGGAGGAAGCAACAAATAAAAATAACACTAACACCAAGGAGGAGAAGTTGTGAGCCATTATTGACTTTGTCTTCTTTCTTCTTCTTTGGCCTTTTTGATTACTCTTTTTGTCTAACTTCTTTTATCGTTCACAATAGAAAACAATGATATATATATAAGTTCATTTCGTAAAACATAATCCAGTGCGTTTGTTGCTTAGTTGCAACAACTTCTAAAAAGAACATTATACACCTAATACTACACCTAGATTTATTAGTTGTATAGCTAATAAATCAATATTAAACTCAAAATTTCCTTAGAATGTTTAACAACCTAAATGAAGAAAAAAAATAGTGTTTTTTCCGTCTACACCACCTATTACGGGTAGATTAGACTAACTACCTTTCCTTGATTCCTATTTTTAATACTTATTTTATTTATTAAATTTATAGATAAATTCTATTAATATATTCATAATTGTAGTCATCATATTTTTTTGTGAAGATACTGAAACATTAATTAATTATTATAATTGTATTTAATAGTTACATAATTCTGCAAGTTAAGTGTATCTTGATGATAAGGTAGATCATACAAAATATTTGTAGTAGAAAATTCATTAAGAAGTGAATATGGTCATGATTTCAACGCAATTACATACATTTTAAAAATGTAATATGTAACAATATATTAGTCGTTAAATAAAATATATTTTGTACAAACCATTGGTACCCTCTACGTGAAAGCATTGCAAAGTTTGGATTATTATTGACATTTTATAATCTTGAGGCCAAATAAAATATAACGGTTTCTAATTATACAAATATTAAAATATTATATATATATATATATATTATAAAAAATAAACCTATAATTTTATTAAAAATTATACAATTATTACTTTCAGTGAAACATAATTTTAACAATCCTTAGGGTCGACTGGAGGTTGTTTCTTTTGTTTCTTGGACGATGTGGGTGGCTTAAGGTCAGAGCTTTTATTGGGTAGTTTAGTTCTAGGCTGGCTAGGCTTGGGCTGTGTAGAAGGTTTAGTCTTGGCTTTAACTTGCTCCCTTGAGTCTGTTGAGACAAAGCTCCAGATACAGGATTAACATTTTGATATTAAGAACCTACCATAGACTGTGGTTCCTCCTTGAACTTCTTCTTGACCTTTTGGACATATGCTTCTTAAAGTAGTCAAGAAACGATTCAATTATCCCCATTTTTACAAAAGTCACACCTTTAAGGTGGGTTGCTCTAGATGATGGCGCCAAAAGTAAGACATCAACTCCAGCATTTCTCATTTTCTGAGTAAAAAGCATTCCAAAGGGAATAAAGTTCTTCTTCACCTTGGGATTTAACCTATCCTTGAATGCCTACAACCAGTAGTAGAAGAGATTCTGCAACCTGTCACTAACATAGTCTATTGACCTTACCCTGGCATCATCATGTTGAAAAAGTTACGAATAAGTCTGCACATGTATGTCAAATTGGTTGTTCTCAAGAAGCTAGACAACAACTTTTTGTCAACACCTTTTAGACGTGTTTTTCCATACAACAACTTGTCTAGTCCCTTTCCTAGTCTTTATCAACCACCAGACCCTCCAGAGCAGCAACAATGATGGTAGGAGAAATCACCATTTTAGTTTCATTGATGATGCCTCTAATGCTGACGTTGTCTTGCTTGGAAATTCCCTAGAATAGGACATAAGACTCATAGTTCTAGTTGCTGAACTTCTCCAAGAAAGGTGTCCAACCTACATGATCAAACAAAACCTTGACATGAAAGCCTTTGTCCTTCAAACTGTGAAAGTTCACCCATTTCTCAGGGATGAACTAGTGTTTTGGAAAAACTTTGTTTGCATTTCCAATGTGGTTGATCACAAGAATACCAATGGTTTCATTCCTCTAAGTGCCATTGTTCACAAAGATTTGAATTTTTTTTTTTTTGAGAAAAAAATTGTTTTTGAAAGATTAATAAACAAAAGGCACAAATATTCCTGAGAGTTCAAATTTTCAAAAATAGTTTTTTTAGTGCTCGCCTTTGTCTTTTATAGTTTTTCGAAAAGAAGGAGATAAGCAGTAATGGCTCAAATCACATTTAATATTTTTCGAAAACCATTTTTCAATCATGGTGTAAAGGGCTGCACACATTTTTTAAAAGAAAGATTGAAAGGTTTTATTTTTGTGAACACGCTTCTTTTTTCGTTTGTGCATTTCAACATACGTTAGTCCAAACAGATTAATGAAAGATCATAAGACGATGTTATCATCTGAGACGATATAACATACATCATTAGCCTGATAAACTAACCATATTTAAAAGTTCCCTAATACAGACAAAGGCTTAGTAAAGATATCGACTCATTGATGATCCATGTCTACGAATTTTATATCAAACACACCTTTTTGCATACAATCACGAAATAAATGATATTTTATCTCAATATGCTTAGCCTTTGAATGATGTATGAGATTTTTAGATAGGTTGATTGCACTAATACTGTCACAATATACTAGAATATTGCTTTCAAAACTAAAATAATATTTTAATTGATATTTTACCCATAATAGCTGTGAGAGGTAGCTTGCAACAGACACATATTCAACTTCAACTGTTGATAGAACAATGGAGTTTTGCTTGTTGCTTGCCCAAAATATCAAACAAGGTCCAATATAATGGCATCCTCCATTTGTGCTTTTCCATTCCACTCTGTCTCCCTGCATAGTTTGCATCATAGTATCCCACTAACCTGAAATCTTGATTTTTCTTATAGAGTAAGCTTTGGTTAGTAGTGCCTACTAGCTAGATAATGTAAGATCCTCTTAATAACTTTGAGATGTGACTCTCGAGGATAAGATTGAAATCTAGCACACAAACATACATTGTACATAATATCAGGTCTGCTAGCAATCAAAGATAAAAGTGATCCAATCATACCTCTATAGATTGTCTGATCTATTGGTTTACCTTATTTGTCTTTGCTTAGGCATTAACCAATTGAGAAAATTGAATCCTAACAATCAAACAATGAGGACCTGCTCTGATACCACTTGTTAGATATCTATAATCTTTTATTCTTATTCTTTATTCTTTATGCGGAATCTAAAATTTGAAGGTACATATCCTAGAATAGTTTACCAAAAGCCCTAGGATCTACAACATGCTTGATTATTCAGGATTAAAGTAAAATACTTGGATTTGTAGTTGATTCTTGATCAAAATGTTCTTCGTTAATCGTTGAATCACAAACAACCAATGAATAATGTAGTCAATGACCTTATGGTTCTTCCTTAATTAGAATCTATTTATTCCACAATAAGACCTTTGTAACTCTTCAGATGTGGAGAAGAAAAACTATGTGAGTCAGTTCGGTATATTGGGTACCATTACCTTCTTCTAGTGTGTTAACCTAATATGGTTCACATTAAATATCTGCTAATAGGCTAACGGTGACATCTACTCTTTTAAGCATATATAATCTTATTTAGCAGTCTAACAGACTCACTTAATTTGACCGCTTAAAATAAAACCCACTAATGATAAATAATCAATATAATTATCTTATAATATTATCCCACATTAATTATTGGAATAGAAAATTCCAACAATACAATGTAATATTTACATTCAGAAAACCACAACAAACCTTTGTCCAAGAATTGCTACTAATGCCTTGACAAAAAAAACTGTGGCAAGGGTCTAGAGCTCATGATAAAAGGCATTGCAATGGATTAATACACCATGTAGAATACAAAATACCAAGTTTATTTCCTTGCTTGTACAAGAACCACCACCAACAAACAACCTTAATTCGTTCTAAAATACCACCAACATCATAGGCAACTTCCATAAAGGCTATGTAGTTTCTCATCCACCAAATATTAAAAAAGCAAAAGAAGTGTTTCAAATGCTACCACCTCACAAAATTCTTGCAAAGCTTACTATTAAGTGTTATGGTGGTATGAGTTTCCCAAAATGGATAGGAGATGCATCCTACAAGAGCCTAGTGTTCTTAAAATTGAAAGATTGTGCACATTGTACATCTTTCCCAGCACTTGGAAACCTCCATGCCCTCAAAGAACTTTACATTATTGGAATGAAAGAAGTATATTGCATTAATGGTGACTTCTATGGTAATGCTTAGTTAATACGTTTTCTTTCCTTGGAGAGACTATACTTTATAGACATGGAAAAATGGGAAAATTGGTTCCTTTCAAATAACAATAAGCAGAATGACATATTTTCTTCTTTGCAACAACTTTTCATTGTGAAGTGTCCCAAACTTTTGGGGTAAACTACCAGAAACTCCATTCTCTCAAATATGTAGTAGATAAAGAATGTGAACATTGTTGGTTACCATTTCAAGCCTTCATGTGCTGACTAGAAACTAAAATGCATTGCTAAACGTGTGAGATTATGATGCCTTGGAATGATTGATGATGTGCAAAGTTTGCTATTGGATGATGATAATTATTCTTGTTCCATATTCTTGTATATTATTATTGTTAAAGGGTGAGAATAATCCTCGTATATTGATCTCGACAGTTAATCTGTGAGTATGAACCTTAGAGCATAAAGGACTTAAGTTAGCCAAGTTAGGTGGAAGATTTTGAATGTGGTGCGGGAAGCTACGGTTGGTACACTGCAAGTTGAGATGCATGGCCTGAGCAAGAAGTCTAAGGGATGGAAGCCATCGAGTGTGTGACGTCGCAATGGGTAGGTCGACCCCCTACATTTTTTGTGCTCATAATTATGAAAATATTTAGAATTTGTCTCTATTAAAAGTTTTAATATGTTTTCCATCCTCACAAAATTGAAATGTGTCATATTTTAATCAACAGAAAGATTCAGACATCAAACCTACCAACTAAAAAATATCCAAATTATCATAAAAACACAAGTGTATATATATATAATCTCAATCCATAATTTTCTAATCAACAATCATTAGTGCACATTTTTCCTCTAAATTTTCTTGTTTTATAATAGTCAAATCTAATGTTTTTAATCTTGAGAGTCAAAGTAAACCGAGAGTTATTAGATACCTATTTTGCTAGTTAGTCAAAATAATGTATATATCTAATCACAAACTTCATTTAGAATTGCAATTATCTAGTCACTCTGGATTTAGTTTCTTTTTTTGATTTGAAACAATAACTTTAATATAAATAGGGGCTGAAACACAAATTCTTCCCAACAGTTAAATAACCCCTTCTAAGATTTTCTAAGAGCAGTTGATTTTTTTCATATAATCCAAGATTAATAGTTTTTTTGTCTTCTCACAGAGAAATTATTCAAAAGAACGAGAGCATCCGAAGAAGTAACTATTACAATCCGATGCTCAATAGAGATCGATCACTAAGGAGCCACTTAATGGCACCTCAAGTTATGGAACATGGAGCTAAAAAATATCTCTGTCCTATGAATTTCATGCAAGGTACCATTACTAACCTTATTATAAATTTATGAATTATTTTATTTGAATTTAATTTTTCACACCTTAATTTTAGGAAATTACTAAGAGAATAAATCTTTAGATTTCAAAACTCTTCCAATTAGTTCTTCAGAGAAAAAGAAAGAGTTACCACAATATTATTCATTTGGGTCTTCAACCACAGATATGCTCAATGAAAAAATTCTCATTCAATGATTTTGTTCCAAACTATACAGCAAGAACGACAATTCATAGGCAAAAGAGCATTTCATGTCCTCCCCATGAAGTCTATATCCAAATCGTCAAAGGAATAACTCTTCAGTGTTTAATGATTTAAATACTCATCCAAGAGTTGACTTGAATAGTTTTCATGGTGTGAAGGTTCATCCTAAGCCAAATCTTTTACCTCCAATTCAAATTAAAAAATTGAACATGCCTTCGTATAAGGATTTAAATCGAGAGAGAGAAATGACACGTCCGTTATATGAATTTCAAGAGACTAACATCAAAGAAAATGCTTCCAAAAGGCCAAGGATGAGCTTTAATCCACCTAACTGTTATGAAGGAGTATAAGGCAATCTAGCATGAAAAGGTCACTTATTCTCAAGGACAATCTGGATCTCTTGTCACACCTTTAAGTGATGTCTTACATCTCCATTTCGTTTAATTAATGTCTTTCATTCATGCTCTGTAACAATATATATGTTTGTAACTCTCACCGGATAAATATCTCTTTATGCATTTGTCTTCATGTCATTTTTATTAATGTTATCAAAACCGAATTGATAATTAAATCAATAAAGACATGATTTAAGGGTTAATGATTTGGTTATGGTTAAACCAGTTTTAATAAAATAATTTTTTTAAACATTTTAATATAATATTTTTGTAATATTGAAAAAAAAACATAATGTGCATAAATTGATAATAATAAAAAAAGTAAATTTCACTTAATCATGTCATAACTCATATTATTCTTTTAAAATTAAAATAATGTCATTTATTTTATATTTTTTAAAAAAAGTTTTAAGCTAAATCGGTAAAATCGATTAAATCGGTTATTTCACCAGGTTTTATCGATTTTCAACCAATTCAACAAATTTGAACCACTTTAAGGACACATCAGTTTTTAGAAAGCGTTGGTCTAGATACATGACCAATTCTCAGTCAAACCGACTGGGGCGATGTGAGTTTCAAAACCATGATTTCTATACAATAAATGGACGTGTTGCTGTTTTCAATTTCATATGATCTTATAATAAATGATATATTCATTTGATGATTACAAAAGTATTTTTCTTCTTTCTCTCTATATCTCAGCATCACTTCTAATATTCGAAAATAGTTTTAAAAATAATTTCCTTCAACTTAATAATTAAATTATAACCACTTTTCAACTATAATTGTTTTTGCAAGACTATCAAATTAATTGCTTATGAAATTTTTGTTGGGTATTGAGTAATCACACAACAATTGAGATAGAAGAAAGAGAGAGGAAAAAAGAAAACAACACACAGAATTTATCATGGTTCACCCAATGTGGACTACGTCCAGCTATTCACTATATTTCCTTACACACTCGTATAATGCACTCAGATTACAAGGAAATATATAGGCTTAGAAACCCTAAGCACTATAGCTATTTATGAGCTCAAGCCCAAACTACAAATAATAAAACACTAGACCAATAATAGTACTAGGCCTTGAAAAAGTTTCGAGGACACTGCCCCCTAGCCCCCACCAGGGAGACTCCCCTGGACCCCGTACATATATGCTAATAGCATAGTATGAGTCATACCCAACAATTTTCTTAGGTTATGACTTAGAAGAATACATGCATATCCCTATACTAATATCTAGCAGAATGACAATCAAATTCAAAGACATGTGATTAAGTATCATTTTGGACACAATGGAAATATATATATATATATATATATATATATATATATATATATATATATACGTAAAATTAATAATTAATGGTCTATTCGGCATGGTTACAAGTTTTTAGTTTTTAATCTTAAAATGCAAATCGCTAAACATTTTTTTTAAACAAAATGAAACTGATCTGATTTTTAATTCAACTTTATGACCTTTTCCATCAATTTTTAAAACTAAAAGAAGTAGTTTTAATGGTTGGTTTTAAGTTGCCAAAACATATATATATATATATATATATATATATATATATATATATATATATATATATATTTATAATAATAATAACTACGTATCCTAGTACCCGCGACACATTTTTTTATCTTAGAATATTAATTTTTATTAATAGAGAGGATTAAATCTGTAATTTTCTTCTTTCCTTGTCTTTTATTCATCCAACTTATCTTATATATCCAAAAGAATATGACATAAAACACATGCTAATTAAACACATACAACAATAATAATTAAAATCCACCTTTACAAAATTATGAGTCATACAACGATTCTTCAACGGCGAACCTTAAAGACTTTAGGAGTGGGGAACTACTAACCCTCTCCCATGTCATTCTCTATGCTTCCCCTCACTTCCCTTCGTAAGCGATGTAGGGATCCTCCCAGGAATGTCACACGATCCTCTCAATCTTCTTGGGTGTTGAGCTTTTCTAATTTCTAATTGGTGTAGCCTTTTTTGTTTAGTTGTTTAATCAACACGTACGACCTCGTCCAACAGGTGTCAGGACTCCAAATTGGTGAAGTTTTACTGATTGAGCTTGATCTTTGCTCGAGGGAGCAAGGATCTTCAACATGCAAGGCTCATACAAGAGAGAACTTTAAGTGATTAATTCTACCTAATGAATATTATTTTGGTGTAGGATGGACATGGGCTCAAAAAGAAGAGAAAAAGTCTCAAAAGAGCAAAAATTTTGCTTTAGAGCGCAAAGCATTCCCTTGCATAAATATGTAGGTCGTGCATAAACTTGAAGGCTTCGCTTATAAAAATAAGCACGGCTGTGCATGCTGAAGCACAACCCTGCAAGAAATTGAGGCCTCCACTTTGAAAATGAAGCACAATCGTGCATGACTAAGTACGGTCACGCATTACTTGGAAGTCCACCTTGGAAGGGAGACATTTTCTTTGAAGCACAACCTGCATAACTATGCACAACCGTGCATACCCCTACGTAGCTGAGGGAACATCACGACTATAAATAGAAGATGAGGGCTTTCGGGATTTTTTATCTTCTATTTTTCTGAGTGAGCTAAGAGCAGGTGAGAGAGCTACATGTAACACTGGGATTTCATTATGTATGTTTAAGTGCTTGATAAATACCACAAGAGGAAATTAAATTTAAGTTTATGATATTTATAAACATATTTAATAAATAGATTGTTCTGTTACATGCTATAATGTTATTGATAATTTTTTATAAGTAGAGTGTGGGTTGTGAAATTGTTGAAATTTATGTGAGTTTTCTTTAGTTGTAAAAAAGTGGTGTGCTTAGAGGAAATATAGGGCATGTAGCAAAACTCTACACACTTTTCCCCAAGCTCCTACACATTGATAAGTTCTCCGGGTCTAGGAAGTAGGAATTCAGAGGTACATTTCTTTTAGTTGAAGGCTATGCAGTTTCTCATCCACCAAATATTAAAAGAGCAAAAGAAGTGCTTCAGATGCTTCAACCTCACAAAAATCTTGCAAAGCTTACTATTAATTAAGTTCTATAGGGGTACGAGTTTTCCAAAATGGATAGGAGATCCCTCTTACAAGAGCCCAGTGTTCTTAAAGTTGAAAGATCATGCACAACGTACATCTTTTTTTAATCATCTATTCCAAACTCTAGGGTTTGTTTTGGACGGAGAAAAGTTAATTTTGTTGCTTATAGTCTTACAACAGCATCCAGATTTCACGTTAGTTCCCATGATTTTGATTATATTCCCTTTTGTATTTTCTCAACGATCTATTATGAATGAAATGAAGTGATTTTCTTCCTGTAAGAAAAAAAAAAAAAAATTTCTCTAAAACTTAAACAAGAAAATGCAAGAGCTATTATATTAGACATCATTATTGTAGTTTGTAATGAGTCTATGAACTTGTGATTGTTATGGGTTTGGCTTATTTTGTGCATTCTTTCTTTTTTCACGAGAACAGAAATGGAAAGCATACCCGTGAAGTTTGGTCCCACAGGCATTTGTCCCTTTTCACTCATCAGGCTTAAAAGGTTGCGTTTTGCAATTGACAAATGTATCACGAGCTCAACAATATATTCTCTGTCTGTTACTTCCTTTTCCTAGAGTGACACATGGATGCACGAATTTTGAAATAATAACGGATGAGTAAATCATTAACTTATTCAATATTTATTGTTGAGAACTCTTACTAGTTATTCTCGTGACATATATCCGTTACTTTGGCATCCAATGCCTTGAACATGTTAATTAAGAAATATTTGGTATACTTTAATGCTTGATAATATATATATTTAGAATAGTATTGAATTTTTTATAATTTTATTATAATAAGTATCTTATTTTGCTCTTTGTAAATTACTTAGGTATGATATATTATAAATCCCATATAATTATTCAAAATCTCAAGTTAATTAGGTATATGTATGTGTGTGTGTGAAAGATAACTCTTATTTTACAAAGTTCTTTTGTGTTGGGGTAGGCTTAACTCTAAATCTTGAAAATAATAATATTTTTTTATTAATTCAGTATATACAATCCAATGGTACATAACTGTTGTCAGCATTTAAAAAGAGGGTCGAGGTGAGCTGTGGTTGGAACATGCCAATTACATATTTACAGTTACTTGTACCAAAATCTACTCGATTCCCATTATATTTTTCTTCTACTTTTTTAATTAATTTTTTCCATCATTAAAATGAAATTCTCGGAAAGAAAGTGCACATAAATTTAAAATAATATTCGATTATTTGCATGCCACCATTGCTAGAAACTAGTGAGCAATTAACCGAGTTTTTTTT
>CM023948.1:8597715-8610773 GCA_013407115.1 Glycine latifolia | reverse complement strand
CAATCACAATGTTAAAATAAGCAGTTATAATCTGCCACTCTCTGCTGAAAATAAAAGAATGGTAAATGGATAAAATCTTTGTTTATATTCCCTTACTACGACTATATCTCCATTCATTTCTGTTTGTTCTCATCACTTTTTCTTTAAAAATTTCAGATCAGCAATGGAACTTCCCCTGGATTAAAAGGAAAAGTCCAAGCAAGGTAAAAAATATAATAATTAATTCCTGAAAGCTGATATTGTAATAGAATCTAATTTAGCTACTAAGAAAGTAGAAATTATAATCTAAAAAGAAAGGGATATAGTTAGCAAATTAAACACAGCAGAATTAAATGTTTGAAAAAGAAAGGGTACACAATCATTGGATTTTCTCATGAATGAATTTTAGCATATATGCTTTTTGTTGAAAGTTGAAATACATATACTATTAGTTAGTTGTAGAGATAGTTAGACAGGTAAGAATTTTTTAATTCTTCCTTAACCCCTGATGCATATACCCTTTGATACATCTCAACCCTGATCCATATATCTTCTTCTTCTAGTGCTAAGTGCTAAGTGCTAACCACTCCATTGAGATCTCTAATGTGAAAAAAATGTTAGTGAAACACACAACTTGTTGACCCTGGTTCTTAAAGGCTTCAATGTCTACAATCAAGTCAACTGGTTAGAGAAATAGAACCTTTTCCAGAGTCTTGAACAAACACACGGGTGCTTTGCTGATTGTGTCTAATAATGTATAGTTATTTTCTCTTGGAATTAATTGAGGGGATTGCTTTAATGATTTATGCAGGATCCAGGATGCAGACAAGAATGATGTCTATGATATTGGAGTAGTCTTGCTAGAAATCATTCTGGGAAGACCAATAATGTTCCACAATGAAGTTGGAACACTAAAAGATCTTGTGAGTATTAACTTCTAAGTTTCATACTTAAACATTTTAGACTAGTTATGGATAAATTTCCCAATTTGACATTAAGAGTACTTTGATTTGCTAAAAATAAGGGACAATGCAACATTAAAAACATTGTACTTTATTTGATGTTTAGAAAAGTAAAGTACTAGACAAAAACAGCACAAGAAACAGCACAAAACTTTTTGAGTTTTTGTTATCCATTAAACCAAGTCACAATTTTGTCCATAGCACCAAAGAGAAGAAGATAACAAAAATCCTTTTCCCCTTCATCTTCCCAGCTCTTTTGTGCACAATACAATGCACAACAAACAGGGTATTATAAGAAGGTCCAATTTGGATAACCTTTTCAGTAAGTACTTATAGGAGAAAAAAATAAGAAAATAAAATGAACTAAACTTTTCTTATGTTAAAATCAACCTAGGCACCTAAATTTTATAGAAGTTCTTTCATCTAAAGTTGGGGGTGCATAAGTTGATTTTAACTGAAACAATGTTGTTAAATGGAGGCGCTATGGCTGCTATGGCAGAATGGCAAGGCCATTCTTTTGCCAGCCGCCATAGGCAATTTGTTAAGGGAGGCCCTCTATGGTGGCGCTATAGGCCACAATGGTGCCGTGTTTATATGGTAGAATTATGGCCTTCCACCATAACACTGAGTGATAGAAGAAGTTTGATTAACTTTAATTATTTTTTTCTTCTTCTGTAAATGTTTATTGAGAACTTTATCTACACAAAACCCAAATTTGTGTTATTTATCCATGAAACCGTGGATAGCACAATTAGCCTAAGGAATTGGTCATCAATAGACTAACAACACAAAAATTGTCTTGTGACTCAATCACTTGTGTTGTGCTGTACACTTTGTACTGTCCCCTAATATGTAAATCAAATGCATTCTAAGAAACATTGTGCAACATATCTGAATACAACCTAAGTTCAGAACCCAACTTTGATGTGTTAAGCACAAGAGGTAGTAAAGTACTACCACCTAATTCTAACAATGTTACTGTGTGGTCCTTCTGCAGTTACAGGTAAGCATCAAAACCGATGACATAGCTAGAAGGAGCATTATTGACCCAGCAGTTCACAAGGAATGTTCAGATGAGTCATTAATGACAATGATGGAGTTATGTGTAAGGTGTCTCTCTGTTGAGCCAACTGAAAGGCCTTCTGTGGAAGATATTCTCTGGAATCTGCAGTTTGCAGCACAAGTTCAGAATTCATGGAGAATAGACGCAAGTGATCACAGTTACTCACCTGCACCATCCTCCAGGGAGACATAATTAAGATTTGTACGAGATTTCCAGTAACTAATAGAGAGTATCAGTGTATGTTACCATGTACAAAAGTTTAATTTTATAGCTTGATTGTCACAATTTTATAATCCTGTTCATTATCAGAATTCAATTAGTACGTGTGTGCCTATATTGTTTCCCACTTATTGATTTATTTATTTTCCTTTTGTTTTGGTTTTCATCCGATTCTTTGAATGCATAAAGTCAATTTTTGGTATTTCAATCTTTCACTTGCCCATTACCCACAGAAAATCGTGAGGGTATCTTGGACAGGATTTTTCAGTTAACTTCTAATTTTTTTTTATTAATGAAAATTTTAATATTTTCTTTTACTTTTATCTTTGATATATATATATATATATATTTTCTTTGTTATCTGTTTAAAATAAATCATAATTTTATTATTTTATATTTTTTAATTACCTTATCAGTTAATTTTATCGAATATTTTTAATTTAATAAGTTAATTTTTCAGTTTTCAACAATCATATAGTTTTTTTTAGCTATCAAACATAATCTAATAATCTAAAGTCATGTAAATTTTTTATAATATTGCAGTCAAAATTATGATCATGTACAGTTTATTAAAATCTCCTTGTAATTGGATTGATGTCTTCAACGTGTGCATGTTGCATTTTTCACCTCAATTGGAAAACATAGCTTTAGTAACTTTAGATTTGATATATTCATTCCTAAAATAAACTTAAGAGTATGTTTGGATGAAATATTTTAAAATTTCAGAGAATTTAAAATTCAAGGAAATTAAAATGCATCAATTAAAATTCTTTTATTTTCAAAATTTTGTGTTTGGATAAAGAAATTAAATTTCTTCATTTTCAAAATTTTATATTTGGATAAAAAAATTGAATTTCTTCATAATTTTGAACCTTATGCACGGAGGTGGGTGTCGTGGGAGTAGTAGAGATGGAGCAAAGAGTGGTGCAGTTAGAATTTTTATAGAAGAAGGGAATTTTAATTTCCCGTCTTTTAGAAAAAAATTCAAATTCCACATTTTTAGTTGTTTAAAATTCTGTTTTAAAATTTTAAAAATTTAAATTTTTCATATAAATATACAAAACAATGAATTTTCAATTTAAGAATTTTAAATTCTCTGATAAATTACTTTTTCCAATTAAAATTCTCTATCCAAACACACTCTAAAATTTAATGTAAATCGATTGATTCAAGAGATAAAAAATACTAAGCACATAATTACATTTACCTTATTTGAGTGATTCCATGCTGAGTAAAGTCGATTCATCAGAAAGTGAGATTTAAAACAAAAATTGAAAAAGTTTTTTTTACTTTAAAGAAAATAATTATATATGGATTTTTTAGTTTGTGACCTTTTTTATTTTAAAAATTAATAACAAATATTAATAGATCTAAAACTCAAACTTTAATTACTTTGTTATTGAACCCATCCTGATGCTCAGGATGGTCGAGTGGTAGTTGTTGTAAGTTGTAACAATCAATTTCATTGTTTTTAACGTTTTATGACTGTATGGCCTTTGTATTAAATTTATCGTGTACTTCCAATGTAGTTGTTTGTTATAACAGAAAAAGTGTCTCAGCTTATGACCTCATGACTCGACACATAAGGGGTGTAGCATTAAAAATTAAAAGAAATGCTTTGAATATAGTATATACTTTCTTTCTAGTAAGGTCATTAATTATGGCATGAGAGAAGTAACTGACATTTTGTAGGGTTAATACAAAAGAAATTAAATTTGTTTGTCTTTTTTATTAGATTTTTTTTCTAATTTCTATATTTACTAATTATTTTTTCCCTATATATGTTTATTTAATTATTTTTTCTCTAAATATTTATGAAGAAAATTAAGTAAATAAATAGAGAGATAAGAAAAATAATAACTTTAAAATAATAGTACAAATAATTTATAGATTTAATAGAATTAAAAAAATTAACTACTTTTCTTAAGAAATATGTATTGAAAAGGTCTTATAACTGCACATAAAAAAAGTAAACCAAAAAAAGATTATACATGGTAGCACATAATACAAAATTTCGTTTCCTTGTAGGATGATAAGCGAGTCTTTGTGATCATTTGAGTCTCAACTCAATGAATTTTTAACTTGTGCTGCAAACTACAAATTCCAGAGAATTTCTTCCACAAATGCCTTATCAGTTTGTTCACTGGAGAGGCTCCTTAGTCCTTACACATTTCTCCACTAATGTTTCATCTTGACATTCCTTGTGAACTGTTGGGTCAAAACTCAACAATACAAGCTACTCTATATCATAAGTATTGATGCTTACCTGTAACTACTGCATGAGGACCACATAAATGTTTGGGAATAACTTTTATACACGTGCATAGTTTATTATGTTATTTTGTATTATTACTGTTGCCCTGACTTTCTTGTACTCCCTCCGTACTAAAATAATAACAATTTTATAAAACTAATCTTAGTATCCATATTACATTAAAAACTAAAATAACATTTATTAAAAATATTTGTAAAAATAATAATTAATATCTCATTGAAAAATTAACATTACATTTATTTTGAATGATTTTTTTTTCAAACTCAACACTTATTTTTGAATGATTTTTTTTTCAAACTCAACACTTATTTTTGAATGGATGGAGTATTGATCTTTATTTTCCAATATACATATAGACACAACTAGCAATGGAGTTTATCATTATTCTTTTTGACGAAGAGTTAGTCTTATATTCTCTAACAATTGAAAACCACGTTGAAGTTATGGTGGTTCAGATAGAAAAAAACTGTTAAAATGAAAAGAATTATCCTCTGAACTGTTCTAATTACTATTACTTACGTTTTAGTTACAATGAAGACATTAATTTTAAACTATTCAGTCCCTTTTTCATTGTCTATGAAGAAAATGAACCCTAGAGACTTAGTATTTTTCCCTGAAGTGGCAGAAACAGTATATGACAACTGACAAGCATCTAACAATTGGCATTAATTTCTAGCTTCCACTTCTTTTTTTAATTTATTTTTTTCAACTTCCTCGTATCTATCATTGGATTTATCTATCACCAACTCCATTTAACTTAGATTAAAAGTGCTATTGATGTTGATGTTGAATATGTTAATATGTCAAATTCGTTAATCATCAAAGTCCATACCAATATCACTCAACCACTCCAGAGATCCAAGTCCTCTCCAAGATTAAGGAATAACAAAAAATATCCAACAATTGTTTAGTCAAACATATGGTTGGTCAGCCAATGCACTGCCAAAACTTAAGTTACATTTTCATTTTTATATGATGTGAAACTTCACCTCATACTTGTATTTCAACATAAACACATAATTAATGGACTTAAATCTCATTTTGAGTTACTTACTTTCTAGCATAAAACGTTTTCGGCCTCTCAAAATATTTTGAAATTCAGGTTTGGTCCTATACAAATTCAATATGTTTTTAGTCTCTATATTTACAAAAAAAAAAAAAAAAAAAAAAACTATGCCTTTTTAGTCACTTATCAATGTCTAGAAACATGTGTTCTGTTCAAATGCAGAGACTAAACCATATTAAAAATTTACTGCAAGTAAAATCAAATTTATAGATTTTTTGGGACCAAAAACATATTTACCCTATTTTCTAACAGAAAATTTGAAGTGATTCTGAAAGCTAGTCCTAAAATGTTTAAGCTGTGGAACAGTAAAAAATGAAATTAGATATACAATCATATGATGTATGAAAACTTCAAAGAATTTCATGTTATTAATCTAAAAATAGTATATGCTTGATTTATTCCTTTGGCAATGAAAACCAGAGTCCAGGAGGACACTCTAATTTTGCATTATATAAGCAACGACTTCTACTGCAAGAATTTGTGGTCAGCCATTATTCATTAGTGTGGACCAACCATCATATCTTGCTTATCATATCCATGAAGTGGTTCAGCAATTTCCAACCCCAGGCAAAAATAAAATAACCAAAAAAATTTCCCAGCATATCCTGCTTATCATAGTCATCAGAAACAATAACTCTGATAAAGGTGAAAATAACAACAGATAAAAGGAAACACAGAATGAAGAAAAACATAAATCAATCAACTTCTATGCAAAAAAGAACAGGTAAAGTCAAAAGGGAAAAGTTTGTATTGTGCTCTAAATTATGCATTGATGTCTTGAAGTCTTCTGTGCCACATCCAACAACAAATGCCAATTTGACATGGTTGAGCTGACCATAAAACTGGAACAAAATACATGATTTTACATGCTTTCCTGAAAAGACTCAGAGCGCGAGAAAGCTGCAGGGTTGGCCCTTAGAATTTGATTATCCTCTAAAATATAAGAACTGGCACTTGACTTAGGTTCAAATGATTTAAAAACACTTCCTTTCATAATGAGTTTTTTCTGTTCAGACTTTGTTCCCAAAGTTGACCATATAGAACTATTTGCAGCCTCTTCTGGGTCACTAATTCTTACAGTCTTGGGCACCCAAAGTTTCTGTTTCATCGCACCTTCCCCTGGTGTACTTCCATCTCTAGAATGTTTTCCCAAGGTTGGGGACCTATTACCCGAACAAGTACTGTTGCTAACTGAAGATGAAGACAATGATATGCCACTAAACGCAGATCCAACCAATGAAGCATCTTCCTTTTGTTCATCCCAGTTTGACATAAAACCCGAATATGAATAAGGCACTGGAAGTATTACTGTTGGTAAGGAGAAGCCAGGAACTTCCATCATAGTTGGAGAACCTGTGTAAACAGGTCTAGAACTTATGCTACTAGGCCTAAACTCCTTGACATTCCAACATGGATTCCATTGGTAAGACCATGAAGGAACAGGATAATATTGAAATGAATGTAAAGGAACTAAACCATTAGAGTGCTGTGCCAAACACACCTGCTCCACTTCATTAGATCTCATAGAAGAGCTGGAAGACTCCGCAGCATCATCTTTGAGAGTGGAAGAGGCCATTTCAATATTTGTCTGGCCATTGAGACTTAACACAGTTTCTAAGGATTCACTGAGAGGAGTTTCCTCCCTGAGACTTGAGATGTTCTCCATCCCTTTGATAAGTCTGCTAGATGATAAAAGCATATCACTAGCAGGTTTGGAATCTGTCTGGATGACAGATGCAGGATCAGGAGTCACAGGTATGAGACAATACTGAAAAGTCGAGTGCTTATTCTTACGCTTACCGGCCCCAACAGGAACGTTTCTAATCGTCCCCCCTGCTGTCCAATACCTTTGGCAATTTTTACAGAAATGCCTAGGTTGGTTAACATTATAATTGTTGAAGTAGCAAAACTTTGTCTCTGAACTATTGCAACGAGGACATGGCAGGACCTTGTCTGGCCTCTTCAAAACTTTTTCTTGATGATCAATATCTCTTTTGGCATTCCTATGTTCATTATTCCTATTAACTACTTTGGCTACCAGTTTCAGTGTAGGATTTTTGTAAATGTTAGGAGCACTATTACCATCTTCTTGAGGATCAGTCTGTTTGCTAGATACTTCACTCAATGGAACATCCACTTCATCGTTAGTTGATTCTTCAAGTCCATTCTGCAATTGAGGAACATTCTGTGTCAGCTGGGCATAAATGGGATAGACAACTAGCAATAAGAGTTAAGACCAAAGGTGCTAACTCTGACAGAATGTAAGGGTTGGCATAAAATCTGCATTCTAATATAGAAAATTATACATCAAAAAGCCACAGATTAAGCACATCTCAGTATGTCATAATTATGCTCCAGCAAAGTGATTAACAGTAGATAAACAATGGGACATTGAGAATCAATTTGAAAGCAAAATCACCTTCAACTTCTAACATAACATAACAAGAATAACAATCTTCTTTCACCATGCCTCTATCCGTATTGCATTGCTACAGTTATTATAATATAACCTACTAATTTGGCCTCATTTAAACTGCATAATGTTCATTAGCTGTTAAACAATACAGTCCACATTAAAAACAGAATCCAACAACTTATATTTACTATAGTACCACAAAAATCAAAGCATGATTTTCTTTTATTTACTTTATAGTTCCCTCCCTTTAACAAGCCTCCCTACCTTTACAACAACAACAAGAACCTTATTCCACTAGGTGAAATTGGATACATGGATCTATCAATGTTATTGGACTCAGTTAAAGACCAAATTCTCAAGAATATTATTCACCACAGGATCCCTCTTAATAATTTTCTCCAATGTATTTCTTGGTCTCTCTCTGCCCTTTTTCGCATGGCTAAAAATGATACAATCTACTCTTCTCAATAGTTTTTTTAAAAAAAAAAATAAAGAAGAAGAAGAAGAAAACACCTTCGGATACCGGGTGCATAAATTTTTGGGGGTAGGCATGTGGACCACATTGAAATATTCATTATACAAATAAGCTTGCAGCATGAAGACCAAATCTTGACAAGAAAAAGAAAAAGAAAAAAAAAGAGTTTTCTACCATTTAAACAATCAAAAGCAAATCGTGTATAGCTTCCATAACTCATTTCAGTAAGGCAAATAAAACTCCAGCCTTTTTCTTATTGTGAGTTTAAAAATGCAAACTTCAGCATGAACCTTACTGAAAAACTTTCACAAGAAAAAGAGCAGCACGTGAGAAGGAACAAATCACGAGAAGGAAAATGAAAGAGTAGAAAAGGGTTGAATGGCATGACCATGATGATGATGGGTGGAGGCAGACGCTGAATCTCACACTGAGTCAAAGAGTGTTGTAAATCTGTGAAGTGAGTGGTTGGCTTAATGGGAAAATGAAGAATATTATGAATATCTGCTCTAAAAAGCTTTATTGCAGAATCTTCAACTTAGGACATGCCTCAAATGGAAGCCATTCAGTTACTTAGGACCCAAAAGGTGTCTTGAGATGGCGCAACACGCCAACAGGCAACAACAATGTTTGACTTGCCAAAACAAGAAAAGAAAAATTAAATGGTAGATTGGAATTACCCTTATAAGAGTTTAACATAAGGGCTTTTTCTCCATATAAGTACGAAATATTAGAAAGACTAATTTTTGTTGTGAGTTTAGTTGTCACTTTTAATATTTTCTTCATTCACTAAATTTAATTTAGTAACTTAAAGGATTTGAATTTCGAATTTAATTCTATTTTGACTAATAAAAGATTTTAATGTTTATATAGATATACTTTTATTCAATTATAAATTTATTATAATGAATTGTGATTAAATTAATATGTAAAATTTTTACACGGTCATAAAACCCTTTTTCTTTCAATATAATGCTGGTATGAGCATGCTGATTTTATACTATAAATTTATTTTTCTTAATATATAAACTTTTCAATTTTCATCTTTTACCGTAACATTAATAGTATCGGGAATAAATTATTCAAATAATATAATCATTACAGCACAAAATATGTAAATTAGTTTTTTTCTAGGTTAAAGACTTTGGATGTTCTTCAAACCATTGGATTAAAGATTAATCTCATTTATAATATATTATTATTACTAATCCAAAAAAAATTTACCCACAAAGAAAATTAAGTACGGATTATTTTTTTAATTATATTATTTTTTCCACATTGAACACAATGAATCTTACACGATTGTGTTAATTAGTTAACATACATTTAATTAAGTTTAATAATTTATAATTATTTTTGTTAAAATTAATTTTATTCAATATTAATCATGAATAATATAAGAAACACGTATAATATTATACCCAAATTTTATCGATATATGGATGAGGTTGCTAAGTAAAGCTTAGAAAAGATTTACAGAAAAATTGAGCACATAGATTTTTTTATTTTTTTATCTCTATAACCTATAGGATGATTACTTTGTGTTTAAGAATAGATTCTTTGAAATAAATAATTGTTTTAAAGGTTTTCAATTAAAGTTTTTACTTTAAAATAAATTAATTCAAACATGCTATTGAACGAATTCACTGCTTACATATCTTATTGTAATAAAATAGATAAAGTTTATATTGTTTATTACACAATCACTTTGAGTGCACTAATTCTTTTAATTTACCAATAATTGTCTTCATATCCATTTATTATACGGACTATGAAGATTGTTTAATTCGTAAGAAAACTGAGAATTTATCTTTCAACAGATCACCTAAATCACTAACAAGGCCTCACAAAAGATAGAAAAGACAATGCTTCTTTATGTGCCTTTAGAAGAACTAGTTTAGAGAAATTGATTGGTGTAACCATAGATGTGGACCCAGTGTTTTAAAAATTGAACCGGTGATTGACCCGGTCAGGGTACTGGGTCACTGGGTCAGTGGTCGAACCAGTGAGTTACTAGTTGACCTGCATGACCCGGTCAGTGGTCGAACCGGTGGATCACTGATTGACCCGAATGACCTGGTTAGTGGTTAAACCGGTTGACCCGCATGTCAATGTCTTTAAAAAAATCACAAATTAATATCATTCCATAACATAAAGTCATAGATAATTAAATACCAAAATGTTAAAAAATATATCATTATCCAAGTTCACACAAACAAGTACCAAGTATCACAAATGTAAGCTAAATAAAATAAGTCTAGGTTCAACATGTGTTATGGTGATCGATGTTGATACTTGAAAAACCAAATTTTCACCTTAAACACCACACTGCATGTGATTCTATAATCAGGCACCAATATATGGATATTTCCCCAGATTAAACCCAGATTAGCTTTATTATTTTTGAAAGATGAATTAATTTAAGGTTATCCCAATACATACTTTTTTTCCACCAAATGGGAAGCGATGAAAGAAACTAGTAAATCAAGCAAAAGTTTATAGTAATCAACAAAGTAAAGCAGGAAATTTTTTTATATTAATATAGCATAGCAAAGTACCCCACGAACTGCTTTTGATCTTATATTAAACACAGGTGAACACCATTAACCAAAGTACCAAACAAAGGTGCTCACTAGTAATGAGAACTGCATATGGGATGATACACACACATTGATTAGGAATAATATGAAAGAAAACTCTTAACTTGCACTTAAGATTTTAAATTCCAATCACAGTTGCAATTTCATCATGATTCTTAACATTATGAGAAATTACAGATAAATGTAAATGATGCAACTGCAATTATGATCACACATAGAGCCAAAGATCCTTGATGTTGGCTAAAATCGCAGTTATGGACTGATTTTTAAAACCTTGTTGCACTTTCCATCAAAGGAATTTCCAGACAAAAACAAAGTTAATTGGCACGTTCTTACAAAAATCAAACACAGCCTTACAAAAATCATTATCTTACAAAAATCAAAGCTTCAGGGCACGTTCAACACAATTTCTGGGAAAGAAATCAAACACACCTTAGCACTCGACTACTGAATCCGTAACAGTAAGCACTACTATCTTAAAGTTCTGGGTTCTAACCTTGAAGGCTTGGCTTGGACGGAGTGACTTCCGGCATGACGAAGTAAACGCTGGAGTCTGGAGCTTTAGTGCTGCGCGAGGATTCGAGGAAGATGAGTCCAAGTCCGAGACTGAACGGCGTGGCCAGAGCTCGATGAAGACAAGTCTGAGACGGCGTGGCCAGAGCGGCAGAGCGCGATGAAGACGGGTCAGTCCGAGATTGGAGTGCTGCTGCTACGCGAGGAAGGAGGAAGAAAACCTAATGGCTAATGTGAAACCACTCTAAAACGACGTCGTTTCCATGAGTGGGGGCTGCAAATGTTGACCCGGTCCGGGTTGGTGGGTCGACGGGTGGGCCGAAACCTGGCCGGGTCGTGCGGGTTGGGACGGGCTATTTGCATGGACGATCTGATCACTAACCCGACCCGGTCCGGTCCCCGGGTCACGGTCGGACCGGCCGGGTCGGTCCGGGTTTTAAAACATTGTGTGGACCTACTTGTGACTTCTGAGGTGTTTCCTATTTTTTCTTTTTATCTTTTAGGCAGATAACCAAATGTCAAACTAGTCCTTGTCAAGTAGCACTTAAACATGACAAGTGTCATCATAGTGAATTTGTTCCATATATATAAATGATAATATTTCATGGGCATTATCCGTTAACAATGTTAAAATTCTAAGTATTCTTCATGCACCAAATAAAAGAGGCACCTTCCCTTCTAGATTAAATTGTTAATCAGAGTTTGTACAGTTTGTGATTTATCGTTCTATTATGAAGAAAATAATACAGCTAATATATACATAAGATGTGGAGTCTCAAAAAGCTACTTGTTAACTAAACAAATATGTTATGGAGAGAAAATTTATTTTTATTTATATCTATACAAGTTGCACACATCTTGTTTATTTCTAAACAAAATGTATATTAAGAGTTTTAGTCCTAAATAATGGCTGATTTTTACAAATAATATAAATTAAATAATTAATTTGAGATTTGCGGTGGATTTGAAACAAATTGGAGATCTGGTGCACTCAAACACGCCTGGTTTGGGCATGTTTAAACACACCTAAACCAGGCGTGTTTGAGTCACCAATCTCCTATAAAAAGCCCCTATAAGTTACTATTTACCATTTCTTCATATTTCACCTTCTCACTAAAAGTTTCTCTGCCTTCTCTCTAGAGCTTGGGAGTGGATATTTTCTGAAGCGAAACCCTGCCAACATGTAAGTTGATTTAACAATTTTGCATATGATTTAACCTAGTGTTTAGTTTGTGTTGATTAGGGGTTAGGGTTTATGGGATTTAGGTTAATGGTTTAGCGTGTGTGTTGTAGGGTGTTAGTGTTTAGTGGGTTAGGGTTTGGGGGGTTTAGGTTAATGGTTTAGTGTTTAGTTTGTGTTGATTAGGGGTTAGGGGTTAGGGGTTAGGGTTTATGGGGTTTAGGTTAATGGTTTAGCGGGTGTTGTAGGGTGTTAGTGTTTAGTGGGTTAGGGTTTGGGAGTTTAGGTTAATGGTTTAGTGTTCAGTTTGTGG
>CM023948.1:8580233-8597705 GCA_013407115.1 Glycine latifolia | reverse complement strand
TGATTAGGGGTTAAGGGTTAGGGTTTATGGGGTTTAGGTTAATGGTTTAGCGGGTGTGTTGTAGGTGTTAGTGGGTTAGGGTTTGGGGGTTTAAGTTAATGGTTTAGTGTTTAGTTTGTGTTGATTAGGGGTTAAGGGTTAGGGTTTATGGGGTTTAGGTTAATGGTTTAGCGGGTGTGTTGTAGGGTGTTAGTGTTTAGTGGGTTAGGGTTTGGGGAGTTTAGGTTAATGGTTTAGTGTTTAGTTTGTGTTGATTAGGGGTTAAGGGTTAGGGTTTATGTTTCATAATTTAGGGTTTTGGGTGTTTGTGTGGTTTAGGTGTTTGTTTTAAGGTTTATGTTTTTCAGCTTATTTTATTGTTTCTTAAAATTTGAAGTAGTTGTTTTGTTGAGGGCAGGAAATGAGTTCAGGTGATGAGGAGTGTGTTCGTGTACTCTTATTTTTCAATGGAAGGAAAATTGAAGGGCGAACAGGTCTTGCCTTTGAAGGGGAGAAAAGGATGACACGTATCAAGCGAAAAGCAACATTGGGTGATTTGCATGAGAAGATACGTCCAAAATTAGGTCTACATGACAAGCCATGTATCACTTTGCTGACGACAAGATTATGGCAGCATGAACAATACATGGGGTTTCCAATACAGGATGATGAAGAATTGAAGAATTTTTGAATCAGGCAAGGAAGAATTTTTTAGAGTTGTATATGGATTATACCGTAGCAGAGGATGTTGTTTTACCCACGAGGTCAGCCGCTTTTAATTCTCCACATATTGCATCATCATATGGTGCTGTAGGTGTAAACATGTCTGAGGAAGATTCACATGACCCAACTTGGGTTATGGATGACGATGAAGATGATGATGATGATGAAAATCTCGCAATGGAAGATCGTCTTCTTCAGGAGAATGCCAGTGCGTCTGATAATGATGAAGATTCTGGTGTGCATGCGACTGCATTCCAACAACACACTGACGTGGGGTCGTCTAGAATGCGTCATCATCCGAACGTTAGATCAACGCAATCAGAACAACATGTTGAAGGTATGTTACATGATCTAAATGAATGATGAAGTGGTATGATATTTGTATATTTGTATATTATAGTATTTTAGTTTGCATGGTATGTTTATTCAACTGTTTTGTATTTACAGGTGGTGCGGTTATTCCTTTTTGGGACGGAATTCCACATTACACATATATTGATTGGAATCACCCAAGCGAAGAAGAATCTTTTACCGGTTCAGCTTCAGGTTCGGGTTCAGTGCAAGGTCCCTGGCAATTAGGGGACGATTTGTTTGTTCAACAGGAATTTCCATCCAAAAAGGAGACACAAATTGCAATTAAGCGGAACCTGATGAGGGAGCATCAAGAAGCATTTGTGGTTGAGAGCAAGCCCGACAGGTTTGCCATGAAGTGTGTTGCTCACAACGATGGTTGCCCTTGGAGGGTTAGGGTGTTTAAACCAATGTACGGTGAGAAGTGGGTTGTTTCAAGATGGGGTGGAAAACACAATTGCCTGAATGACCACATAACACAGGATCACAGACAACTTGATGTTGATATTATTGCTTCACTTGTAGTAGGTATGAACTCAATATTTTGGCTTGATATGAGAAATATAACAGTGTTAAGGTTTGTTGTTAATGTGAATGTTACAATTTCATTTTTAGGAATGGTTAAGGAGGAACCGGCCGTGTCAATTGCATTGGTTCAGG
The DNA here is from genome assembly GCA_013407115.1 of Glycine latifolia. NCBI lineage: Eukaryota > Viridiplantae > Streptophyta > Magnoliopsida > Fabales > Fabaceae > Glycine > Glycine latifolia. Next base: position 8,595,992 of record CM023948.1, on the reverse strand, counting down.
AGACGATCACCCAATAGCTATGGATTTAAAGTTTCATATTATAAGGCATGGTATGCGAAGCAGAGAGCAATGGCAACGATTTATGGGGATTGGGAAGAATCTTATGCATTTTTACCAAGGTGGTGCAACTACATGCTTCGTTTTTCACCAGGTTCTTTTTTTGATATTCAAACCAATGCTTATTATGTGGCACATCGACTGGTACGAGGTAAACGTGTGTTTCAGCGCATGTTTTGGACTTTTAGACATGTTGCGAGGCTTTTAAATTTGGCAAAGCCATCGTTCAAATTGATGGGACTCACTTATATGGCAAGTATAAAGGAAAATTACTGATTGCCACAAGTCAAGATGGAAATAATGAATGTCTGCCACTGGCATTTGCCATTGTCGAGGGGGAGACGTTGGAAGCTTGGGAATATTTCCTTGCTAACATTCGCTTCCACGTAACCCAAATGCAAAATATATGTCTCATTTCAGATCGGCACCGGAGTATTATATCTGCAGTACAGAATCATGCTGGTTGGCAACCACCTTTTGCGCATCACGTTTTTTGCCTTCGTCATATTGCCAGTAATTTCACTCAAAGATTCAAGAATGCAAGATTGAAGAAGACCCTCATGACTTTGGGTATGTTAATAATTATCTGTCATTTATTAAGCTGACATAAATGTGTTACCCAACTAATGTAAATGATATTATAATTGTGCAGGTTATACGCCTTGTAAGCCTAAATTCGACATAGCGTTTGCACGATTCCGTAATACCAGTTTTGAGGTTGCAGAATGGATTGACAACATTCCTAAGGAAAAGTGGAGTCGTGCATATGATGTCGAGGGGAGAAGATATGGCCATATGACAACAAATTTGTCTGAATCAGTCAACAAGGTGTTCAAGGGAGCAAGGAACATGCCTATCACTGCTATGGTGAAGCACACATTCAGTCGTTTGGTTCAATATTTTGTGAGCAGGGGTCAGGCGGCTACTTCACAGCTTCAGCATTCACAACGACATTGTAAAAATGTCGTTGATGCTTTGAGGCATAATCAGACCGTTGCTGCAGGGCATAATGTACGCACATATAACCTTCAGCAAACTTCGTTTGAGGTGGATGATGGCTGGGAGAGGTCATATTCAGTAAACCTAACAGAGCGTTTTTGTCAGTGTGGCAAGTTTAAGGCCTTCAAATACCCTTGTAGCCACGCCGCAGCTGCTGCTTTATATATCCGTTAGAATCATTTGCAATATGTGGATGATGTGTTCCTAGTAACCAACTTGGTTGATGCTTATTCATTACCTTAGCAGCCAATTGGTAATGAACTTGCTATTCCCGCGAGTGAAGATCCAGTTATCATACCTGACAGGTCAATGTTGCGTGCAAAGGGTCGTCCAAGGTCTACTAGAATACATAACGAGATGGATGAAGTCGAAACATCTCAGAGACTTCCTAAATGCGGCCTGTGCAAGCAAGTTGGACATAATCGTAGAGCTTGTCCTACTCGGGGTGGTGTTTCATGATTTTGTAATTATGTTTGATTGATCAGTGGTATGTTATATGTATTTGATTTATAAAAATGTAGTGTTACATGTACGACGATAATGTTTAAGTTGTGGTACACATCAATTTTCCTTTTTTTAATTATTTTTTATTTAGCATGATTTACGTTACACGTACAACGTTAATTGAATTTTTTTAAAAATTTTATATTAGAAATGCGAACAATACATAAAGACGCCTAACTAGGGCGTCGTTGAACACACCTAACAAGGGTGTCACTGAACACGCCTAACAAATTGGTCGTTCCGTTTCACAAGCCTAACAAATTGGTCGTCACTGAACACGACTAACAAGGGCGTGATTAAACACGCCTAACAAATTAGTCGTCACTGAACACGACTAACAAGGGCATGATTGAACACGCCTAACAAATTGGTCGTCACTGAACACGTCTAACAAGGGCGTGATTGAACACGCCTAACAAATTGGTCGTCACTGAACACGCCTAACAAGGGCGTGGTTGAACACGCCTAAGTAGGGCGTCATTGACCCCTATATAAGGCAGACATTACCACAGAACACACCACTACCACACAACACATCTCCAGAAGCAAAATTCAATCTGAATAGCATGGCATTTTTAGGAGAAACAAGCAGTCAGACAATTGCTAACTCCAAATTAGCATTCATTTTTCCAAATGAATCAATGAAACACAACGAAACTGGTGTTTCTTTTCAGTGTCCTTCACCAATACAATGCGAGTTCCTGATGACTGTTCTTTTCAGACATTGAAGAGTAGGATACACAACACCCTACTGCTAAGCAATGACCATGTTGTTGATGAGATTCACTACCGACAACCATCCCTACATGCAGGTCAGCACTATTTTTTTCATTCTTTACAACTGACAAATGATGATGATGTTTGCACAATGTTAATGTGCAATGACAAAATGTCGGGTGCTTGCCCTATAGAAATATTATGTACCATCAACAGAACACCAGATGGTATACTCAACCTGCTTCGATCGAACATCGTCCCCCAACATGATGCAATGCTATATTACAACGGCAAGTGGAACATACCACGACGAGCAGATTTTATTGGTTATGCCTTTATTGGAACAAACCCAATACGATTTGAAATTTCTTTAGGATGCACCATTGAAACACTAAAGGATGTCATCAAGCAAGTTGTACCTGTTGGGGTTCCCCCTAATGGGATTCACACGTCACAGGTGGTGAGGAAATTGTTTTTTCGACATCCAGCCCATGCACAATATTCAGACACCACAATCGAATATGACATAAAAGAGTTGATAAGCGATGAAGACGTGTTCAAGCTGTTAGCAGAATCCAACTACTGGAAACGTTTTTGTCCAATTGAGATTTTAGCTACTTTTACCAAACCAGATATCCAGATGGAATGACACATGTACGGTCAAGTTGTTGTCGTCAATTAGCGTTCTTATTTAAAATGTACGTTCCATTTTGTTTCTTTTTTAAGTAGTTATTTTTAAGAATTTGTGTTATTCATGACGTTTCTAATCGAATATGTTCGGGATTCACATGTTTAAATAATAATTAGACCGAGCATGATTAAAATAAAGGTTACAAACAAATGCAAGTTAAAATAAAGGTTACAAACAAAACTAAGACGGTGGTGGCCACTGCCGATTACCCGCCTGACGATCAGGTAGCCTTTGTCTTCGGGGTCGCTCAGAACTGTCTGGCTCAGAGGGCCCTGACTGAGATGGGCCTGGCTGGGACGTGGGTCCCTGAGACATAGGGAGGTCTAATGGAGTGCCCTGCTCTGCATACAACGGCATAGGATGCTCAACATCTACGTTGCCACATGGTTCATGTGATGGCCAATCCCCACAGGCTGCTAAACTACAATCAATAGAACCCAACATGTCGTCAATGTGGGAACTAGTACAGTCGCCAGAAGCGACGACAACATCTACAGATGTCATTGCAGTAGTAAAATATTCAACCTGCATCTGTGAGTCAGCTGGTGGAGGCATATGGGCTTGACTACTGAATTCGGCGTAGTGCATGCCCCCCTGCTCAGTAGCCTTGTAATAGAATGTCTGGGTCCCATACGTCGATGCCATAACTGGAGGCCTATAAATACCAGAAGTGCAAGGCCTGGGATCTACAATGGGCTCAGCAACCTGCTGCATTGCTCTTTGTCGACTCTCTAGCCCAAGTCCCTCTCGACGTCGACGGCCAATTGCAACAGACAGTTGTGGGTCCTCCGGAAGCTGCGATGCGGGTGCATGTGGCCCTGCCTCCTCCACGCGACAACTCTCTGTGAAGACAGACATTAAGCGACCGAGCTTCTGGTTCGCCCATTGGATGTCGAAGGCCGAGCTATTGGGTGGGAGTGTCGCGAAGTACAACGACTCTAGCCCATCAACCTATAAATTAAAAAATGTAAACATCAGTGTGAACTATGTTATCTATCATAATGAATATAAATAGAAAAATAATGATGTCAACAAAACCTACACCACGACCCGTCTTGGCACCCTGTTTCGTGATGAAACGCTTCCCATTTTCCCTGTACCAAACCATGTACTCATGGTGTGGTGACAAGAACCCCTGAAGCAGGGGGGAAGGTCAATGTGTTGGTCCTTAACCTCCCAGCGCATAATAAACGGTCCGAGCTTACGGGCCCAGTTGTCTTCTCGTTTACCGCGAAGGAAAAGGTCATGCACACCCTTCAGCTTCCTGGGAGCACGTGGGATTGGCTGATCCCTCCCGAATTGGCGCATGCATCTATCCGGCTGGGAATATTCAACTGTGTGGAAGCATATAATAGGAGTAGTTGTCATCCACAACAGTCGCTGATGCTCAGATGCACCAACAAAGTGGTAGTCTCCATATGGTTGCCAGACCACCTGCACAGACCACATCAACACATAATTATGTAACGACATGGACCATAAATGAAAACTTCCAATCACTTAAAATTTATACATACCTCGTCCCGAGTGAGGGAATCTAATGTCATCCTATACAAAACCAGCTCGTGTGGTTTAAACCGACCTAAACCATTAAACCTAATTTCAAAATAACTAACATTAGAATACTATAGGATAGGACTGAATTGAAAAAATTGTCAACAAAGCAAAATATAGTCACACATACCGGTGTCCGAAATGCAACTCCGGGTGAGTAGGCAGCGGAATAGCTGGAGCAATGGGTGGGAATCTCAGCCACGCCCACACCTGAAGCAGCATATGACATCCACCAATGTCACTTCTGCGTGGATTTGTACACTCGCACATTTGTCTAAACAAATGTGCGAGGACCGCTGAGCCCCAGCTATATCTTCTGATGTCCTCAAAGTCCCCAGCAAGCAACGGGACATAACGTGCTGCGACCATGCTCCCTCCGGATCTGTCACTCAGCAGCCATGATCCAATAAGCCGAGCAATGTATGCCTTCGTAAAGCGCGTCACGGCTACCAACTAGGGAACCACCTCACCCCAGTGCGCAAAATGTCTGTCAAAGAAAGACAGACGCAAATATCCACCTTTCAGCTTGGTGTCCTCCTCTGGTTGGTGACCAAAAATGTCCTCAATGACGGTCTCCCAATTGGCTACTGTCACTCTAGTAAAAACATTGCCCTCCGTGGACAATCCTAAAATACCAGCCACGTCTTCCAATGTGATGGTCATCTCTCCTTGCAGTATATGGAAGGTATGAGTCTCTGGTCTCCATCGCTCAACCAGAGCACTAATAAGCTCAACATCCATCTAAAAAAAATATTAATCAATTAACAAGTATAGTTATAAAATTAAAAATACTTTACTCATTTCATACTTGCATACCTTAATATGTCGCATATGTGCAACATGTAGAAAGCCAGCATGACTTAACATATCAGAAACGACGTCAGGTATATCGTCGTGATGTGGCCCCCCTATCACTTTACCACGTCTAGTCTTCAACACTTGAGTTGTGTCCTCATTCCACACAACTTGTGAAACGTGGGTGCGCTGAGTACGCCTACGCAAAGCACCCCACTTATACGGGGTAGCGACAACATAGGTCGTCGGATCCATGGACCCACCCTCATGATCGGATCTAGAGCGCGGAGAATCAGTGGAAGATGAATCAGCCATGTAATAAGTATCTTAATAACAAAAAATAAAAAATCATGTTAAAAAATAATATGTTCGACTCACAAAGCATTCAAAAATAATTATCTTATAGCAAAAAAATCAAAAATAAATAAACACTGACAAAAAATAATATACACTAGCAAAAAAACATAAACCCTAAACAGAACAAAACACTCCAACTCCTAAAACAAACACCCTAACCCCGAAGTCCTAAACCCTAAACAGAACCATAAACAAAACACCCCAACCCCTAAACCCTTAACCATAAACACCGAAACATCAACCCTACCACCATATACCATAAACCCTACACAGAACAAAACATTTGCCTTAAACCCCTAAGACAAACACCCTTCACCCATACACACCGAAACATAAACCCTAAACCCTAAACAGAATAAAACACTCCAACTCCTAAAACAAACACCATAAACCTGAAGTCCTCGACCCTAAACAGAACACCCCAACCCCTAACCTAAACCATAAACAAAACACCCCAACCCCTAAATCCTAATCCCTAACACAAACACCCTTCACCCATAAACTCCGAAACATAAACCCTAAACCATACAAAACACACCCTAAACCATAAATCCTAAACCCCAAATGTCCAGTTAACCTAAACCCCATCAAGCCTAACCCCTAACCCCTAAGCCACACATACTAAACACTTAACCATTAACCTAAACCCCCCCAAACCCTAACCCATTAAACACTAACACCCTACAACACTAAACCATTAACCATTAACCTAAACCCCCCAAACCCTAACCCACTAAACACTAACACCATAACCCCTAACCTAAACCCCATCAAGCCTAACCCATAACCCCTAATCCACACACACTAAACACCAAACCATTAACCTAAACCCCCCAAACCCTAACCAACTAAACACTAACACCCTACACCACACACGCTAAACCCTAAACCTAAACCGCAATCCCTAAACCCTAAATCTTTAACCCAAGCCCTAAACCCTAAACACAACACATTAAACCAACGTGCACACTAACAATTTCCTATGAACCTAACATAAATGTTGCTAACAAATTCATATGATCCTAACAATTTTCTAATTAAAAAATATAGCAGATTAAATAATATGCAAAATTGTTAAATCAACTTACTTGTTGACAGGGCTTCGCTTCAGAAAATATCCACTCGGCAGGGCTTCGCTTCAGAAAATATCTTCCCAAGCTCTAGAGAGAAGGCAGAGAAACTTTTAGAGAGAAGGTGAAATGGTATGAATGCTGAAAAAGTGAAATTTTGGGGCTTTTTATAGGGGATAAGGGACTCAAACACGCCTGGTTTAGGCGTGTTTAAACACGCCCAAACTAGGCGTGTTTGAGTGCACCAAATCCCCAATATGTTTCAAATCCACCCCAAATCTCAAATTAATTATTTAATTTATATTATTTTTAAAAATCAGCCCTAAATAATAACTCCAATCAACACTTATAATTTGGGTTAAATCAATATTTAGATCAAAATTGATCACTATATGAATTGAACTTCAAATCTCAAACAGTAATTTAATTCAAATTATAAGTGCTGATTGAAGTTATCATCTAAGACTAAAACTTATTAATATACATATGTGAACAGTAAACCACACAACATTATCTTATAATAACAAGATAAAATATTATTTACCATGAAGGCTTTGGACTTCATATCATGAAATTCAGTTCATTTTAGATTCTTTTAAATATGAATAACGTCATTATAACATATAACATCATTATATTATAACAGATAAGCATAAAACATTCATTAAATGTTGTCACTGTGTTAAAATGTCTATTGACTTAAAAATGAGTGCTTCTTTTCATATACCCACTCATTCTCAAGATATCACAACCTAGTAAAAAAAATTCCTAAAAAGAAAACAAAGACAAAATCCCTAATACCTTAGTTCACTGCAAAGTCTATCTTAAATCTCAAATCAATTTTTTCCTCTATGACTAACAATATCATTATTAGTCAGGAAAATAGCATCATATTCAGTATTAATTTCCTCAATAGATAGAAGACGAAATGAAACTTATTCACCCAAAATATAATGTACCAATGTTCTGATCTTAGTACGGATTAGAAATCATCAAAAAAGAAATATTATACTATATATTAGAATTATTATTAGTTCCTACAAAATTACTTTTTGGCCCCAGCCAAAACACAAAGACCAAAATACTGATGGAGTATTTTAACCCACCCTATCAATTTTTCATCCTTCCCTTTCTTCATTCCTTTTATCCTTTTTGCTTTCCCTTTACTCTTTTCCTTTCTTTATTCATCCATTCATTTCCTCTTACCCTTTCTTCACTCGTGTTGTTAAAGGTTTTTTTTTGTGTTTGTAAGCATAATAAAATCATAATTCTATTGTATATTTTTGCAAAAGGAATCTTGATTATGTTTTTTTTGCAATGCAACGATATTAAGATTATGTTGTATAGCAATTTTGTTGTACAACAAAATCAAGTTGTGTAATAAGTTTTGCAAATTAAAAAAAAAAAACAAAAATATGATTATGTTATATAGTGTACAACGAAATTATATTTTCATTGGACATAATGTATTTACTCCCCCTTTACACAACAGAATTGTACTTTCGTTGTGCACTTTTTCCCAGACACCCAGATATATAATGAAATCACGATTCCACTATATTAATGGAGTGAAAAAAAACAACGGAATTGCAATTTTATTGTACACTGTAGAATAGAATCGTGATTCCATTATACAACAATTTTCACACCCCAATATGTAACAAAATCATGATTTTGTTGTGTTTATTGGGAAATGATAAATTTAAATTTTTTTAACAAAGGTAGACCCACTAAAAAAGGGGTTGGGACTAATAGCAACTCCCTACTATAAAAAAACCTGGGATTTGCTTCCTGCACCAGGTAGTTTTCTCAGCACGCTACAGTGGATTTCCGGAATTACCTCTGTTGTAAGTTTAAATAAAAAAAAAAGGAAATTGGAAGCGCCTCTTTCTTTCTCTGCACCAATCTCGTTTCTCTTCCGCGCACCCAACTTATTCGTTTTTGTTGTTCAATCTGCATCTACCATTTGTTATCACCTGCAGCTGCTCCAATGGACGTGGTGCTGTTCATGATCATCAATCGTCTCAGGTGGCAGTCGTTGCTCGCGTCGTGTCGTGTCGATTCTGAGGTAAGTTCTGATTTTTTGTGCTCCACATATTTGCAAATCCGTAAGATGTTCACAGATTGCACAATCCACATGTGGCTTACGGAGATTTGCAAATCCTTTAGACTCATATGGATTGTGCAATCCGTATTTGATTTAAGGATTTTCAAATCCATAAGCATCATACGGATTGCACAATCCGGATGATGTTTATGGATTAGCTACTCCATAAGGCTTATACGGATTGTGCAATCCGTATGTGTATTTTTTTTTTAATTTTTTAATATAGGTTATTTAATTAACATATATAATGGTATGTTTTATTAAATTTTTGTAGCCCGAATTCATTATAATGTCATAATTTGTAAGCGAATATATTGGTATACCATGATATAGTTTTATTAGTGTTGTATTCATGGATGGATTGTCACCCATTATGTATTAATTGGAATGAATGGTTAAATTATTTTGCAGGTCCCCAAGTAATTTGTAAATCATTTTGTTTGATGTTAAACAATTTGATTGTTTTGTTAATTTAAAAAGGGTTAACACAAAATATATTATGCTTGTGGTTTGAATTCTTATACAATGTATTTTTTAAATGTGTAGATTATGGTTAAAACTATAGGCCTGCGTCGGGCTTTAAGTAGAGAAGTTTACAGAGCAATAGGTAGAGAAACACCAGTTACTGAGGATGCGCCTATTGTTGTTGAGGATGCCCGTGTACGTCGAAGGTCGCATCGGCCCAAAGACAATGGGCAACTGTAGTTGTTCCCAAGGTTGTTCCTGCTGATGACGCTAGTGAAGAGCCTGTTGGGAAATCGATGGGGGTAAATATCGGGGAGATTTACACCTGAGTAACCATATAAGTGAATTAGACACCACATCTTAACCCAAAACCTTAAGGCTCAGGTTTATGGGTATTCTCCTCACTTATGTGGTGTTCAATTTTATTATTTCTATTCGATGTGAGACTTTAACTCACACTTGTATTCCAACAATCTCCCCCTCAAGTGTGAGTCTCTTCCACATGGTAGCCTTCCCCTCGAGCAGAAGTCATTTTTCAATTCACAAGTAGTGGCCTTTAGAGCTTATGCTCTAGTACCTTGTACCGCCGCAACACTTGCGGGACTCGCTGCCTGGCCTCACCTGCCAGGAAGACTTTTGATACAACGGATCTCAATGTTCATGGATCCACAAACGCCTTCTTACTTGTCTGAGCTAGTCACCGGGTCAAACCATCGGCTCTGATACCAATTATTGGGATACCAAGGGGAGTAAATATCGGGGAGATTTACACCTGAGTAACCATATAAGTGAATTAGACACCACACCTTAACCCAAAACCTTAAAGCTCAGGTTTATGGGTCTTTTCCTCACTTATATGGTGTTCAACTTTTCTATTTCTATCCGATGTGGGACTTTAACTCACACTTGTAGTCCAACAATCTCCTCCTAAATCAGCATCCGAGTAGCCTTGTAGCTCGGCTTCACCATCTCCAAAACGGAGGCATAAATCGAATGTACCTTTCAAATACCTGAAGATCCACTTCACTGCTTCCCAGTGCTCTCTACTGGGGTCCAAAAGCTCACCATTCCAACTGCGAACGCAGGTCGGGTCTAGTGCAAATCATTGCATACATTAAGCTTCTGACGACAGATTGGTACGGGATCTTCAGCATCTCATCTCTATCTTCATCAGATCTCGAACACTGCTTCTTATTCAACTTCAAGTGCCCCGCCAATGGGGTGCTAACTGTTTTGGCCTTGTCCATGTTGAATCTCTTCAGAATCTTCTCAACATATTTCTCTTGACTTAGCCACAATAGCTTCTTCTTTCTATCCCGGATGATCTTGATTCCAAGAATCTGCTTTGCAGGGCCGAGGTCCTTTTTTCAATCCGGCAATCTTCATCTTGTATTGCCATACAATCAACATATCATCAACATAAAGCAGCAGAGTCAAGGAATCACCGATCTCATACCTCTTCACAAATACGCAGTGGTCGGCTTCAGTCTTCACTAACTTGTGCTCGTTCATGAAGGGTTGATTGTTGGAGTACAAGTGTGAGTTAAAGTCTCACATTGGATAGAAATAGAAAAGTTGAACACCATATAAGTGAGGAGAAGACCCATAAACCTGAGCCTTAAGGTTTTGGGTTAAGGTGTTGTGTCTAATTCACTTATATGGTTACTCAGGTGTAAATCTCCCCGATATTTACCCCCCTCGAATTCCCAACAATTGGTATCAGAGCCAATGGTTTGGTGCACACAGACCAGAATTGGTCGAATATGATGACCAAGCCAATATCAGCAAGGAAATTTGAAGATTGTGGTAAAGGTTCCAGCTTGGTGAACCTGTTTCATTGAAGAGGCCGGGATGATGACACCTGTCACAATTTGACAAGTTGTATTGAAGCCGGGCGATAGAGATGTCGGGTTATGTTTGAAGCTGACGACATCGAAGTATTGATACTCTTGACCCGCACGTTGAAGAGCAGGATGTTTTGAGGCATTGAAGATGCCATGTTGACCATTTGGAGATGCCGGGTAGCTATTTGATTTGCCGCATTGAAGTCGTAGGGGGTGAATTGTTGGACCTTACTCCTTCAGGGCTGGCCCAAGCCCATTTGAGGGGTTTAATATCCCAGACCTAATTTATCATTATAAATACATTAGTTGAGGGTAAAATTAGGTCAGACAGAGACGTGAGAGTGTGAACGGCACAGACGTCAAGAAAGATTGAGCGTTGAGTGTAACTCTGCATTTTGAGAGCCTCAAGTGACATTCTTGAGTGTCATTACTGAGCAAGCCTGCGTGCCTACATATTTGAGTGATCAGAGTGAAATACTTTGAGAGTTGATTATCACCATTGTTGGAGAGGTTGAGTGTACCACCACCTTGGTGCGTTTTGATCATTGTAATCATTCTCAGTTGTAGTGGATATTTGATTTTGGACAAGGTCCCGTGAGTTTTTCCATTCTGGATTCAGGGAAGGTTTTCTCACGTAAAACAGATTGTTTGTGTGATTGTCTCTCTCACTCCTTTTTGCGTTTTTGATTACGTTTCCGCATTTGACTCTGAGGATACGCGCTTACCCAACGTTGGTATCAAAATTTGATTATTTGAGGGAAAAAGTTTTTCCCAACAGAGCCTGACATTGAAGTTCTGGTAGAGGGTGGGGCTGATGTATCAGATTTTTTAGGGGGCCGGAAGATACATCAATGTTGACCGGTTATGCTGATCATGTGGCCGCTAGAGTTTGGACAGGAGAGGTAGTTATTTGTTTAATTATATAGACATGTATAGTCTCATATGTTGTATTTAATGATTTAATTCAAAGTTATTTTTTGCAGGAGCGGCCTGAGTTGAAGTTGGCATCTTATAGGAGGAAAGTCATGAAATTTGGTAAGCCAACACCAGAAATTGAAGGGTTAGTCACTGTGAACGGCCTATTATATGCTTTATGGTAAGAGGAGACAGAGGACTGTTGTTAGCTTTTGTGGAGAGGTGGCACTCAGAAATTAGTAGTTTCCACTTGCCTGTAGGGGAGCTGATGATCACATTGGATGATGTGGCATCTCTGCTGCATATACCTATTATTGGGGCATTCCAGAGTTATGATCCAATTGATGTCACTAATGTAAGGCATGTGTTACTCATTATATTTCATCTTGTTTAGCATTGTATGACTATTGCTTTGTTTTTTTTTTTATCGATTTGACATTTATTAATGTAAGACATGTTGTTATGAAATATTGTTTATGTTTAGAATAATGTGCTCGCACCAAAAGACATGTCAAACGTGCCATCAAATGTTTGTGGCATAATTATTATATTCTTCATCTAAACTTATGAATGATATGGTGTCAGGTGTTGATTTTGCTAGTGGAATAATAAGTCTTGGAAGACTAGAAGTTTTAAAGTAAGCAAGTTTGAGAGAGTTTGGAGCTGCCTAGGTTTGCATGGTAAATTAAAGGGTCATGTATTTTACAAACCTTTAGAGATAATAATTTGTCATATTGTTAGTTTATTTTTTTTGTTTATTTATAGTCCTTTATTTTGTTTTATAATTTTTGCTACATAATAATTTGTCATATTGTTAGATAGGTAGGAATCTTAAATTGTTATATGATGAATGAATTGAATAATTAAGTTGACTGGACAAATAAATTACAATTATTTTTAAAAATAAATATATTCTAAGACGATTCTCTGAAAAATCGTCTTAGAAAGTCTACATTCTATGACGGTTTTTACAAAAATTGTCTTAGAATCCTTAATTTTTATTTATTTAAAAAAAAACATTCTGATATGGTTTTATGAAAAACCTTCTTAAAAAGTTCACATTCTAATACGATTTTTCATAAAAACGTTTTAAAATCCTCATTTTTTTTAATGAAACACATGTTTTAAGACGGTTTTATCTTATAACCATCTTAGAATCACTATTTTAATTTTTTTTTAATAAACACATGTTTTAAGATGATTACAAGATAAAGTCGTTTTAGAATGTTAACATTTTAAGACGGTTTTACTTTAGGACCATCTTAGAAACTCTTTTTTAGTTATTTTTTTATCATTATAAAAATCATCTTTTAAAACGGTTCACTTGAGGAACCATCTTAAAACTGTTTGTTACAAAGACGATTGAAAAATCGTCTTTTTTTTTTTGAATAACCGACTTAAAATGATGTCTTTGTAGAAAAGCATTTTTGTCATAAATGTTGCATAAACTCTTTTGCTTATTCTGTTTTGTTTCGAAACTTTTAATTCAGGGGTATCTCTTGTGCCCCCAAACTGTTCATTATTAATATTACTTTATTTTTTCTATTTAAAAAAAATGAGATCCACAATTTTTTTAAATAATTTCAAATAATTTCAACCAATAACAAATGATATTTAAAAAAACAAAATAAAATAAAGGATCTCATAAAAAAAGTGTGCCAGATAGTATGTTACAAACATTTTTCTTTATTTTTTTAAATATAAAAGTGTTAATTTAGAGTGTTATTCATTGTTAATGTGGTTATTTCAAGTTGCAATGCCTGAGTTGCGATAGCTTGATGTTTTTGTCCCTTTTTACAAATAAATATTTTAATTGCTATCACAGTTACTTTCATATGAAATAAAGTAATTAAACGGGTTTTTTAAACGTGATGATAATCCTACAATTTCAATTTGAGATATCCAAGACGTGACAGCTTGATGACAGTCTCATGCATTTCTTTGTTACAATATTTTTAGAAATCATACGTATTTTTTATTTTATTTACTTAAATAATTTTTTTATATTTAACGATAAGAAAATATTTTTTATTATAATTTCTATAAGATACAAAATTTTATCATTATTTATTAACAATGTTAGTTTTCTCTTATACATTATCTTTGTATTATAATAGTTTCGTGAATTTAAAAATATTCATCTATAACTCTTTTTTTTATCACTAGAAATGAAAGTCAATATCATATGATTTCTAATATTCATCCATCATATTTAACGACTAAGTTAAACTCGATATATTCATCTATAACTATTAATAAAGATAATTATCATTATTTGGTATATACATTTTCTTAAATCATTTTATCCTCTAACTAGTTCTAAAAACCACCTTTGAATCAAATAGTTATTAGAAAAAATAACTCTTCAAATGTGACAATTATTTACATATTTTAATTATTATCATTTTTAATTTAAAACTAAAAAAATTGGTAGTTGATGCACATAGTGCCTATTTCCTACTAGCTAGTATAATATAAAGGATTTTATTGGTAATAAAAAAATAAAAAAAATTATAAACTAACAAGATAAACTTTTTTACATAATCGTTCAATCATAATCCACTATATATGATAAATTTATTCACTATAAAAATAATGATATTAAAATTAATCAAATAATATTATGATTAGACAACTGTATACTAAAAAAAGATAAATTAAATCTAAAACAAAAGCATTAATTGATTTAATATAATAACTGTAAAACAAAGAAGTAACAAAAAAGTCAAAGAGTATTAAATAATATAAATATTTAAATAACATTAAATGCTGATATATATATATATATATATATATATATATATATATTATGTTTATGTATTAATATGTTTATGTATTAATTGAATTAATATAGTAATCGTAAAACAAAGATGTAACAAAAAGTCAAAGAGTATTAAATCTATTATAAAATTATATGAATCTTATCAATATATATATATATATATATATATATATATATATATATATATATATATAAATGTATATATATTAAGGGTAGAAATAGGCTAGACTAGGTCAGGTTTTGATAGGCCTAAACCTGACTCGCATCATTATCATTAAGCCTAAGCCTGATTTGTTACCTGTTTAAAATAAGTTATTAAGGCCTGAGCCTAGTCTGCATAAAGGCCTGACCTGGCCTGAAAGCCTGTATACAAAACCTGATTAAATAAAAACAAATAATTAAAAATAAAAATAACATAATAGATATATTTCTCTTATAAATTTTAAATTATCAAATATGATCTTATAAGTTATAAATATGTTTCTCTTCATCATTTTATGAGATTTTCAAGGTGATTTTTTGAAGTGGTTGATCATCTACCTTCATAATAAAGAAAAATATTTTTTAAAAAATAAATATATTATTTTTAAGTTTTAATATATATATATAGGCTAGCCTGATAGGCCTAATAGGCTTTTTTAAAAGTTTGAGTCTGACCTTTTTATTTAAATAGACTTTTAAAAAAGCCTTAATCTGACCTTTATAATGAATAAGCTAGGCCAGATCAGGCTTTAAATAAGTCAGGCCAAAGGCCCCTAATAGGTAACCTGGCCCATTTCCACCCCTATATATACATATATATTATGTTTATGTATACAAAAACATTAACTCAAATAACTCAAATAAAATAATCGTAAAATAAAGAAATACAAAAAGTCAAAAAGTCAAATTAAAGAATATTA
>CM023948.1:8549971-8580223 GCA_013407115.1 Glycine latifolia | reverse complement strand
AATATATTATAAATTAATATAAATCTTTAAATAACATTAAATACTTATCAACTATATATATGTTTAGTCAAAAAGTCAAATTAAAGAGTATTCAATATATTATAAATTAATATAAATCTTTAAATAACATTAAATACTTATCAACTATATATATGTTTATGTATAGATTCATATCCATCCATTAGACAAGACTAAGTTAAAGCAAGGAATATATTGCTCTACAATCAAATTAAGATGAAGGCCATCACTTTTGTTTTTATTGTTCTGTTGGTTCTTTCCATTGGAATTGGTATGTTCTAGTTTCCACTTATTGAAGCTAGTCACAAATTTAAGCTTGTCAATTTTTTTTTTTAATTCCTTTGCTTTTAAATAAGTTTTTGAGATTCAATTTCATGGTTTAGTATTGAATATTTTATGTATGCGTGTGACACAGAAAATGAAGGGCCATTGAAGTTGATAGAAGCAAGAACGTGCCAAGAAACACTGTATAAGTTTAGCTGTGTAAGTGACAAATGTGGCACTGATTGTCGCAATAAACATGGAAAGTTTGCAAGTGGTGCATGCGATGCCATTGAAGATTGCTTATGTCGCTATCCATGTTAATAAATGTTTGACCTTTTTCCAACATTGTGCCTATAGAAAATGTTGTTTTATATGTAACGGGCAATGATGGAATTAAGGAAAATAAAGTTACTCATTCGGTACCATATTTATTCCTTTTTTTAATTTTCTTAGTTCCTTTTTCTCCGTATGAGTAAGAGTATTAGTCGTTTTTTTTTTTGAAGAGATCATATTCGTCGTTCCATGAATACTCACTATTACAAAAGTTACATATTACGACGCACATTTAAAGTCGGTTCTACAAATATGTCGTTGTTTAAGGAGCGGTGGCATAATTGTAAATAATTACAAATTTTCAAAGACGGTTATTGCAAAACCGTCTTTGAAACATGTTTACAAAGGCGGTTTTGAGAAAAACCGTCCTTAAAATTTGAGTCTTTATTTTTCGTGGTTCAACTCGTTTCACCTTTTCATTCTCCCTCTTGCGTCTGTTCCTCTCCTCTCCTCTCGTCCTCATATACTCAACCCCTAACCCGAAACCTCCTCCCTCTACGTCTCCCCCTCCCTCACCCCTAACCCTCGTCAACCTCCTCTACGGTGGCTCCTCTCCCTACGTCGCCTGTGTCAAGCCCTCCTCCTTGCTTCCTTCGAACTACAACTTAGAGGTCTACAACTTCAAGCGGAGCAAAACGCGTGGCATTCCAGGTACCTGAGGGCCTCCTCATGTACTCCCAACCCCTCTCTGACATCTTCACCACCTTCGCTGTCGTCAGCCACTGCTACGTCGTCGGGGGAGTTACCTACGGCGCTTGCTACATCGACGACCTCGCTGCCTTCGCCCTCGGCGCCGACCTCCTCATCCACTACGGCCACAGGTGCCTCGTCCCCATTGGCTCCACCACAATCCCCTGCCTCTACATATTCGTTGACATCAAAATCGACATCGACCACTTTGTCGATACCCTCACCTTAAACCTCCACAAAGACAAAACACTCGTCATCGCCGGAACCATTGAATTCGCCTCTGCAATTCGCAGTGCCAAGCCCCAATTGGAGGAACTAGGGTTTAGGGTTTTGATTCCTCAGTCCAAGCCGCTCTGCACAGGTGACGTTCTCACTATGAATTGAACCCAAGAAAAGGACAACCTGTACTATCCTTTGGAGACCTCTCTTATGCGGATAACCACGTTGCCATTCTCAAAGGTAAACTTCTGGTAACGTTCAAATAAGAAATTTCAAGGTATCTGAGGTTGAATATTTTTCTTATACATTTACTCATTGTTTATTCTAATACTTTTTCTACTAAAGGTTGGTTTTTTGGTACTGGGGTTTTGTATTTGTATTACCCTTTGGTTTTTTCCTTGTGATTCTTGAAGCTTTGTGCATGGGTTTGTATGGACTCTGAGTAATTTTGTGAGTGATGGGTCAAAATTTTATTTTCTTTTAGTTTTGGTTTTTGATTTTGATTTGGGTTTTGGATTGTGTGTATTTGGTAGTGGAGTTGGAATGTGGACTGATGGGTTCCGACATTTGCGTTGTGAATTGTTTGTGCACTCACGAATGGAAAAAGGGGTGGCCTCTTCGATCTGGTGGATTCGCCAAACTATGCTGCAAGTGCGGGTAAATTTGAGTCCTTTTGCTTTGAATTTCATCTATTCGTTACTTTTCAGGGGATTGGATGATGCAAGGGTAGTTTTGGGGATTATGATTTTGGGACACGTTCCTATTGATTCTGTTTTCAAAATCAGAGATGTTTTTGGGTTTTGATTTTGATGTAATTAATCTTGTGGGGGTTCCAATAGTATTTTTAAGGTTTGGTTTTATTTTTATTTTCCCTTCCCTGGATTTTCTGGTCTTAAGCGTGTGTGTGTGTGTAATAGTATTAAGGAATAAGTGGCATTGGCATGAATAAGAATAGCATTGAGTGCCCAATTCAGAGGATAATAATATTTATATACGTCATATTATTTACTAATTCGATGGCAATATGAAATGGTTGTTTTTATTTTTTTGAGGATTGAGGAGGGCTTACAGTAAAATATAAATTGTATTTTTTAATTTTTAATTTCATAATATATGTTTTTGTTGACCAATGTTTTGGCTTATTTCTGTGATGCTAGATTTATGGAGGAGTGGAAGGGTGACATCCTTGACCTGTTGTAAGTGTTATAATGTTGTAATTTAGATATGCCAATGTGGCAAATATCTTGTTTTTTCCCTTAATGTAATTGTAATAAAGGCATGATGAGGATTCAGGTACCGCTGTAGAATATTTAGAGTTGTTAACTTTCTTCATTTAAAGAACATGACTCAATTATTACTTTTTAGCACCTTTCTTTTTCTGAATTGTCAATTTTGGTTCAAATGTCGCTCATTTGACTAAGGATCAATATTATAAGGGCTCATTTATTTCCAGATTTTAGGCCTTCTAGGGCAAAGAGAAAAGTATCTTCAGATATTGTTAGCATTATTGCAAAGTCAGCTACTATTCGAACCGAACCATTTATGGTTCTTGCCCACAAGAAGCCTAAAAAAGGTTGTATTTCATATAATCCTAGAACTATGAGACTTGCACCGCTTGCTCAGGAAACAAAATTTGTGAAGCTTTTTCCTGGAAACATCAATGGATTGAGAGCATTGCTAAAATTATAAGGATTCTCAGCAGTTCAACTTTCCCAAAGGGAAGACTTTGATGTATTGTAAACTGTAGGGAGAATATTGGTCCCTTTATGCCTCGGGTTATATTTTCCAACAGTCCCCAATTTCAGTTTTGTTAGACATGCATAGGTCATAGAGAAAAATTGCAAAGTTCGTTATTTTTTTCTTTATTTGCGCTAGTTTATAAGTACTTCTTGTGTTATATTGTAGTTAGATTTTGTAAATTCTTTTGGTTGCTGAATAATTATGCTAAGAATTCATTTTTATAAATAGTTTCATAAAATTCTAGCTAGCGGCTGTGATTCTAATGCCATGTTTCTTGCTTCTCATGTGAAGTACCTTTTCTCTCTTTAATGATGCATCTTGCTCCTTGATAGTGTAGGGTGTATGTTAAAAAGAGTTGACTGCAAATGGGAATCAATAATTTGAAAACCAGATTTTCCCATGATTATTTATCAATAAGCTATGTCCTTAATTTTTTTTAAATGCTTGTATTTTGTTAAAAAAAGATTTTGCTATGATTATTGATTAACTCCACACTTTACTCTGCAAGGTGCACTTTCCACTTTTAACTAAGGATATTTTTCCTATAAAAATTTCACCAACTTAAATGAATCTTAGGTTTAGTTTTCTTATTGAACTTTTCTCTAGGTGATGTAAATATTTTTCTCTCTCTGCTCACATCTTCCCTCTGTTATACCTTTGGCAACCTTGCCAGTTGCCATGCATTTTGATTACTAATAATTCCTTTATAGATTCTTTATATTTACCACTGGGAAATCCTTAACATGTCATACCTCATGCTTTAGATCTGCTTACCAGAATTCAGTTTTCTGCAATAAATTCCACTGCCAACAAACTGGTTGGAGGGAGTGTTAAATGAAGCAACAAGGTAAAGTGGTAATTTATTTTTATATAAATTTTATTTAGGTATTCTCTTTCTCTCCTTTGGTCATTGAAGTCAATTTGATTTGGTTTTGTAGCTTATCCACTGCAGTTGCCATTGTAAAGAAATCAGTAACTAGTCCTTCAAAATTACATTTGTGCGGTACTTTAATCTTCCCACCCATTGAATGGAAACACTAAAGTGTCTCATTTTTATAGTATTTAAGAACTTAAATGGTTAATTTTCTTAAGAATCAAAGTGTTTTTAGTTTTTTTTTTCAGGGACCAATTTAGGTATTCACTCTTTTTTTAAGTATGTTCTGTTATACAAACTTCTTATGTCAAGCTGCATTGATTGTGCTCAAAGCCAGTAGAATCAGAATTAGTTTAGGAGAAAGAGGGTTTATGGCAGATTAGATTTTCTTTCCAACTTTACTGCCAGAGAAAGCCAACTTGATTTTATTTGATTATCTATGTTATTTTATCTCCTTAGATTTGTTTCTTGCCCTCTAACTACTATTTTATTCTTAGCCTCAGATTTATTTTCCCTTGAGAATTTTCTCTAACATTGCTACTCATTTTTTTGAAAAATAGGATCTTATGTCCCAGTAAATTTCTGTAAATGTGCATCGTAATTTCAGAGGTTCTGATTAGTATTATATATCTATTTGATGTAGGTGAACACCAAAAATTGTGATTCTATTGCAACAGGAATTAAGTTTGGTCTGTTGGGCAATTTGAGCACTATCTCTACTTTTGCTGCTGAGTTCAATGAAATGAAAGGAAGCAAGCATCCTTGGAGAGCATATGCACGTTGGTGTTTGCACCCCGTCCAATGAAATGAGAGGAAATTCTAGTGAATACTTGATTATAAGTCCTTTGTTTTGTTTTTTTAGTGAGTTTTTATTATATCACTTTATGGGTTTGCTTCATCAGTTGTTATTGGCAGCCAACAGACTAGCTTAGTTCTAGAGGGGAGACATAATGCTGACAGAGGATGGATCTCAGAGCTTAAAAAGGCAGGAGAAGCTTTGGTAAAATGAATAAGTTCTTTACTTTTAAACTTATTTTCATCTCATCATGACCAATTAACTGCCCCTTTTAATCGAAAAAGTTATTGTACACATCTTACTTTCATTTTCAAAGCTATTTACTTGATGACAATCTTAATTTTGGATTTGTAAACTAGAAAGTAGAGCTAAATTAGGGAGTTATGTATGGGTTAGCTAATGGGAGGACAAGTCATCAAGTATACTGCTATGGTGGCTTGTTGAAACTATAATGGAGTTATTGGTTTTGCAAAAGCCAAAGTCTCTGCAATCCCAGTTGCCCTTCAAAAGGTATTCACAATATGTTATTAATAATTGACATATGTCTCTTATATAAAATGAGGATATGAAAGTTGAAAAGTAGCCAACACATAAATCCTAATCTGTATAAAACTGATGATTTGTGTGAGATTGATGATTTGCTTTCCTCCTTCTAATGTTCTTCAGAAGAATCTTTTGCCCTCTAAGAAACATCTCATTAGCAAACTCCCACTTACCTGGATCAACCTTTTTAAACCCCTACAGATCATGTCATCAAATTCCTTCTTAATTTTCAAATCTATATATAAAATATTGCTGTAATAATGGTTTGACAAATGCATGTGATAAAACTCTTATATACCTAAAGCACCTAGCTAGATAAAAGTGGTAAGTTTATTAAGCCTTAAATATATAAAAATATAACAACATTACTGCAGATTAAAGGTGCAAATTAATCAATACTCTGTCGTGTCATTTTCTCTTGTAACTTTTCTGCTAGCTTTTTCCTTTTCAAGAATCAAAATATGGGAAGTGCGGAACCTAATAAACGAAAGAAACCATGGCCAATCAAACCTACCAATAACAAATACGATAAATGAAGATAGAATTAATTCTATCAGAATCAATTTTACCCAAATTTTAAAACAAACCTTAGCCAGGCCAATATATGTTTTGGACCAACCTTTTCATATTGATGTTTCACATGCAGTTGAACTAGGATGCAGGTTTTATCACCTTAGTCTGTGGAAGTAGACCTTCATGGTTTATAGACTATAGCTGAATATTGTTCACTTTCAGACTGTGCTTGCTTTCTATGTGCTAGCCTATAGCTTTTAGTGCTTGACTCTAACAAGTGACCTGCTGAAGGCAATTAACCATTCAAGATTCAATTTGTAGGGAGAAATGTTGCAAGATATTATGTCTTTATATGTATATATTGGGGTTAAATATGCTTTACTATCAGGACTTGTGCACATGCATTCTACTTTACATTCATTCCAATGTAAAATTTGTGGCCAACACTAACTTACATTATGAATCCTCAATATATGTTGTCTGTCTCCCAATTGTCATTTCTAATAATCTCTCCTTCTCTTTAAGAGTAGCAACTTCAGATTCTGCTTCATGCAACAAATCATTCTTTCCTTCTAGTTGTTTCATTACAGATTCCAAATACTCTGATGCAGATCTCTCCAGCTTGTTTGCTTCTTCAATCCTCATTTCTAGTTCCTCAACCTTTTTATGCCACTCGTGTTGTAGGTTATGTGCATAAGATTCATCCATCTTTGAAGCTTCAAGCTCCACGTTAAGATGTTCAATAAAATATTGTCTCTCTGACAACTTATCATCGTAACCCTTTGCTTTTTAAAGTTCTTCCTTGAGACCTTCTATATCTGTTTTAAGTTTCAATATAACCTAATTTTCGCTAGCCTCTATTTCCACTTTTGAATCTAATTAGGCCTTCAATCGCATCAATTCAGCTGATAAAAACTCTGCTTTCTCTGCATGAATCTCGGTAATTTTACTTGCATCATCAGCATGATTCAAAGCCTAGTTCTTTGCATCACAATGCTTCTCAATTCCACAGCTCGGAACTTCTCAATCTCATATGTGCAACTTAGCCCATTTTTTAGCAACCAATGCTTCCCGGAGTTTCTCATTTGCTTCCTCAGCCACTCTCTGTGCTTCTTTCAAGTCATTCACTGCTTTTAGCTTCTACTTCTCGGAGTGAATAAGCTGCATCATTAATCTCATTGGTGAAAGGTAAGAATTATAATTCAATGAATAAAGAGCATAGATCTTTGAAGGAAGAAAACATAATTATTTAAGTAGATAGCTTGAAAACATTGCAAGGTAGCAGTGTCCATACATATGGAGAGCTTTCAGCTTTTGGGGACCAAATAAACTCAAGGGACCATCACATTGAGAAGGCAGCAGCTAGTGAGGTACATGAATGTTCTAGTGAGTTAGAAATTGGTAGAAGATGCTTCCTGGATATATTGAATGAGGTTAAAAATTGAATGCTTGAATTGATAGCGTATTGGTTTGAATCATTTGGCTGATAATTTGGCTCAACTCTTATTTTGAGCCATTTTTGCATAAAAATCTTAATTTAGCTCAACTCCAATTCTCTGAATGGATTTTTAGTTGGTTTTTTCAGTTTCGCACTTGGCTGATATATTAAAATGCACTTTGTCTGTTTTGCATTGTATGCAAGATTTTATAACTATCTTTACCTTTTATTTTTGTGGATCTACACTAAAGTTCTTTTGTGTGCAACTGTGTATATGTGCTGTTGAATTCTGTTTATTCAATTTGATAATGAAAATACAAATTATACTGTTGTGATGGAAGCTTTAAGAGGGAGGTTTCATGGCAGGTAATGTTGATATATATGAATGCAATGAGATGTAGTTACCAAAAATATAGAGTGCAGTTTGCAATTTCTCAATTCATTTTATACTCGATGTTAAATGTAATAAATACTTGTTTCATGCATGGGAATAATTTTTTAATATTTGTATATTTAAATAGTTGTATTTGGCTGTATGGTCCAACACTAACATTAAAAAAATTTAAATTTTCTATACTATTTAGTAGGATGTTGATGAAACCCATTATGACTATATTTCTTTCTTTTGTTCTACTTGTTGTTCATGCAGGTAAATATATTGAGGATATATTTAACTTCAACAGAACCACATGGTTTGGTTGATGATGATTCAACCTTGTGAAGCAATAATATTAGCCATACGCATTACTTTCATTGTGTGATCACTAGGATGTTGTAGGCTATAAAGTAAGAGATTTGTTTTAATGATGTTATATAATAAAATCATGGTTTGTTAATTGGTTATAAAGTAATAATATTTCTTTTAGTGCCATTGTATTTGACATAATTTGTTAATTGGTTTCTTATTTAATTTATAGAATATAAATTCTTCAATGTGATGTTTTATTGTTAGTGTAAATTCACCTAAGTCCATTGAGTATAAAATCGTCTTCGTAGGTATGCAAAAAATAAAAAATAGACACAAGAAACAAAGACGGTTCTTGGGGAAAGATCGTCTTTGTATGTACACATACAAAGACGGTTCTTTCCAAGAAGAACCATCTTTATATCTTATTAAAAAAAAAATTAAAACAAAGATGGTTCTTGGGTAAAAATCGTCTTTGTATGTGTACATATAAAGACGGTTCTTGCTCAAAATCGTCTTTGTATCTCATTTTTTTAAAAAAAAAATAGAATAATACATACAAAGACGATTCTTGTTCAAAACCGTCTTTGTATTCCTTTTTTTTTTAAAAAAATAGAATAATACATACAAAGACGGTTCTTGGGGAACAATCATCTTTGTATGTATACATATAAAGACGGTTCTTGGAAAGAATCGTCTTTGTATCTCATTTAAAAAAAAAATTAAATACAAACAAAGACGGTTCTTGGATAAAAACCGTCTTTGTATCCCCTTTTTTCTAAAAAAAAAATTGAATAATACATTAAAAGATGATTTTTGGGGAACAACCGTCTTTGTATGTGTACATACAAAGACGATTCTTTCCAAGAACCATCTTTGTATCTCATTTAAAAAAAAATTTAAATACAAACAAAGATGATTTTTGAGAACCGTCGTCGAAAGCTTTACTTTTCAACGACACGTGCAATAAAGATGGTCTTACAATCGTCGTCGTATGTACTTTAGAACCGTCGTTGTTTGCGTCATCTGTAGTAGTGACTACAATTTAATATTAGAAAATTGGATCTAAAAAAGATTTTGTCAAATAAAACAAATGATATCTTCATAAAAATGAGTAATATTTCTTCATTCATATAATTTGTCACAAATAATTAGGACATAATTACAAACAAATAGTGTTACTTTTATACTTTTCCAATCATAAATTGCTATAAAATTCAACATAGAATAACTATATAAAGGAAATTTCATATGTAACGTATTTTTTGATTATATTCACAACAGTCAACACATCAATACTAAAACCTTTTCACTTTGAAGGGCAATCCATTATACCAAACGAAACGAATGATTTTTTAAAATTAAGCAAATTCGTCTTTCAAGGGCCACTTTAATGAAGCGAATGTAGTACCTCTTTGTTTCCATGGAAAATCAGTCAAAGCTTAGCATCGAAGTAACAAATTAAGATCAGTCCCAGAGAAGTGAACGCCCACTAAAAACATATAAGAGATCAGTCGATGGATTGGGTCGGGAATATTAAGTTTCTTTTTCGATATAGCCCAAATTTCATTGATAATTAGAGAACATATACAAGCACAATGAGTTCTTGAGTTTTTGTAAAAAATAAAAAAAGTATCTGAACTAGAATACAAAAGCAACACTATAGGAATATTAAATGTATGCCCTATTTATTGGATTATTATTTTATTAAAATAATTTAAAAGGTAAATAATAATGATAGTATTTTATGTTCGATAAGACATTCTAATTATTTTTTAAATTTTTTTATTAGTTAAAAAACTTATTTGACTATTTGATAAATAATTTTTTAATAACTTTTTAGTAATTTTATCTTTTTTTAAATGTTACTTAATGTAACATTTTAAAAAAAGTTAACTTCTAATTTTTATATTTTATTCTTAATAAATTTATCAAATTTTCTTATTATCCTTTTTAAATTAATTAGAGTTTTATTATTTTATATTTTTTTAACTATTTTAACAACTAATTTTATCATACTTATAATTTAATAAATTAATTTTTAACTTTTAACTTTCAATTAATTTTTCAGTTAATTTTGGTGAACATAACCAACACAATAACAGCAATAATAAATGAAAATAATGAAAAAATATTTTTGTAATTAATATCATTCTTAAAACCACATAAGTTAAAATAGTTTTTCTAATCGTGCAACTTGGTCCAGGTTAATGACTCACTTTTGACCAACTTTAATTAACTAATTAATTGTATAATTCTTTGGAAAGAGTAATTATCTCTCTTATTTATTTTATAAGACCCACTTCAATATAATCTCTCTCTTTCCATTAAACTAATAATAATTACTAACAATTTTGAAGTAAACTTACAAAATAAATAACTAAATTAAAATATATAATTTTGAAGCAAATTTTGAAGTGACTTTACATAATAAATAAGAGAGAGATAATTACTCTTTCCAAAGAATTGTATAATTAATTAACTAATTAAAGTTTGTCGAAAGTAAATCATTAATAAAGTTTAACCTGTGTAAAGTTGTTTTATCTAAGTAAAAATAGAAACAATAAATTATTAGAAAATAAGTAAAAAGGTTCAAATTAAGTTTCTCAAGTCAAAGTCATTGTTATTTGTTTTTTCCAAGGCAACTCATGAATGTTATGCGGCTAGGTCCTTCTTAGTCTGTTTGGTTGTTACACTTATCTTTGAATTTTACAATAATCGATGATTGGGTCTAATAAAATTTAGCGAACATAACTATATTTAATGTAGAATTATATTAGTAAAAAATTAAATTACTCAAATTAGTGCTATTTATTGTACAATTTTAGTAATTGAATATTTACCTTTGATATTAAATAGTAACACCAAATTTTATATTACTACTTATGTTAATTTTTCTTTTTAAATTAGTAACTTTGTAATCTATTTTACAAACAATAATAATTAAAAGTAATAATTTTATATGTCATGATCCACTTTTACTATATTACACTTTTCAACAGAATAACTAACTTTATTTTAATTAAATTAAAACTGTTAATTAATTTATTTATAAAAATACTTAAATTTTTTGTGTTTTCAAAACTAGTCATCAATAATAAAACTTCGCAACTTAAAGATTCAAAGTAAAAAACATATACTACATATATAATTTAGTGCAATCTCTCCACACATTCCAATCTTTCTTAGCTCTAACAACAATTCAAACACTAAGTGTGCTCATACCAAAGAAAAATTCTATACAAGAATGGTTTAAATTAACATAGATTAATTCAAAATGTTAGGTTTAGATCTCATTGGTCGTCATCGTACACAAAATGAAAAAGAAAAACCTTCTCAAAACATATTTGAAACTTCCCCAATCAAAGACAAGGAAAGGCCAGAAAGTGAAAAAGAAAATGATAACTATCATGAAGTTGGAGTGAACATATATAAACCATGAATCTCCTATTTTTCTTGGCATTCCAGTATTGAGTTTCAGGTTGGGGAGAATCTAGTGGAAGATACTCTTCTTGTCCGTTCTAGTCCCTATTTGCAAGACAGATTCATGGTATCCTGGTTCTCTACTTTCTTGTATAGCTTCTCCAATCAACCTATATACATCACTGCCATTGTTCTTACCACATTGGTATTACTATGAACACAGAAAATCTCTCATTTGCCTTAATCTTACCACCTTGCAGTGCAATTTCAATTGGAATTAGAGTAGAGCAGCTACAGTTCCCATCTATCTTCCACAAATGGTATCCCCCAATGAAATATTGGTTTTCAATATTGTATATAAACCTTTCAGTTCGCCTAATTGCTTCTACTAAATTAAAGCTTCATATGGATGTTCCTCTCCACAGTTAACTTTGTTGACAACTCACCAACTGAGACATGCCAATTGACCTGTATAATTCAACTTTCCAATTCATCTCTTAAGTTTTCTTTCGGTCCAAGCTAGAAGATTGGGAGATTTACCTGCTATCAAATTTTGATGTGCTTACAAATGGTGGAGAATATTGTACCACAAAACATCCATTCAAACTAAGCTTTAAAAAAAATACAACCATCGCAAAACAACCTAAAACAGTTATCCCGCAGAGCATTATTAGCGTGCCCCCACTTATTGAAGCCTTTAATGAGGATTTTGATAATAAATTTTTAAAAAAGAAAGTCAAAATAGAACATATAAGACATCATCATAATGAATAGGATACTACTTAGACAATACCCTTAACAATAACATTTTTCTAGAACATGTGTATATAAATATATATTTAAATATTTATTTTCATTTTCTAACATAAATTTATTTAAAATTTAAACTAAATAAATAATAATATATTAAAAATTTAAAATAATATATAAAATATTCCTATAAATTATTAAATATGAATTTCTTACCGTGCAAGACACGAAACATTAAGCTAGTTCATAGTATCAAATAATGTTTTCAAAACATTTATTTGTTAATTGCTACTAAATGTATGTTTGCAGGATTAATTTTGTTGTTCTGGCTACTATGAAATCTTTTCTTGATGAGGACCATCGGTATTACACTTGGCGTCGTTGCAACAAAAAGGTGTATTGGAACTTAGGACAGTACTATCGTGATAGATGTGACAGACATGTCACACATGTCACCCAAAGGTGGTAATTAATTTTACCTATGTTTTTTATTTCAAAATTTCATATTTGGAAATAAGACCTAAAAAATTTGAGGTGTACTTATTTGTAATACAAGTATTTCCTCAAACTACGCATCAATGATGAGACTACTTCTACCACATTCAGAATGTGGGATCGTGATGCCAAAGATTTGGTAAAACAAAGTTACATAGATTTGGTGGAATCCTTGAACATCGTGGGTAGTGTTTTATTTTTATGCAATAAATATATTAAATTACTTTTATCAATATGCTAATCATTATTATGCTTAAATTTTTTATTGAAACTCATTCTAACTCATTTTAATTAAAGACTAGTTTGTTTAAACTTATTTATTGAATAAAATAAGTAACTTTCTATTTTTTTAGAGTATTTGTCTAAAATGCTGCTGCTTAAAAAAAATATTTTTCAACTTATTTTAAGAAATAAATCCTATATGTTTTTTTTAGAAAACTGTTTATATAAAAATCAATTATTTAAAGTTATTTTTTTTAAGTTTAAACAAACTAATCCTAAATCACGCTCATAATCAATTTCTCAGAAAACAATAAATACACACAATGAGTTGTAATTTTCAAAGTGTTTCAATATTCATAAAAAATTAATTTTTTATCATGCTTTATATATATATATATATATATATATATATATATATTAATTTTTATATATGTCATGAACCCTTTTTTCAGGGAGTATGCATTAATTTAACACAAACAAATTTGTCATTTAGTATTTCGTATTAGTGACAATATATTTGTTACATGTGTATGTTTGTCATTATTGAATAAATTATAGCAACGATTTATAATTGGGTCACTATACTGTGAATAATATTAATGACAAAAAAAAATTATCACAAATAATATATAATTATTGAAAAAAATTATTTTCGCTACAAAGTTTTGTCACTAAAAATTAGCCACAAATAATATATAATTAAAGGCCTCTTGTAGCGGTGGTAACCATCTAGCCTGGTTGCTTTGTTGCATTTGTTTTTCTTCCTCCATATCATGGCATATAACGCAACATGATCTACTTAGAGTAAGATCTAAATTGGCCCATGTATGTTCAAACACCCACCCATTTCTTCTCCTCCAAATAGCCCATAAAACGTGTTGCATAAACAACACATCCTTTAACTCAACATGCATACAACCAACCATTAAATTTTATATCAGAATGAAAATTAAACATGCCATTTCGTTTACTAGCATACCAAATAGGTTTTAGTTCTCTGCACAAAAGAAAAGTCACTAAAAAAAAAGCCATTTTCGACGGCCATTTTTCCACCGACAAGCTTCTGTCGAAAATTTTGATTTTTCCCACGGCCATTTCCCATGGATTTTGAATCCTTCGGAAATTTTCATTTATCCCAAATAGACACTGTAACAGCCCATATGCATCTGGTTGTTAACATTACATTATGGTCGTTAAGCGTAGTAATTAATTTAACAAAACTAATTAAGGAAGCGACAATTACAATGACGTTATCGTACGTCCACAAGAAGATAAAAACTTTGCATTATGTATGATAATAGTTCACGAGTTTACAAGCATAAAAGACCCCGGGTGTGATACCCTTCAGGGCCGGGCTACAAGCATGCGTAAATACATAACCAAAAGTACAGGGCCACATGCTCCTAAAAGACTAAGGTTCACGAAGAGCCCGTCCCGGCTCGGTCTCTCGTCCGGAATCCCTCGGACTGCCTCGCTATTCGGGCCTCTTACCCTGAACTCTATCGTCCTCTCTGTGCTCATCACCTGCAATAACAATATAATCCCCAACCAGGGTGAGATAATAATCTCAGTAAACTCCGGGTTCTAGAGGCTTCTCCTTTCCCGGGTTCACTCCCAAGACACAAAGCATCAAAACGGCATTACACAAGCTAGTCATCCCGGCTTACAAAAGAACACATCACATGTATATAATCACACAGATATAACAAGAGAGATCATCCGACTTAATGGACACATTCCCTTGTATATCCTTGCTTGAGGAAGATCATCCAACTTAATGGGTACATTCCCCCAGGACTTCGTGCAGACACCCCCTGAGGAAGATCATCCAACTTAATGGGCACATTCCCTCTAGGTTCCACACGGACGTCTATGGCTTACAGACCATATTTGTCCATTCTACTGGTCAGAGAATCTCAAATATCACAACAAAGCGATCACAGTGCAAATCATATACATGTTATCAAACAGGAAGCAGTAACACCCAATTTCAATACATGCATCATGACATATAACAACCATCACTCCCTCGGAGTATGGTGGAATGCGGTCCAGAGAAGGACTCTCAAGAACAGGGAGCTTACTTGTCCGGCGTTCCTCACTGGTTCGTCCAACCTCGTGATTTCGAACACCACGATCTTCAGCGTCGCGCCCTACATACATGCATGCAAGAAATCAATAATGGTTTTCACCTGTTGCATGTAGAGAAACTCGATACATCTCCAGGTTACCAACATAAGTCACCCACAGGCGACATGCAGAACTCCAAAAAGGTTCATCATAACCCAAAACGATAACAGTTATATTCTAAGGTTGGATCGGCGCTTCTTACCTTTAGGATTGTTAAAGAGTCTAGGGAACAACTTCTCAAGCTTGAGCGTCCCAAGAATCACCTTCTTTTCCCTAAATTAGAAGCTCTCCTTCGTTCGTCAAAGGCGGAAACGGAGAAGGAAGAGAGAAGGAACGCCTTTTTGGTGAGGGGACAGAGGAAGAAAATGAGTCGTGCACGAAATAACCCACACGCACGCTATATAAATACCCTGAGAGTAACGTACATCGCATACATCACTAAGTCAACGCGTGTCACTCTAGTGACCTAATAGTCAACGCGGATCACGTGTGTAGGGTAAGCTTGGGAAAGGGTTGGAGAGTCAGCGCAAATGACTTCCCATTGGTAAGTGTAACCTAGACGACCTTGTCCGGGATCCCGTCCTGGACATCACTACCCGACCTCATTCGGGTTCCTTTCTTTTCAGCGCTTATTCCCAGGATACCTACGCGATAACTGAAAATGATATGAATATCTCACACTTAACCAAGAGGGGGGTGAATTGGTTAAACCTTGGTAAATTAAAATTTCTTTAGTCAAAAACAGAGTTCCTAGGATCTTTATCACTTTTCAAAACCAAGAAACTTTATTCAATCAAGTAGCTCAGCCCCAAAGAATTCAATGAATCAAAACTTATATAATTGGTCAAGCAATTTAATCAAGAACACAATGAATATAATGAGTTAAGGGATAGAGAAACAAGACACAATCAGATTTATACTGGTTCACTTCAACACTAGAAGCTACATCCAGTTTTCTTCCAACCAACACTAGGTTAGAGTTTCACTATTATAATTTTCAGTTCTTACAATCAATTACAATGTCTCCCTTTATCAACCCTAGATAAAGTACAGAAATCTAAAACCCTATTAGATTCTTAAGAGACAAGAAACTGAGAACACTACTTAGTTCTTTCACCTAGAGAACCCTACTCTAGATACATGCAAAAACTCAATTACAATAGCCAATTCACAAAGAAAAATCAAAATGAAAATTACAACCAGATTAAGGAGAGAAACAACCTGATGATCTAATGATGCAATGTAAAATGAAATTACCAGCTCAGGTTGAATGATTACAAATCAAATAGCACAACTTTCCTTAATCTTGAAAAGGTTTCAAGCTCCAAGAATGACTCAAACACTCATGATTAAAGCATAATGGAGCAAGAAATAATTTATCCCTTAGAAAACACTTAAGAATGCTCAAAAGACTGTTTAAGCTCAGAAAATACAAACGGGTAATGTTCCACCAAGTTAGAAAAGCAGCTGAGCCATAGTTCTATTTATAACAGATTTTTATAACTGCTTGTAATCGATTAAATCACCATTTTAATCGATTAAAACACTTATGTAATCGATTAAGTCACCACTTTAATCAATTAAAGTGTTCATGAGTTTTCTGGGTTTGAGCAACGAGCAAATTAATCGATTAATATGAGCTGTAATCGATTATTCCAATAGCACTGTGTTTTCTAAAAGACTTGAGTAATCGATTACGAAATGTGGTAATCGATTATTCCAGTGCAGCATGATTTTCTCAAAATGTTGTGTAATCGATTACGAATTCTGGTAATCGATTATTCCAGTAAAACTTGCTTTTCTCAAAGGCTATGTAATCGATTACGAGAAATGGTAATCGATTATGGCAGTGCAATCTTAAAATCATATATAGCCATGTAATCGATTACTACCTATTAATAATCGATTAAAAAGTTCAAAAAAATAGTTTACATGAAAACGAAGGTCAAATAATCGATTATTCCGATAGGTAATCGATTATATTGTGCTTGAAAGCTTTCCAGAATTGACTAAGAACAAAATAATCGATTACAGACTTTAAGGTAATCGATTACATCAGTGTAAAATGCATTTTTCCAAAAACCTTTGAATTAGTTTAAAAAACTTAGTCAAATTGCTAAAGTCTTGTGATTTTTATGAAATCAATTAAGTTAATTATGGATTAAATGAATGCAATGCACTTGGATCACCATAATTGCTTTTCTCTTACACTTTTCACACTAAATTATCTTCAAGGCATCCATTGCATGTTGAAAGCTTAAAACCAATGCTTGAATCAGAGTTCCTTTGCATTCTTTAAGTAGCTCCCCCTAAATCCAACAATCTCCCCCTTTTTGGCTTTGAACATGCCAAATTTTTAATTGATTTCCAGTTGGTCTTGAAGTTGATTGAGGAACCATATTGGGAAAAGCTTGAGCTTTACAAACCTGAAAAATTTTCCAATTCCTTTGCCAAGAACAAGTGTTAAAAGCATCTGTGATTCATTCAGCATTCATTTACAAGATTTGTAGACTTAATAGGTTCATTTTAAGTACTCAACTCCCCCTAAATTTCAGAATCCATTCAACTCAAAATTTGGGCAAAATATTAAACAAAAAACAGGGATAAACAGAGTAGTATGCAGAGCTTGTCCAAAATCACCAAAATCAATTATTTCTCCCCCTATTTGGCTTGTTAAAGACAAAAATGTAAAGTGCACAACAACTAAGGAAAAGGAGAAATATAATGGAAGTCTATATCATTAAGGAGGAACCATTACATAATATACACAAAACAAATAAAAAACAGAGCATAAAAAAAACTAAACAATCATAGGCCTTTTTAGAAAGAAACAGAATCATCAACTTCTAAAGTTGCCTCTATAGTATCTAGCCTATTTTTTATTGCATCTAAGGAGACACTACTCTCAGCTCTAAAGTCATGATGCATTTAAAGAAGTTCATCCATCTTCTGCAGCATTAATGATTCAAACTGGGAGTACATGGGCTGATTGAGGTACCCTTCTTCATTCTCAGAAGCTTCTTCTTGAACACCAGCATCAGCAGGAGGTTGAGGCACTGCTTGTTGACCTGCCATCACCCATCCTTGTGGTGTCTTCATCATGCCAAGCTTTGTGAGATGCTTACTTTGGATGAGACTGGTACTGGAGTTGGTGTGGTCCATAACTTCATTTGTTACATCAATGTTAAAGTAATCTATGAACCTGGAGACAAGAACAGGATATGGAAAAGGATAATTGACAAGCCACTTTGATTTGAGCATGATTTCTTCAAGAATTGGAACCCAATCCATAGGAATGGAGTTCTTCAGACCATACACCAATTGTAGGTCTTCATCAGTAGCTTGGGCATGATTGCCCTGGGAGTTAGCACATAGGTTATAATATAGAGTAATAACCTATCCTCTGGGGTCATTGGCCCAGTACCCAATCTATTTCTGATTTGCATAGGGGGGTCATGTAACATTTCCCTATAGGTATCTAGCTTGTTGTAACCTTCTGGGTCCTCATCAAATTTTCTTGCACCCTCACATACAAGGCCAGCAACTGATTCCCAGACTTCATGGGTGATCTCCATAGTGACACCCTTCACCTTAGATTTCATGGTCCCATCCATGGAACCCTTGGCACAGGTATAGAATACCTTTACCAGTTCTGGGTAGTATGTACCCTTCATCTCCAAGAATTGCCTAAGGCCTTGGGTTTCTAAATATGCAGGGAATTGAAATCCTTCCCTTATAAACCAGTTCAGGTCAAGATATTTGGGTGAGCACACAGGTTTTGTGGCAATGAACTGAAGATAATGCATTTTATCAGACTCATTGGAGAACCAAAGGTCAAGTCTGTTTGGTGGAGGAGGAGGAGGATTGGAAGAAGATTCGCCTACCTTCCTTTTGTCAGTTCGAACACGTTTAGGAGTAGACATTGAAGGAAATGACACAAGGTTTCTAAACACACAGACACAAGGAAAAACACATAATTATAGCAAAAGAGAGAAAAAATAATGGTGCAAGGTTCACCATGGATGCAATGTTCTATTTATAGACTTAATTAATTTTCGAAAATATAGCTGTTAGAAGGAGTTAAGGCACAACAGTGAGTTTAAATTTTGATTTGATTTGGTTGGGCAGTTACAACTTCCAAGAAAAACGTGCAAAATTGCAGTAACTCCATATTTAATCGATTAATTTCCATATGTAATCGATTAATTCTTCACAAAATTCAGTTTTAAAACCTACAATAATCGATTAATTCGTAAGCTAATCGATTATTTCATATTAGTATGGTTGAGGAAGAAGCATTGTAATCGATTACCCTCATATGTAATCGATTATTACAGTGTGAAGACAGATTTCAATGAGTTTCAAAGCCATTTAATCGATTATTGTGCAAGGTAATCGATTATTCCAGTGGGAGTGACAATTTGTAAAACATTTGGAAGCTTGTGTAATCGATTATTTAGTTGGTTTAATCGATTATTCCAGTGGAATGGATTTTCTGAAAAGGAATTCTATGTAGAATAATCGATTATTTAGCTTGTGTAATCGATTACATGAGCTAAAATTTCAATCCCAATGGCTTTTTAAGTGATTTTAATCGATTATCCCAACACATAATCGATTATTACAGTGAATTATTCAGAATGAACAGTTCTTATGCAGCACAACTTCGAATTTTCAAATGTACCTAATTATTAAGCAATCATTCAAGTATTTCTCATGGTTTGGCACAAATCAAGCATGTTAGCAAATATTAGATTCATCAAGAATACCTAACATGTTTCTTAGAGTGTAAAATCTATCTCTATCAAGGGGTTTTGTAAATATATCAGCCAATTGGTTGTTTGTATCAACAAATTCAATCTTCATATTACCTTTCTGCACATGGTCTCTAAGAAAGTGATGTCTTATTTCAATGTGCTTGGTCCTTAAGTGCATAACAAGATTCTTTGAGATATTGATGGCACTTGTGTTGTCACACAGCAGGGGTATCTCCTTAAGATCAACTCCAAAATCTTGCAATTGTTGCTTTAACCATAAGCTTTGTGCACAGAAACTCCCAGCTAAGATATACTCAGCTTCAGCAGTTGACAAAGCCACACAAGATTGTTTCTTGCAATGCCAAGATATGAGTGAGCTTCCTAGGAGATGACAAGTACCACTTGTGCTTTTCCTATCAAGTTTACATCCTGCAAAATCAGAGTCAGAATATCCAATAATATTGATTTGTGCACCTTTAGGATACCATAGCCCAACTTTTGGTGTTGCCTTGAGATATTTGAGGATTCTCTTGACTGTTGTAAGGTGAGACTCTTTTGGATTTGTTTGATATCTTGCACATAAGCAAACACTTAACATTACATCAGGCCTACTAGCAGTAAGGTATAGCAAAGAACCAATCATTCCCCTATATTTGGATTCATCAACACTTTTGCCTTTGTCATCCATGTCAAGATAAGTAGAAGTGGCTATAGGTGTTGCAGCATCCTTGCAACTTTCCATTTCAAACTTTTTAATCATCTCTTGACAATACTTTGATTGACTAAGGAAAGTTCCACTCTTTAATTGCTTGACTTGTAGTCCCAAAAAGAATGTGAGTTCACCCATCATTGACATCTCAAATTCTCCCTGCATTGTAACTGAAAATTCTTTGCACATTGATGTGTTAGTTAAACAAAAAATTATATCATCTACATAAATTTGAACTAATAGTATATCATTACCTTTTCTTTTTATGAACAAGGTTTTATCAACTTGACCTCTTATGAAAGATTGTTCAACCAGAAATTTACTTAACCTTTCATACCAAGATCTAGGTGCTTGTTTCAAACCATACAATGCTTTTCTTAGTTTGTAAACATGGTTTGGATGTTTATAATCAATAAATCCAGGAGGTTGTTCTACATAAACTTCCTCTTCAATGTATCCATTTAAGAAAGCACTTTTGACATCCATTTGAAACAATTTGAAATTCATCAAACAAGCATGTGCAAGCAATAATCTAAAGGCTTCTAATCTGGCTACTGGAGCATAAGTTTCATCATAGTCAATGCCTTCCTCTTGGTTGTATCCCTTAGCAACCAATCTAGCTTTGTTCCTCACTATGATTTCACTTTCATCCAGCTTATTTCTAAAAACCCATTTAGTGCCAATAGGTTTATGAGTTGATGTTCTAGGGACTAACTCCCAAACTTCATTTCTTTTGAATTGATTCAACTCATCATGCATTGCTATTAACCAATGTTCATCTAATAATGCTTGATCAATACTATTTGGTTCAATTTGTGATGCAAAAGCCATGTCACAACAGAGATTTTTTAATGAGGATCTAGTAGAAACTCCCTTTGAAACTTCACCAATGATGTTATCAAGGGAAAGATCTCTTGTTGTTATTCAATCTTTAGGCACTTGATTAGGTGTTGATGGAATTGTTACAACACTTGGTTCTACTTTTTCTTCAATAGGCTGGACAATATCTTCCATAGGACCTGCATCTAAATCACATTTCTTTTCCTCTCTTGAGGGGTTAGATTCATCACAAATTACATGAACAGATTCTTCCATGCACATAGTTCTCTTGTTGAAAACTCTATAAGCTTTACTTTGTAATGAATATCCAAGAAATATAGCTTCATCAGCCTTTGCATCAAACTTTCCAAGTGATTATTTCCCATTATTTAACACAAAACACTTGCAGCCAAAGGTTCTCAAGTGAGAGATGTTTGGTTTTATGCCTTTGTACATCTCATAAGGGGTTTTCTTCAAAATAGGCCTTATGAGAAATCTATTCAAAGTATAGCAAACTGTACTAACTGCATCAGCCCAAAAATATTTTGACAAATTTGTCTCATTAAGAAGTGTTCTTGCACCTTCTTCAAGGGATCTATTTTTCCTCTCCACAATACCATTTTGTTGAGGTGTTCTTGGAGCTGAAAAATTGTGGTTAATTTCATTTTCTTCACAAAAGTTTTCAAAATGTTCATTTTGGAATTCCCCACCATGATCACTTCTTATTGAGATAATTTTGTTGCTTTTCTCATTTTGAATAGCTTTGGCTAATTTTCTAAAAGCATGGAAAGCATCACTTTTGGATTTCAAGAACAAATTCCAAGTATATCTAGAGTAATCATCAACAATCACAAGTCCATAATAATTGCCACCCAAACTCATAGTTCTAGAAGGCCCAAACAAATCAATGTGTAGCAATTCAAGTGGTCTAGAGGTGGAAACAATATTTTTGCTTTGAAAAGAGATTTTAGTTTGTTTTCCCTTTTGACAAGCATCACAAAGTTTGTCCTTTTCAAATTTGAGTTTTGGCAAACCAATCACTAAGTCCTTTTTAATAAGCTTGTTTATATGGTGCATGTTGATGTGCCTAGCTCTCCTATGCCACAACCAAGATTCATCTAACTTACTCATTAAGCATGAAGTTTTGTGAAAGAATGCACGGTCAATAGAAAGTAGATAGATATTACTTTTCCTTTTGCCTATATGAACTACTTCACCATTTTGGCCATCAAAATCATACAACAATTCTCATTGAATGAAATTTTAAAACCTTTGTCACATAATTGGCTTATGCTTAGAAGATTGTGTTTCAAACCATCCACATACAGAACATTGCTAATCTTGGTGTTAATGCTATCTCCAATGTTGTCTTCACCAATTATCTTACCCTTGTTATTATCTCCATAAGTGACAAAGCCTCCATCTTTAGGAACAAGATTTGTGAGCAAAGACTTGTCACCCATCATATGTCTTGAGCAGCCACTATCAAGATACCACCAAGAAGTTCTTGCTCTAAGACATACCTGCAGAATTCAAATTAATTCATAGGAGAAGGTACCCAATTGAGGTTGGGTCCAAAGGGGTTAGTGGCTTTCTTTTTCTTTTCAACCCAAATGCATTCACCATTTGGTACATAGAACCTTCTTGCAAAAAATTTATAAGAAGTGTGTCATCTCTGCATACAATAGTTACAAACAACAGCTTTATAAGATTTTCTAAAGAAAACATTTTGATTGACTCTTGATCCTCTTTTATTCTTTTGTTTTGGGGTCACAAATATTGTCTTTTGGACATTTTTAGAACCCTTTTTATACCCCAATCCAGAAGTACCTTCAGCATGTTTTTGAGCACTCAACATATCATCCAAATCACATTTTCCCTTGTTGAGCTTTTGTAAGATATCAATCAAATCATTGTTCTTAGAAAGAAGCTGCATATATTTCTCTTCTTGGTTTATTCTATACTCATCAAATTTTTTTTTGCAGCATTTCATATTTGTCAACACTTGTAGAGGAAGAGGCACATACACAACAATTTAATTTGTAACTTCAAACAAGTTTCTCATTTTCTTCTTTCAAGTTGCAAATTTCAGTTTGCAATTCTAAGATTTTTGCAAGATGTTCTTTGATATTCTCTTTAAGTCTATTGTTAGATCTTGCAAGCTTTTGAGCCTCTTTATGCATCTCTTGAAAAGCAAGAATAGCTTGATCAAGTTCAGAATTTACCTCATCTTCTTCATCTAAAAGATCATCATTATCTTCATTGACAATGGAGGTAAGGCACATGTTTGCTTCCTCAATTTCAGTGGAGGATTTAGAGGTTGTTGAATCATTGTCCTCCCAAGCTATATAGGCTTTTCTGGCTTTTCCATCCTTCTTCACTTTGTTGTCTCCTTGTTGCTTCTTCAAGTAGATTAAGCATTTAGTCTTAATGTGGCCAGGTTTCCCACATTCAAAGCATGTAAAGTTGCTGCCAATCTTCTTCTTGTTGTTGTTGTTATTGGTGTTCCCTGAGAATTTTTTGCCCTTATTCTTCTTCAAGAATTTGCTGAACTTTTTTTACTATCAAGTTCATGTTCTCTTCATCTTCCTCATCACTTGATTCTTCTTCTTTTTCAGCTCTTATTGATGCAGCTCTTAGTACAATTCCTTTTCCTTTCTTTTCTGCATCTTCAACACAAGTTAGTTCAGATAATTCTAATTCATATTCAAGTAACTTACCAAAGAGAGCAGCCATTGACATCTTGGACAAGTCCTTGGATTCCTTGATAGCTGTCACCTTTGGTTGCCAAGATCTAGTGAGACATTTCAAGATCTTCATGTTTAATTCCTCAACATCAAAAGTCTTTCCAAGTCCCAAAAGATGATTGACAATATGTGTGAATCTTGTTTGGAGCTGGGAAATGCTTTCATTTGTGTTCATCTTAAACATTTCATACTCATGGATCAATGAATGCTTCCTTGATCTTCTGACTTCTTCAGTTCCTTCATGAGTAATCTCTAACATCTCCCACATCTCCTTAGCACTTGTGCATCTAACTATTCTAAAAAATTCATCAAAGGAAAGTGCAGAGGTTATCATATTTTTGGCCTTAAAATCATATTGAACAACCATTTTCTCAGCATCATTCATCTCATCCCATTCTTTTGGAATCATGTCATTACCAACTGTTTTGATGGGCACCACAGGACCTTTTTCTATTGCATTCCAAGCACCTGGGTCATTTGATTGAATAAAGATCTTCATCCTATTTTTCCAAAAACTGAAATTCTCCCCTTCAAACAAAGGAGGTTTGTTTAAAGAAGCACCTTCCTTGAAAGTTATTTGTGAGGTATTCATTTTGAAAAGAAAATAGTGATCTTGAGTAACTTTCAAGAACCAGCTCTTGATACCAATTGAAAATGATATGAATATCTCACACTTAACCAAGAGGAGGGGTGAATTGGTTAAACCTTGGTAAATTAAAATTTCTTTAATAAAAAACAGAGTTCCTAGGATCTTTATCACTTTTCAAAACCAAGAAACTTTATTCAATCAAGTAGCTCAGCCCCAAAGAATTCAATGAATCAAAACTTATACAATTGGTCAAGCTATTTAATCAAGAACACAATGAATATAATGAGTTAAGGGATAGAGAAGCAAGACATAATCAGATTTATACTAGTTCACTTCAACACTAGAAGCTACATCCAGTTTTCTTTCAACCAACACTAGGTTAGAGTTCCACTATTATAATTTTCAGTTCTTACAATCAATTACAATGTCTCCCTTTATCAACCCTAGATAAAGTACAGAAATCTAAAACCCTATTAGATTCTTAAGAGACAAGAACCTGAGAACACTACTCAGTTCTTTCTCCTAGAGAACCCTACTCTAGATACATGCAAGAACTCAATTACAATAGCCAATTCACAAAGAAAAATCAAAATGAAAATTATAACCAGATTAAAGAGAGAAACAACCTGATGATCCAATGATGCAATGTAAAATGAAATTACCAGCTCAGGTTGAATGATTACAAATCAAATAGCACAGCTTTCCTTAATCTTGAAAAGGTTTCAAGCTCCAAGAATGACTTAAACACTCATGATTAAAGCACAATGGAGCAAGAAAGAATTTATCCCTTAGAAAATACTTAAGAATGCTCACAAGACTGTTTAAGCTCAGAAAATACAAACGGGTAATGTTCCACGAAGTTAGAAAAATAGCTGAGCCATAGTTCTATTTATAACAGATTTTTATAACTGTTTGTAATCGATTAAATCACCATTTTAATCGATTAAAACACTTATGTAATCGATTAAGTCACCACTTTAATCGATTAAAGTGTTCATGAGTTTTCTGGATTTGAGCAACGAGCAAATTAATCGATTAATACGAGCTGTAATCGATTATTCCAGTAGCACTATGTTTTCTAAAAGACTTGAGTAATCGATTACGAAATGTGGTGATCGATTATTCCAGTGCAGCATGATTTTCTCAAAATGTTGTGTAATCGATTACGAATTCTGGTAATCGATTATTCCAGTAAAACTTGCTTTTCTCAAAGGCTATGTAATCGATTACGAGAAATGGTAATCGATTATGGCAGTGCAATCTTAAAATCATATATAGCCATGTAATCGATTACTACCTATTAATAATCGATTACTACCTATTAATAATCGATTAAAAAGTTCAAAAAGACAGTTTACATGAAAACGAAGGTCAAATAATCGATTATTCCGATAGGTAATCGATTATATTGTGCTTGAAAGCTTTCCAGAATTGACTAAGAACAAAATAATCGATTACGGACTTTAAGGTAATCGATTACATCAGTGTAAAATGCATTTTTCCAAAAACCTTTGAATCAATTTAAAAAACTTAGTCAAATTGCCAAAGTCTTGTGATTTTTATGAAATCAATTAAGTTAATTATGGATTAAATGAATGCAATGCACTTGGATCACCAGAATTGCTTTTCTCTTACACTTTTCACACTAAATTATCTTCAAGGCATCCATTGCATGTTGAAAGCTCAAAACCAATGCTTGAATCAGAGTTCCTTTGCATTCTTTAAGTAGCTCCCCCTGAATCCAACAATAACCCGGACACACTCTAACTCAGTTCCCTTGTAAATAATAACACACTCAGTACGAACCCAGCTTCAAAAGATTCTATTTACACCCCTCTCTTATCCGAGTTCCAATTTGCACCCCCTTGTACGACATCCCGGTCACACAAATCCGGATAAGTCACAGGGTCATAAGCATAATTATACTTATTACTACTTAATTACAACATTATAACGTTAAAGTGTCACGTGGACACCCGAGACCTTACAGACACGAGTGAACCCTAGCCATCGTGTGAGATTTTGTTGGTTCCCCTAATGAAATCGTATGTGCGTTCTCCCATTGTGCTCACTGAGGAACTGTGAGACTCCGACGTCATCGCGGCCCAACCTTCGTCACGAGTACGGCTTCCTCTGTCACAGGTATGTGTTACCCTTTTTCACTCGAACTCATCCTCGTTCAGTTATGCCCCAGGAACCTGGCTTCCATTGTTCGTCAGTGTGGTTCTGGGTTGAGTTAGTTAGCTTAGGTGTAAATGGTTAGCATTTTGAAGAATGATTCACATAATGCAAAAGGGTATTTGCTGTGCAAAAAGAAATGATGCAAGAGGGTAATTAGGGACCGAGGTGCATGGGTGAGGGAAGCCACAAATCTAGGATTTGTTATACATCACATGGGGTAGAGAATATTTGTGCTAAGGTGCTAGGCTCTGGCTAGGCTTGTTCATGGTTTGGTTTAGCACAAAAAACCAAATCGAATTTAAAAACAATACCAAAGTGTTTTTTTGGTTTGGTGCACTGTACTGTATTCTAAAATTCAAACTTAACTGGTTTATAGGATTACTAAACTGAATTGTTCTTGTGCACTGGATTGAGGTGAGCTGGGAAAAAGCTCATTAAAAGTAAAGTTCATTACCTCCAGGGAGAAAACCAAATTGAATTGGAAAACAGTACTCCTCAAAACAAACCGAACTAGAAAAAAGTTTGCATGAACCAAACCAAACTATTTCTTTAGTTTGATTTTTTTTAACTTACAGATTGGTTTGGTTCATGGTTCAATTTGGTTCAATAATACTTTCGGAATAACCCTAGCTCTGGCATAGGCTGTTTCTATGAAACTTTTTCTTGAAAATGAATAATACCATAATAAACTAGAATTCTTTAGGTTCCTATCAAGTGCCAGTTGCTAACCATGGTTTATGCAGCAAATCTATTTTAGCCACAATAAGATAGTTTGAATAAGATACAACTAGAAATTCTTTAATCATGCTAGAAGCATTTCATTTCACATTCCTGGAGTTCACTGCAGTGCACAGACATAGATTTATCTAATATCATAATGTAGAAACATAACATACATACACAGATAAAGGAAAGATGGAAAACGTTAACCTAATAACTCAATAGAGAAATTCATTGCTATAAAGATTGAATATTAGAGATATAATAAGTTTGAATATTAGAGATGCATTAACAAACCAATACCAAAACAAAAAACAAACTATGCTTAGAAGTTTGAATATTAGAGATATAATAAGTAAAAAAACATGGTTTGCCAAGAAGGTTTCTCTTTTTCTTTAGTGGAGGTTGTGTTGGAGTTGGTGGTGGAGCAAAGTATTGTTGTAAGTAATCAATGCCAACTTCGGTTTTATTGTTTGGATTGGAAAAATGTTTTGCTTTCATTTCCATTTTCTTGTTTTCACTAACAGTTATAAAAAAAACCATCTTATTTTCATTTGAGTGCTCTGTTTCCACCACTTCCAGTACAAATATTTATGAGCTAGAATATCTGAAAATAAGGTGACATTTTTGTAATGGTATGCCAAAACAGGAAATACAAACATAAAAAGTTTTCTCCAAAGGGAACAAGTCCTAAGATATCTAATTGGATTATTTTCCATTAGATGATTACCTGAAAGCAATGGTAAAGAGGATGAGTTTTGAACCAGTTTTTGCACTAGCATGGTTGAGCAAGGAAAAAAAGATTTAGATTTTGTTTACCTTTGAAAACTATCTTGTCTCTATAATGGATACCATTTTTGTGAGCTTGCACAAATCAATTTAGGAGTAGCTTGGATTTCCCTATATTGATCTTTTAGAAACTCCCTTAACAAGTTTTTTTGTGCAGTAAACTTGAATTAGTTTCATCTTTCAAGCTAATACTGAACTCTTACTGCTAGCAAGTAGCAAGTTAGCCTTTTCTGTAATCATAAGTCTCATCACAGTACATGGCCTTTCATAAATTTGTTTTTGTCATCAACCTAGAGTACTGATTACTAAGTTTTGGATGATGAAGTTATTTAACCAATGGAACTTTGCCATTACTATTCTCTAAATGCCCCTGATGCATTGTGTTGTCCAATGGTTCCTGTTTCCTTATAAGTATCTGTATATAAGCTCCGGAATTGATTTCAGTCCAGAGACAATGTACAAATCCATGGAAAAGATATATATATATATATATATATATATATATATATATATATATGGGGCAAAGATAGAAAAACAATAATGCAGAGAGTTTGAGGGCCATGCTTCCTCCCACCCAAAAACTAACCTTACTTTTTCTCTTCC
This sequence comes from Glycine latifolia, assembly GCA_013407115.1. NCBI lineage: Eukaryota > Viridiplantae > Streptophyta > Magnoliopsida > Fabales > Fabaceae > Glycine > Glycine latifolia. The sequence goes on along the minus strand of CM023948.1, from coordinate 8,551,176 downwards.
CCTTTCTCATAATCCACTACCACTTATATTACCCTCCCAACAGAATTCTCCTCTAACTCATTCTCTTTTTGCCACCTGTCCATTTCATTAAGATGCACATTCCTATTGTTTGTATTCTTCATGATTTTCTCATAACCTTTAAGGCTTGATTCTCTGCTTCTCACCTTATTTCTCCACATTATACCTTAGTTATGACTTATGAAAGGTCTATCTAGAAATAATTTATTAGAGCTTCTATAGTGCACAAATTTATCCTTCTGCAACTTTCTTGAACTGATGGATAGTGTTGTGCAGAACTATAAACCTGGAAATCTTGCTCTTGTGTTGTATATATATTAAGAATTTGGCAAAACATGTGATTGTTGATGATTTCTATTTTATATTTGGTGAGCTCTCAAGACTTTGACTGGATTCAAGTTTTGTTTAATAGTCTTCACTTGCAATTTGAATGCTTTATATCTAAAAATCAAATAATGATATTATAAAAAAACAGAATGAAACAAAATACTGAGATTTTTATATTATAGATTGTATCATTGTTAACTCCACAGTTCACATTTATCTTTCTTTTATTGCGATAGGCTCCTTGTTTGGAAGTATTGAGGTTGCTAAGTCTGGTCTTCAAGTCAAACTGACGCAGGTAAGGTCTTCATTAAAACATAGGTGAAATTTTCGACAATTCTTGCATGGTTATATATACAAATTTCCGACAATATTACTCCATGTTCTAACATGGAGTGGCCACACTCCATACATTAACTTGGTTGAAAATTTGCCACTACTGAATAAAGTAGTAAAGGTGTACTATTCATTTGAAAATTTGACAATTGCAAAATGAGGTTCTCTAACTAGGAGACAACTATTTTGCCTTTGTTGTTTTCTTACAAATTACTACTACCAATATTTTTAAAATTACAACATTACTCAATGACAATGAGTGAACATATTAATTTATGGTTTGTTAATTTTAATGGTGATCTATTTATTATTAAACGCGTCAAAATAAATGTTTTTTTTTTCATTTTTCCCTTATACAAGTACTTATTGTTGAGTTTATCCAAATACATTTCTAGGTTAATAAAATAAATGTATGGCTTATTATTATTTTTTTCAATCTTAGTTAATAAAATATTTTTAATCACTATAAACTAAAATCAAAATATACAAGTAATATATATATATATATATATATATATATATATATA
>CM023948.1:8521914-8549871 GCA_013407115.1 Glycine latifolia | reverse complement strand
TATATATATATATATATATATATATATATATATATATCAAAATAAGTTATTCATTTGATCAGTGATGTAGTCTAATAAGAAAAGAGAAATAGCTAGAAGGAAAAAAGAATTATTGATTAAGAGTTTGAAACTTTTAATTATCAAAATATAAGCATTTGATAGTAAAATTTTGAATTGGACTAATTAAGTTGGATCAAAATAAATTCGAGCTTCAACTTCTACGACCAAACATAACTCATACACTAATAAAAAAAACTCATACACCAAGTTAATCCATTAAAACTTAGGCTATTTTAACACTCTTAGAATTGATGGACAATTTATGTTTATAGATGCTTATTACACAACAAATTGCAAGAAATTAAATTATTAAAAAAGAGTGTTAGCATCAAACTCTTTCTTATTATTTAAAATTTATTAAAAACTATAAAGTGATAAGTGGGATGAATTAAATAAGGAGTGGAACTCATATAATTTTGTGATTTTTAATAAATTTAAGTTAACAATAAAAGAATTAATGTTTTAAAAAGAATTAGTTAAAAAAGTATGTTTATAACATTTTCATTATCAAATAATAAAATACAATTTTTTTACATTTCAACCTTCACATTTTCACTTTAGAATGTTTTTCTACAACTTTTATTCTCTTTTCTTACCCAACAATGTTAGTCAATCTCCACTCTGAACTTTTTCTAGAGTAGTTTAGGAGTCTAACAGAACAATGAGGAACATTGGAACAAGGTTTCTTCTATAGTCTATAGTGTATCAATAGATTAACCAATAATTAAAAAGACATAAAGTAAGCCTTTAAAATTTACATAAAAATTTTCTATATCATTGTTCAATTCATATGTTCTCATTTGTCATGTTTTTTTTGTAATAAGGTTTCATTCATCTATGGTTGCGGCAAAGGCTGTGACATTATCCATTAGGCAACAATTTGTTAACCCACAGCCAACATGGGGACAATTCCAAAAGATCATCAAGATCTTTTTTTCCAGCATTTTAAGGTAACTTATTGACATGTTAATCAATTACTTCAATGGCTGAAATGGATACATTATGATTTAAGAATTATTTTATTTGTATGACTTGAGCAATGCCTTAAATATACTTTAGAAAAAATAAGGCATTCAATTGTGTGGAATATTTATTACCTAAGACATATTGGGTCTTAAAATTAGTCCCATTTAAAGCTGATTTTGTTTTATTTCATTTAATTTACACCAATTGGTATGTTGCTAACTGTAAACCATTTCATAACTTTGTGATACTTTAGAGAAAATTGGTATGGAAACCGGAGGAAGAGGATGAAATTAAAAAAAATTTAACTCCAAAGCCTCTCATAGACTTTCTGAGATGTTTAAGGATGACCGAAATGAAAATAAAAGGCCATATTGGATTGGAGATCGTGTGTGGAACGATTTGTTATCACATTGGAATGCACCTGAGTATCGTTCCAGATGTCAACAAGCAAAAACAAATGGGGCATTTGAAATGGTGGGTGCATGCACACAGGTGGTTCCATTTCCTTGCAGGATCATGATAATTGCTATTCATACGTAAATGTTACATGTAAATCACATAGCAATTATCTTCTTTTCCCTCTTTTAACGCTTCTTTTGTGAGTAAAACCTAGGAATTTAGCTTATTCTAAGCTTTTATCCAATAGATGCTAAAAGTTAGTTGATTTATAGTGTGCTGGTTGTATTTTTTTTGTAGAAAATGATGCAAAAGAGACATGGAAGAAGGATTGAAATCTGGAGTGGCTCGCTCAGCGTGCACATGCAGGCTCAACGCACACATATAGGCTCACTCAGCGTGAAAAGTGCAGGCTCATCACGCAGGTGTAGGCTGGCTCAGTGGTCCGCCAATTTTAAAAAACCTGAAGTGCACATTTTAAAGTATAAAAAGGAAAAAACACTTACCCACAAAAAGAGAGATAGCCAGGGAAAGAAAGGGGCCAAGTTAGGAGAAACCACTCACGTGGGGTCCCATTCCTCCATTCTTCCTCCATTTTTCTTCCATTTTCTTTCATTCCTCTTGCTTTCTTTTTGTATTTGTAAGTCTCTCATGACAATGAGAGGCTAACCCATTCATTGTTGGGAGATGAGCAACCAAATACTCTTGATGTAATGATTCTAACTATCTATTTAATGTTATCTTCATATCATTGTTGTTTTTCTGAGCTTTATTCATGTTTGTAGTTTGATCTTCCATTTGCATGTCTTGTTATAGGGTTTTAATGCATTAGAAAATGGTTATTTTCTTAGAACTGAAAAATGCTCCTAATAATATCATGTCAAGGGATAAAATGTTTTTGTTTAGCCTAGGTTACATATCATCTTTAATCGTAATGCAAATTGGTTAATATAACTCTTGAGAAATTAAGGGTGAAATTAATTAATTTAGGGTCTAGCACTTGAGGAATCAAGGTTAGAATACATTAGTAGATGAAGGCCAGCGAATTTAATGTTGAATAAAGAAAATTCTTTAATATTGCATCAAGAGTATTTTTGGTGAGTTGAGCCTCCAACACGTCACAAAACTCTGCATCAACCGACAACTCAATCCAAGTGTTTGTTTTCTATCTCTTTATTGTGCTCTGCTTAACTATCTTTTATTTATGTTGAATTTTAAATTTTCGCATTAGAATTAGAAACTACCAAATTTAAATCATTGTTTGCTTAAAATTAGAAAATATATTAACTCTGAGTACAAGCAAAGTCCCTGTGGAATTCGACACTCAGACTTACTATTTATTTATTACTTGGACAATCAGTGCACTTGCCGTCCGTTAACAATCACGCCATTTGTTTGGTAAGATGATGTTAAGATTTGATAATGCCACTTTTTTGTACTTTTACAATTATTTAGTTAAAAACATTCCTATTTTTTTTTTACTTTGAAAATAGTCTCAGGAGCTTAGTTGATCTGCATATGTTGATGAAATTTTTTAGCAAACTCATTTACGGAAGGATACTGGTGAATTTGTCGATGATAGATCTAGGTAGACACATATGAGACCATTATCTGCCATGCACTCTCATTTTTTACAATGTTTAATACATTTATTTAATAATAATTGTTTATCAATGATTAGAAATCTTTGAGGCTAGACTTACATAAGCTACGTCTGATGTGGCCTCAAGTGTTGGTGAATCAGAAATGACTCCTTTAGACCCTATTAAAGAACAAAGACTTAGGACTCACTGTTGGGTTGTTGCCCAAAACGCAACAACCTGACCAACAGCTGCCGAAACAGCAACAACAACACAATGACCAACCACATGACCAGCAACAACAACAACATAATGATCAACCACATCACCCGGAGCAACAACAAGATGACCAGTAGAGAGACTACAACAATGAATATTTTGATTACTGACACGCAACATTTTATGATTAGTATTCACTTATTAGACTTGGTACTTTTATGACTCCCTTACTTTGAATTTTACTTAATTTGTTTGGGATTAATGAATTTGAATATTTCATTAATATATGTATGTGTTAGTTTCAATATTGTCGTTAAATAATAGAAATGAGAATTAAATATTCATAAATAACAAATGGTGCTAAAAAAATATAAAAATAAAAAACATAGAAATTAGTTACTGACGGAATGGTTCGTCGCTAATGTCCCATACGTGTAATCCGACAGAAATTTCTCATGGGTCATTACCGACGGACGAAAAAAATCTGTCAGTCAAAATTTCCTAAGACCATTTTACCGACGGATTTTTGTCCGTCAGAATTTCGTTGAAAATTCCATTTTTTCATCGGATTTTTTAACTTAGCGACGGATTTTGTACGTCAGAAAAACCATTTTTTGTTGTAGTGAGTGTGCTCCACAGATTCCACATCATCCCCACAAGATAGGCAGATGACATCAATATTCCCAATTATGTGTTGCCAGTGTTGTAAAAGGTACAATACCACAACAAATTATCCAAACTAAGTTTTGACATTATCAAATGGAGGATGCTCCAGCTTTTGTTATTTTGGAAATAGAAGTTTGATATCCGAATTTTATTGAATATGCACTATCATCTGATAATTTCTAAATAAGAGAATTCTCTATTGGGTTGTCTCTAAGAGGGATGGTAAAAAATAATTATGTAGAATATGTCTCTGATCAAGTTTCTATTCCAAGATGTTTATATTTACATCTGTGACAACGCACCACAAAGACCCATCATTTCTGATATCCTTTGCGGAGTAGATACTCAACCAAGTATAACTTGGCCACAGACCTCATTTGGCGCTGAGTGGACTTCTGTTGGGAAAATAGTTTTCTTTTAGGACCGTAACATCAAATTATTGCTTTAATTTATCAAACGCCACCATTTCTTTGAAAGGAGTGCCTTGTTAAAAGTTGTTGCCATACGAAATCCAATCCCACCTTGCTTTTTGGGCTTTGATAATTTTTCCCAGCTTAGCCAATGATTTTTTCTACCCTGTCAATCTCAGAGCATAGAGAATTCGGCAATCGAAAACAGTCCATAACATATGCAGGTGTCGCTTCAACCACTAATTTAACAAGGATCTCTCTATCGGCTTGCGACAAGACCTTCTCATTCAGCTAATGAAACAATACAAACGCAATAAGGACATTTTCTGTGATCTGCCTATTGGGATTTGATCTTACCAAAATCTAGATGTGGATCACGTCAGGATGGACATGGCCAAGGTAGGCTCCAGACTCTGCACGTCGGATGATGAGTCAACTTTGCTAAGAGGGGGGACCTGCAAAAAAAGGAAATGACTGTGACACTCAAATAAGTACATCAATTGTATAGAGAAAAAAACATATATATGAGTATATGAATGCTAAAGTAGTCGTGAATGAGTTATGAACGTTGTATGGAAAGGTTAGACGGAACCTGTATTTATATCATGAGCGTGGGCCTTGGGTCCTTATAGATAATTAACCTGTAGATAATTGCATGTTATAGGTCATGAAAGTTACAAATAATGTGTACCTTATAGATAATTTGTAGCTTGTAGATAATATGATGGCTTGTTGATAATTAAGTACCCATTATTTGAAAAGGTGGTTGCAACATTATCAATAACATTTGAATAAATAAGCGTTAAAGATAACCTGTTGGCCCAATCGGCCCAGCTGCTATAGGGGTCCCACATAAGTGGCCACGTGTATTTTTTAGATCTTGGATGGTACAGGAACAAACACACCTTGTGTTTCATCTATAAATTTAGGAAGCACCATTTTTAGTCTATTGGTAATAATAGTCTTTGTGATGACCTTAAAGACTACATTACATAGACTTATTGGACAGTATTGGCTGGCATGCATTGACTTTTTACACTTTGGGATAAACACAATCAGACTTTTGAAATGTACTTATTTCTTTAGTTTTACTCTTTTGAGATTATGTTGAAAATTAATTGATTTATGATTAAGATCATGTTCCCTTTTTATGTGATTATATTCTATTCTTACTCGTTAATGTTTTATCGCGCAAAAAATTTACATGATTTTTCATAAATAAATTAATCAAGAGTTTATTAAAAATAATTATTAAGTGATCTATGTGTGTTTTTGGGCAATGTTAATGAGGGGTTTTACAGTGGTGGGGTGTGGTTAATTTACATGAGATTCTTCATTCTAACATCATTATTTCCATCACATTAAAAAATGAAGCAAAAAGAAATAAATCATAAATTTCTAATGCATACTTCCTAAAAATATATTTTGTGCTTTTTAATATTATCTTTGGTCTATATAAGAAACAAAATATAGTATTTTATTGATTCTAATTATAAGAAACATAAGATTATTTTATTGTTAAATTTCTTTTTTAATTCTAATTATTTGTGATGTCGATGACTAATTACACTCATTTTTACATGAAAGCGAATATATTTATTGAGCTATCAATAAAGAAGGTATACTCATTGGTTGAATTTGAAAAATAACCACTCTTAAACTATTTAACGTATGGGTAATCTTGTAATAAAATTAAAATTTATAACACAATAACCAATTTAATCATTTTTATAGATATTGATGAATTAGATAATTGTTTCTTAAATATAATTTTTCAACCATCCTCCACAATTCCCCCAACTATAGACCATCTTCCACCATCAATTCCCCTTTCCTCTACAAGTTTGCGTTCAACTAGAATGACGACAATGTGGTGCTCTGCCCTGGCGCTGTCATAAATGTTGTGAGGACTTCGATGGCGTACTATTTGTTGTAGGCGGGGATCGTGCCCATCATGGTGACAATGACGAGGACATCAAGGGCCTGGAGCTACTCGACGCCCTAGGGGATAGTGCGCATGAGCTCGAGGGAGGCATCCACGACAAAGGAGAAGGTGCTGACCTCAAAGAGGTAAAAGGTGAAAAGGATCTTTATGGCAGGCTTGGCATGTGTGAGGTTGGCAGTGAGGGCACACATGAGGTTTAAAGGGCACAATGGTTGGTGTTGCGGAGGGTTGGGGACGAGAAAATGTTCTAGAAGGTTGAGAGTGGAGGTTAGGTTGATGTTTAGTTGGAGTTTGAAAATGTGGCAGTGTTGTTTTATTCGTTTTGGGTATGTGTTGTGACAATAATGATAATGTTGTTGGTACTGATGCAACCCACCATCATCAATCCCCCTATAAATGTGGAAGTGTTGTTTGGTTTGTGTTTTGAAAAATATGATATTTTATTGGCTAAAATATGTTTTCAGTCCCTATAAATATGGGAAAATTCAGAATTCGTTCTTGCAAATTTTTGGGTATGTTTTTCATCCTCGCAAAATTTAATTGTGTTGTTTTTTATCCCGGAGCTAGGTTTGGGTTATCTGAACCTATGTGCCGGCGGTCAACTCCTCAACAAGTGAATTAGAGCTTGCCACGTGTCAACTTCTTGTTGGTTATGTTTTGGATGCAAGTTAAAGACAAGGTTGGTGTCGTTTTTAATGGCGTATACTCTTCAATGATGTCGTTTTGACTATGAACCCACTGTGAGGTTGGTGTTGTCGTTTTGTTACCCCATTCCGAATTTGAGTACGTTGAAGATGAGGTTGGTGTTGTTTTAGTGCCACTGTGAGAAGGAACATCATCCGTTATTGGAGTTTTTGAAGGTGGTGGTGGTCAAAACTCAAAGTAGGTGGTGGTTCGAGCTCGAATGTTGTTGTCGTCCCAAATAGAAAGGTGATTTTATTTAACTCTTTGATCCTTTCATTTTGTTTGGGGTTGGTTATTCAATTGTGTTCTTTTTGGTTAGGGTTTGTTTGGGTTCAAAGTGGCTAATGTTTCGTTTCGTTTAGGTTCAAAGTGAGTTTGATTTGTGTTCATGGGTGTGTTGATGTGAATGCGAACTAAATTGTGTTTAATTTTTCATCAAGTATGGCGTCTTCAGTTGCAATGCATTCCATGGGGTCATGGGTTATGAATCCAACATTGAAATTGGAGGGGGGAAAAGGAGAATGCCTATCACGACTTAGATATTGACACATGGTCTTCCTTGAAGTTGTCGACTTGATAAACGATCTTGAGTATTCTATTATTGGTCAGATTAAAATGTGGTGGAAAGGGTCTAATGTTGATTATGAAACCTTAAGGGATTTGTCCAATGATCAAGATGTTATGGATTTGGCGAGGTATGCTTTGAGTCATAAGTGCGAAGTTGATATTTATGTGGTATTTGGGGTGAGTGATTATGAAGAAGTTACTGAGGATAAAGTTAGGGGTGAACTTACTGGGGATGAGGACTTGTTTAATGACCAACAAATTGTAGTGCCTGACCATGGTGTAGATGATTTGTTTGATTAGGACAGTGTTATGGCATTTGATGACAACAGTGAGCCATCAAGGAAGCAAAATGAGCCTAGAGTGAAAAGCAAAGTCAACAATAAAGGAAAACAGAAAGGCTTTTGGTGAAGATCCTTCTGTTGAAAAGACTGGTCAGTGTGATGAAGACCCAGATTGGATGGATGATGATAGTATGTCTGACCCACCCCATGAGGAACCTTATACAAATTTTAAGGAGATGCATGATTTGGAGATTGGCTATGAATTTGAGGAATTGTACAATGATTTTGAATCTGAGGATGACACTACAAAGCCTGGAAAAAGGTTTCCAATGTTTAGGAAAAAACCTATGTCCAAGGCTTTCTAGTGGACAATAGGAATCCTGTTCATATGTTTGCAAGATTTTAAGGAAGTCATGATGCAGTATTTTGCGTTGAATGGTTATAAGGTCTGTTTTCCCAAAAATGATAATTCAAGGGTTAGCGTTGTGTGTAAGAGAAAGGAGTGTCCATTCACAGCATATGTATCTAGGGTTGGTGTAACCATTACCTTTCAATAGAAAACACTAGAATTGACCCATACATGTGCCAGAGTTTTTTACAATAAATATGCTAATCCAAAGTGGGTTGCAAAGGTGCTACTTGACAAGTTCAAAACATCTGAAAGGTTCACATTGCCACAAATCATGCAAGAGATGAAATCCACTTATGTTGTAGGAATAACTAGATCTTGTGCAATTTTTACTAGAAAATTAGCACTGCATCAAATTAAAGGTGATGCAATTAAACAATACACATTGCTTAAACGCTACAATAGTAAAATCATATCCAGAAATGTAAACAACACCTTTAAGATTCATGTGAATAGACTTGTTCCTACTTTTCCACCACGGTTTTGATCTTTTTACATATGTATGGATGCTTGCAAAAGAGGTTTTGTAGATGGTTGCAAACCTTTTATTGGAGTAGATAGTTGTCACCTTAAGACACAATATGGAGGGTAGATGATTGTAGTTGTGGCAAAAAATGCTTATGACTAGTACTATCATTTAGCATTTGTTGGTGTTAAGATGGAGAACAAAAAGAGTTGGAAATGGTTCATAAATGAGTTGTTGGCTGACATTGGAGATTTTGAAACCCACAAATGGGTTTTCATTTCTAACAACCAAATGGTAAATAAGTTTAATATGTTATTATGTAATGTTAGATTGTGTAATTTGTATAATTCATATCAAGCAAAATGGTTTTTTGTGTTGAGACTTGTAATTGCATTTCATGAGTTGGATGATAGAATTGAACACAAAGTCTATGGAAGGCATATGTATGCTAATTTTTTTTAAAAATATGGAGGATTTCTACTAAGGGACTTAGTGATGGCTACTTCAAAAGCAACTTATTTGGAGGTATATGAAGACAAAATGAATCAAATAAAAGAGATCAACAACAAGGCTAATGACTGGTTGACAAAAGAATTTCCCAAAAAGGCATGGTGCAAGCATGCATGTACTACTTACTCTAAGTGTGATGTTGTAATGAATAACTTGTGTGAGTCTTTTAATGGTGTAAATATGCCTGCTAGAGATAAACCAGCAATAGCTATACTAGACTGGATTAGGACTTATTGGATGACTAGATTAAATGTTATGAGGGAAAAGTTGGAAAATTTTCAAGATCAGATAATGCCAAGACTTATGAAAAGGTTAGAATGGGAGACTGAAAAATAAAAAATTGGTTTGTTGAATGTGTTGGAAACATGTTGTATGAGGTCACACACACTATTTACTAAAAATGTCATTGTAAATCTAGCATCTAGGATTTGTTCATGTAATTTGTGGACATTGGTAGCCATACCTTGTAGACATTTTATTTCTGCTATACAACAAAACAGGAAGAAACCAGAAGATCATGTTTATGCCTACTACCATGGAGATACCTATGTTAAGTGCTACAGTCACATAATGAGTCCTATAAATCGTGAAGACAGATGCCAAAGGATATTACTGATCCAATTCTGCCTTTAATCTACAAGGTTGGTCCTAGAAGACCAAAAAAAATAAGAAGAGAGCCAGATGAAAAGACAAGACCAACTAAATTGAGAAGAGAAAATACCAAAAATAAATGCAAGAGATGCCTCCAATGTGGACACAACACTCAAACCTGCAAAGAGCGACATGTGGCAGTAGCAGGATCTAAGGCACAAGATGCTAGAACTAGAAATCTAGCAGTAGGAGACACTATTGAAGTTGGTGGATTAGAAGCACAAGTTGTTGGATTTGAAATTCCAGCAACAAGAACCACTTTTGAAGTTGGTGTATCTAATGCACAAGCTATTGGATATGAAATTCTAGCAGTAGGAGACACTATTGAAGTTGGTGGATTGGAGGCACAAGTTGTTGGATTTGAAATTCCAGCAACAAGAACCACTTTTGAAGTTGGTGTATCTAATGCACAAGCTATTGGATATGAAATTCTAGCAGCAGGAACAATGTTGCAGATGTTGGATCTGTGGGGAGAGGACTTGGATCTGCAATTCCAACTGAATATGATATTCCAACACAGGCATCTCAAGTTGGGACATCTAACCTGAGTGGGAGTAAGTCTAGAAAAAAGCAACCAAAACCTAAACAAAAGGTAAAAATTGCTACACTATGTTCTACTTCTTAATGATTTGTATTCTAAACATGTCTACTCATGCAGGCAAAGTAGAAGGCTTCTTCTGCCCCAAGCATCAAGGACCTCAACAAAGAAAAGGAATTCCTTACAAATTGTACTCCAACACAATTGCTAACAAAGATTTTGAATCAAAAGATGATGAACCAAAAGAAGAACAAAAAAGGACAAAGAAAGGATGGAGCTATTTATGGATTAGAACATGTCAAAGGGAATCAAGTTGGGTGCTGATGTGTGGTGGAAAATTGATGTATGTCTAACCTCATTAGACATTGATTTCCCTAATCTACCTTGCAATAATCTTCAAGAACTCTTCAAGAACTCAACCTTTTACTCGTGAATTTGGAGCAAAAATGCCATGAACTAGCTTTAAGGAATTAAGCAATGGAGGATGGATTGAGATAAGGAATGAAGATGGATGACACCATGAAAAAGCTCTCCAATGAGTCTAGGAAGAATCACCACAATAGCATTGAGAAGCCATTGATAAGATCCAAGAAGTTCTTGCACAAGAACAAGAGAGAATCTTTTACAAGAAAATTCAGCTTTCTTATTGATTTAACCAAAAATTTTGTACATTTCGTTTTTGTTGGCTTTATATAGCCAAGATCCTAAAGCTTTTCTTGTAAGCTACCTAAGCTAAATGGAAGCTAAATTCAAGTGGAATGAAATGGCAAGTGAAATGAAGCTTGAGGTGCAAGCTAAGGAAGCTTGAGGTGCAAGCTAAGGAAGCTTGAAGTGCAAGCTAATGAAGCTTGAGGTACAAGCTATCCACTTGATGACCCAGCTATGTGCAACTATAGTTTTTACAAGCTTACATAGGTGCTAAAAAATCACATAAAAGTGCACCTACACTTATTAAACAATTTCCACTAAAGGCCTATTTATTGTCACTACAATTGCCACTAAAATCTCTATGTCAATTTGAATTTGGTTCACCACACCAAATTCTAGAGTTGCTAGAATCACTTTCTTTGCTTCATCAAAGTGTTGGCATGAGAAATTTTTTTATACTTTCATCTCCCATTCAAAGTAAATTTCGGGATCATAAGTGTCAAGGAACTTTGGAATTTTAATTTTCACTCCACTCAATCCTCCATTCCTCCATTTTCTCTCCTCCAATCTTCCTCATCTTTATTTTGTCTCCTATGATTTTGTCTTCTATTATTTTGCCTCCTATTGTTGTTTTCTCTCCACTCCTCCCTCTCATTCTTGTCATATTCATAATTTCCTCCATGAGAGGATGCATATTCACTCACCCTCCTATCCTCATAAGCCTCTTCATCCACACTCCCAATTGGATTACTCCTTCTTTGTGTCTCCCTTTGTAACTCCTCAAATATTGCCTCTATTTTGGTTTGTAATTCCTCCATTTGTTTTGTAATAGCCCTCATCAACCTAGAGGGTTTAGGTGACAAAGCTTATTCTCCTCTTAAGCTTATCCTTCAAAAGAAATGGTTAGCAAAAACACAAGTATATAAGAAAATTCTTACCACTCTCTAAGTGTTTGCCACTCATACTTTTTCCCACTCTTGTTCCTCTATACCTCTTAAGCAACAAATTCCAATCCAATCAAGGTTCTTTACTAAAGTGCAATAAGAAACAATTTTAGGCTAAACTCAAGAATTCAGGAACAAAAAAACTCTAAGACAAAACCTTGGAATTTTAAGAGACAAGCAACAAAAGCTAAAAATTTAAGGATAGCACAAACTCAAATTGAAATTCAATGAGACAACTCAAGGATAGTTGCTAGACCAAAACTGCACAAAGGAGATACACTAAACAACTTCAAGTGTTAGAAGCCAAATTTCACCAAGTTTGCATGTCATACAAGTTCACTCAATTTTGTGGTTCAAAGAAAACTTGAACTTGTAACTTTTGTAACTTTTCTTTGCTTCTAAATTCTGTTTTTATTTTATTTTTCCAGCCACCAATTCAATATTTTCTTTGGTTGTACCTAATTGTTTTTCTTTTTCTTTTCTTGTTTCTTTCACAATGTTTTATATAAGCTTTTTTTTTGCTTTTGTACAAGTTCAAAAATACTTAAAAGAAATGTGATGAATCACAAAAAAAATGTATAACAATTGTAAAATTTGTTTCTAACAACTTAATTCAGATTTAGACATGAGATTAGAATCAAAACAAGAGGTTATACAACACACACAACTACTAACACAAGTTGACAAGAATCAAAACTAGAAAATTATCAAGAACAAGGAAGAACATGAGATGAACAAGAATTTTGAAAACCGAAAACTAATCGCTAGGAAAGGTGTAGGAACACAAGACAAGACTCAATCCACCAAGAGTTTAAAGAAATTTAAGAAAACTAGAAGTAGATCTAAGATTTATTGATTTTCGGTTTACCTTTGGAGTAATTCTAGAAATTGAAATTGAAGAAGAATTTCACAAGGATTAGGCTCTAAATACCCCATGATGTATGTCTAACCTCATTAGACATTGATTTCCCCAATATACCTTGCAATGAAACTCAATCTTCAAGAACTCAACCTTTTACTCGTGAATTTGGAGCAAAAATGGCATGAATTAGCTTCAAGGAATTAAGTAATGGAGGATGGATGGAGATAAGGAATGAAGATGGATGACGCCATGGAGAAGCTCTCCAATGAGTCTAGGAAGAATCACCACAATAGCATTGAAAAGCCATTGATAAGATCCAAGAAGTTCTTGCACAAGAACAAGAGAAAATCTCTCACAAGAAAATTTAGCTCTCTTATTGATTTAACCAAAAATTCTGTACATTTCGTTTTTGTTGGCTTTATATAGCCAAGATACTAAAGCTTGTCTTGTAAGCTACCTAAGCTAAATGCAAGTGGAATGAAATGACAAGTGAAATGAAGCTTGAGGTGCAAGCTAAGGAAGCTTGATGTGCAAGCTATCCACTTGATGACTCAACCACGTGCAACTATAGTTTTTACAAGCTTACATAAGTACTAAAAAAATTACATACAAGTACACCTACACTTATTAAACAAAATCCAACCCTTGTTCTTCTTGAGAGTACAAAATCCAACCCTTATTCTTCTTGAGTTGGTTTGCTTCTTCATGCTTGTCTAAAAAGTGCAAGTTAGCTTTGATGTGCTCTTGAAGGGTTTGAATTCTAACTCTTGTCATGGGTCCCCTAAAGCTAATCAAAGGAAGCTCTTCAAGTTCTCATCCTTAGCTTTGACCTTGTGATGAACCTCCATCAACAATACTAGTGGGAGTTTTTTTTGGATGTATTTGCTAAGTGGGTGGGATTTTTTTTTGGTTCAATTAAACAATGGAAATCTTCTATGTAGTCTTTTGATGGAATCCAAAGTATCAAACAATGTCTATGATTGCTTTTTATACTAGACAATGGTTCTATATTCTTTTTTTTTTACTTGCAGTTCGGGAGTTAGTCCTTGTCTTGTTTAATTTAGAAAAAAGAATACATAAATCGAATAAGAAATAGAAAGAATTCACTGTCAATTCAAATGCAGAAAAAAAAATTGTTTTTTATAATATTATGTGATTATTAAAGACTATCCTTATCCATATCCAAAGTACCAAACTTTGTTGTTTTGTTATTTCATTCAATACAATAATAAATGCTTTATTGTCATTTTTACGAAAATGCTTTACTCAAGTATTTAAAAATGATTTAATGTAAAACTAAATTAATACCATGTTGTAATTTATATAATTAAAAATGAAGTATTTAAAAATAAAGTATGTAAAACTCCAATAATATGAAAGAACAACTTGTTCATTGCTAACAACAACATCAACCCATTACATTCAGTAGTTACATTTCAACAAAAAAATGAAAAGAAATGCCCCTAACATGAAGAAACGCATCACCAAAAGACCCATCAACAAATACACATTCCTTCTTTCACCAACAACTTTCTTCTGCAATTTAATAATCTTCCTTTGAGTCTCCTTTAACTGTTGCTCCAATTGTAGGTCTATCCTACAAAATGTGCCTTGGCTTGGATTAGCAACAGTCGTTTGCCATCCATCAACATTTTCTCTTCTAACATTGATAGGACCCTCAGCCCATTCAAAAAAGTTGTTGGTACTTGGAATCTAAAATAGTTGCAGGATAACGAAGAACATAAAAATGGAACATGGATAACATAAAAATGCAAAATTTAGAGCATTTATCGCCCAATTCTGACATCTCCAAAAACATCTATTGGGATTGTCGGTACTCCTTGAAGTTAGCAACAACATTGGTAGTTTGCATGGGCACTTGTCATTTGTCGCAAATGAAGGTAACCTAACGGACATTCACTCAATTTGATAGAAATGACTCAATTTTCTAAAATTAAAAAAAATGAAAGGACCCAATTTTTACTCAAAATTAAAAACCTAATTGATCACTTAAAATAACTAAGTACCAAAATAAGTATCAAGCCTTAAGATTATATTTAAAAAAATGAAAGGACCCAACATTGTTTTTCTTTATAAACCTTGATGGTGACTCCCTAATTATTTTTTACCCTTTTATGCCGTCCCTCCATGACAATAATAATTAATTATCCTGGGTTGTCTATCATGCATAAGCTTTACTTGAAAGATTATATTAAAGGAACAAATGTTATTTTTATGAATTTTATTTTATTTTATAAAATCATTATTAGGCTTTTTACCTTAATTTTTTGAAGATATTAAATTGAAACCACTCTTGGAATAAAAATTACTTGTACTCTAGAAACGAATTAGGATATATATATATATATATATATATATATATATATATATATATTTTACTTTTATTAAATTAAATTATTTTTTAATGTTTTACTTATTATATGTCAAAGTAAATAATTCAATAAAAAATTGAATAATTTTTTTCGTTCTACAACTATATTATTTAATATAAAATCACTATAAAATCACACAAATACACTTTAGCTCATTCATTGCACGGATCAAAAGTTAGTAAATATAATATTAAAAGAGTAATTTTATTATCTTTGAATCCATCATTGTCCGTTACATAAAATAACATTCATAGGGACAATTTTGGAAAAGGAAGGCCAAACACTTAACATGGGAAATGACATAAGCAATTTTCTGTTTCATTGCACAAACCACTTGCTAACCTTCCATGTTTCTGGCGGCAATCAGTATTACATGTGTTATCTTCACACCAATCGACAAATATTATATCTTTACAGCTTCTTGCTTCTATAATTTTCAATGGTCCTTCATTTTCTATGCCACATAAACACAATATTATATACTAAACCATGAATCTCAAGTTCATAAACTTATTTGAAACGAAAATGAATTCAAAAGATATATAAGATTAAATTAGTGATAATTTATAGTGGGTAGCTAGAATAAGTGAAAAACAAAACATACCAATCCCAATAGTAAGAACAAAGAGAACGATCAAAACTGGAATGATGGCGTTCATGATCTTAATTTGATTTTACAGCAATGTACTCCTTACTTTAATTGGGTTAGTATGATTTTATACAGAAACACACACATATATATATATGGTTGGTAAGCATTTAATATTCTTTAAATATTAATTTATAATATATTTACTATATTTTTCGTTACTTTTTCTTGATCTTGACGTTATCTTATCTTTAATGATGTTTTTATTTAAGAGTTAACAAGCCTTTTATTGCTATTGTTGTTGACTTGTTATTAACAATCCTTGCATATTATATGAATACTAATGTTAGAATTAAAACAATTAAATATATCATTTTCAAAAGTGATAGTATGTGCTAATTAATTTTATATTAAAATTAAAAGATTACTTGCATATAATATAATATTTGTATTTAATTTGTCCTTCTATATTAACTTAGTCAATGAATCATTAACTTCATACTATTTCAGTATTTATTCTTTTTGAATGAATAATTTAGTACGTCTTTATTCATGAAAGGTTACATGAGCATAATTTAAGTTTTGAATTTATGTTTTTAGTCACTCAAATTCATAAAATTTTGATTTCAATGCCCCAAAATAAATTTGAGGAACTGCAAAAAGCAAATTTTTAATTGACGGATCAAAGCCAAAATTAGTTGCATTTGAAGGAATAAAAAAATATTTAAGTTTTAATTAAGATATATACCAAAATATATATTTTTATAAAAATTAATAATTAAATTTTATTTAATAATAAATCATATATATATATGCATGTATATTCATTTAAATGTTATATTAATATATGTATATTATAATTAAGTTCATTAAATTCAATAAATATTAGTTAATACTACTATATAAGAAAAACACAAGTATATATACACACAAACTACATTAGTAAACTTATTTAATATTAATTTTTTTTACAAGCTATTTAAATATTACTAACGTAATATTAATTGCTTTTTTTTCACCATTACTCCTAATAAATGTTATTTCATTTTTTTAATCTAATACTCCATTTTTTCTATATATAAGACTCAATTACTTAATTCATAAAAATTAAAAAAATATTAATTTAATTTATAACAATAAATTTGTTTTAAATTTTATATTTTTCCAAAATTATCCTTTTCATTAATATTTTTCTCTCTTCTAATAGTTGATCAATACATTATCTTTTTTTAATAAGGGGTATTTTTAGTATAAAAATAATTATTATAAAGAATATTATAGATTGAGTCTTATCAATAAAAAGGAGTATTAATATTATCCTCTTTCATCTACTCTCTACGTCACTAATTATAAAATCCATTTTAAAAATATGTTTGTCATTTTTTATATAACTTTTTTCTAATTTCTAGATGCATTAATTATTATTTTTTCTACATACTCTTATTTATTTTTCTCCAAACATTAATGAAAAATAAGTAAGTGGATGGAAAAAAAAGAAAGGGATAATTTTTTAATGAATTAATTGAAAGGGTCTTATAATTAGGAACGAGTGAAATAATCAATAAGATTAATTTATAAAACTATCACTCTTTTTTATCTATATATTAATTTTTGTTGTTGGTATAAAATAACTTAGTACGGTACTTAACATATGTAACTCAATACTTATATTTAATTTCAGTGTTGTGAAACCCGATTTGACCTAGTCGCTCAGACCGGTTGGACCGAGATTCGATGGCCTAACTAGGTCGATTTTACTATTAAACCGATTATGCTATTGACTTGCGATGACCGGTCAAACCCGGCTGGGTAGGTTACAAGATCTCATTTGGATTGGTCTGACTTAACAGATTTTTAAAAAAATGGATTTTTTTAAAAAAAAATTTGAATTTTGGACCGAGATTCGATCGCCTAACCAGGTCAATTTTACTATTGGATCGGTTACGCTGTTGACTCACGATGACCGGTCAAACCCGACTAAGTAGGTTATAAAATCTCATTTGGACTAGTCCGATCCGACCGATTTTATAAAAAAAATTGGATTTTTTAAAAAATAAATTTGAATTTTGGATTGTGGAGTGTGGATAAATTTTTCTTACTCAAATAATGTTAATTATATACTTATATATATATATATATATATATATATATAATTTTAAATTTTTAGTATATACAGAGTCAAATCAAGTCAATTATTGATCCACCAATTGAATCACTATCTCGATTAGGTCACTAATCAGACCATTTTCACAAATATATTTAATTCTATTTATTATTTTTATTACTATAAATTGAATTTATCAAACAATTTTACCTGAAGCCTATTTATTATAGTCAAACAAAAAAAAACAAACATTAATCTAAAGAAGTAACCAAAAGTCAAAAGAGTACTATATAAATATATTATATATAAATTAATATAAATCTTTAAAGAACATTAAATACTTTTATATATATATATATATATGTATGTATATATATACTTTTGTATATCTCCATATCAACCCGATAGATAGAATTGAATTGGAGCAAGAACTACATTACTGGTAAAATCAAATAAAGATGAAGGTCATCACTTTCATTTTGATTGTTCTGGTTGTTCTTTCCATTGGAATTGGTATGTTTTACTTTCTACTTATTGAAGTTAGTCACAAATTTAATCTTATCAATTTTTTAAACTCATTTTTTCTTTTAAATTTTGTTGATCTTGAAATTCATGGTTTAGTATATTGAATATTTTTGTATATGTGTGTGACATAGAAAATGAAGGATCGTTAAAAGTAATAGAAGCAAGAATCTGTGAAGACACATTGTACGAGTTGCAATGTAACGATTTCAAGTGTAATACTGCTTGTCGCAAGAAGTATGGAAAATTAGCAAGCGGTATGTGCAATGTTGTAGATGATTGCACATGTCATTTCCCATGTTAATTAGTGTTTGACTTTTTATCCAACTTTGTCCCTATATGAATGTAAGTTTACATATAACAGGCAATGCTGGAATGAAGAAAATAAAACTACTCTTTTGATATTATATCTATTCGTTTTTCTTTCTTAGTATGCTTCGTTTCATGAAAAAATTCAATTTAATATGTCCAAAAAATTGGATGCAAAATACTTACTGATGAATTTATCTAATAATATTTCTTCTATTATATATTTTGTAAATAAAAACTTGGATTTCAATTACAAACCAACAGTAAAAATATCTAGTTTCACACTTATATAAACTGGAAATTACTATAAAATTAAAAATTGTTACTCTTTGTAATAATTATATTAAATTTATATGTAAATTAATTTTTAATTAATTAAAACTTTAAATATTCAGAACATATTAAACTTAAAACCTTTTCACGTTCAAAGTAAGTTAGTTATACCAAACAGAATGAATGAAAGCTTTTCTAATAAAATTCATCATTTAAGGGACATTTTATTATATTTAAAATTTAAAATAATAAATTTATAAATTAATAAAATATTATGAATAAGAAAAATATAAAATATATTGGCATTAATTAACACAATGATAAAAAAAAATGTAAGTGCAATATAATGGTTTAAATGCGAAAATTAAAAAAATTACATTTTATATAATATTTTTACCTAAAATATATTATTTTAATTTTATAAGACTTTATATATAATAAAATAATATATAAATAAAATAAATAAATACCTTGTGAATATAGAAATACAAAAAATAAAATCATAAATAATTGAATTTTCATTATAAAATATATAATAAATAGTTTATTAAGTAATAATTTTTTTTTAAAAAAAGTACAGTGGTGTTTTATAACAAAAAATTAAAAACATAATATTAATATTACTTTATGTTTATTGTTTGATTAATGTCGGTATTTTAAATTTAATATTTAAATATTGTTACACTTAGTATTTTTTATTCATTATATGCGGAAATTCTAAATTAACAAAAAAAATATTTTTTAACTAGTAACTATGATGTTATATATATAATAGAAATATTAATATATATAAATTTTTATATTATTAGTATTGTATTATATCATAATATAAAATTAAATATTCATAATAGAATATAATGTTTATCATTATTTTATTATTTATAAAAAAAATTGTTCATTGTCTTTGTTATATACAGCCACTATATTTTTTTAATGCTTTTCTATTTTATAACTTTTTAAGAAGGTAATAAATTAAAATTTAAATGATGACGGTTTCATTAGCGACAGTTTTTGAAAACTGCTTGAAATCGCAAATTTAATGGCATTAAATTCAATTAGATAGAAAGGGTAACATTGGAGCGATTTTAAGTTGGCGAAGGTATCCGACCTACGATTGTTTATTTTATTTTAAGGATTAATATAAAAAAATGCATAATGTAAATCCCGTAGCAGATCAATTCCAACGAGCCTTTCAACCAAGTACTTTTTGTATAATAGACTCTATAGCTTCTTCAATAAACAGTGGTTATTCGATCAAGTTATGAATTGAATGACTTTCTAGTCAGATTGTTCCTGTGTTTAGAATATGAAGTCTCATGTCAAGTAGAAGGAACTCCCAGAGTGTGAAGCCCCTTGGAGTAGGGGTAGAGGGATGAGACTTGGTCTAGGGCAACATCTCTTGGTGAATGTAATTGGAAAAAAAAAAAAAAAAACTTATTCCTTGGTATTTCATTTTTTTTTATTTTTCATGAAAAGGATATAAATAAATATCTTTCTATTTATCATTTGTATTCGGAAGATCAATATATAAGTGCAAAATATCGCCTGTTTTTATCCAGAACTCGGGATCACAATTTGTTTTATCTAAATTTCTAAGTAAATAGACTTCTAGATGATCATGAGATTTTTGCACTTGAAAAACAAAAATCTGGAACAAAGATCTCCCTCCAAACCGTAGATACCACTTTCAGTAAGATAATGAATTCCTTCAGTTCGTAATTAGATAATAATAGGCTCGCCTTACATACATTCTTTCTAACAGTCCTGAGCTACATGTTGGAATGCCTCTAAGGATTAGTATTGAAAAAGAATACAATCGAAAAAATAAATAAATAAAATAAAAATGATAAAATAGAAAATTTAAATATAATATTAATATTTCATTAAGATTATATTTTCTATTTTAAATATGAAAACATTTAATAATATATTGATATACTTTATTTTTAAAATTAGTTATTAAAACATGTTTCACGAATAATAAAAATTAAAAGTTATGATTTGATAATTTTGAAGTTAAATGTAAACTATTCATATTTTATTTTAATTGATAATTAGGGATAGAAAATAAAAAATACATAGTCGTTGATGGAGTTTTAAAGTATACAATAGTGGTTGATTGTAACCAAGCAAATTTAATAGACCTACAAAATAAAAAATTTAACATTAAGTTTTAAAATAGTATATATTTACTAGGAACCGGTTGGTTTTTTTAAGTTTAATTACACATTTTACTACCGAACTTTGATTATTTTGTAAATTTTATTATTAAATTTTTTTTCATAAATTTTACCATTTAATTATCTAATTTTTACAAATTTTATCATTCCATTAATCTTCTGTTTAGTATTCCGGTAAAATTTACAAAAATTAAATAGTTGGATGAGATCAAGTTTTTTTTTATCCAATATTTATGGTATAAGTTGCTATTAATGCACTCATACAATAAGGGTGTTCAGCCGTTGTTAAGTACTGCCACCGTGGATTCGAACCGGTACGGTTCTTCGCCGGGTCGGAGACGTTCGGCAGCAACCATGGAGCATCGTCATTCAACACTTCTTTCATGTTCGTGTTGCAAGTGAATTACAAGATACACAAGCGAAATCAAATGCTCCTTGTATCTTCGCGTTGCAAGTGAATCCCACGAACATGGTAGAGCCACAATGACAAGATCGGTAAGATTGCCCAAAAGTTTGCCATTCACTGGTGCAGAATAAGGACAAGGTTAAATTTGAAAAAAGAAAAGCACTTTAATTTTATTTTTTTTAATCATTCAGAAAGCCAGTTGAAATTAATTACTAGTTAGTTGACAGATGTCACACTTTAACTGGTGCAGTCAATTTTTCGGCTGAACACTTTCGTAACTTATAGTATTTCTCATCCCCTATATATGCAACTTTTATTTCATTATATTCATATTATATATATACATATATAACTTCATTACATTTAATTTTTGTAACATTTACCTTTTATTTCATAATATATTAATAATATTTATAGATTTTTCTAAATATTTTTTTCGATAAACAAATATTATATTTATTGCATTGATTGTATGTTATATTTAATAATCGACTGTTCAACAATTTATTGAAAAAATATATTTTAAACGAATCAAATTTCATTATTTGTAGAAAATTAATAATATATTTTTAAGTATAATATATTTCTAATGTAATTAATAAATATAACAATTTGTTAGAGAATTTAAATTGAGATGATATTAATTAATATACATATGAAATGAAATTTTATATTTAAAACTTATATGTATTATAGACAATAATTATATGATTTAATGTTATTGTCTAATGTGTTTTACTTATATAGAGAGACAGAGGGAGAAAGCAATGGATTTTGACTTAAGAAAATGCCAAATTATCTATGGAATATTTCTCATGAATTTTAGTCCATAGGTAAAAAAAAATATTACCAACAAATATATCCGTAGATAAAGCTAAAACTCATGGATAACATTTGAACTGTATCATTAGTGAGAATTCTGTCCAAAATTTTGTCAAAAAGTTTGGTGTCTCTTAGCGGGAAATTTTTCTGATGAAATTTACTCACAAATCTTTCTATTGGTAATTGTATTCGTGGGCAACTTAATTAATATGTCAGTAATTTTAAAATAGAAAAAAAAATGATTTTAAGTTACCCATTGATATGTTTATCAAATCATTACGTATATTTATATAGTAACTATAATATATTTATTTCCTTTATAGATTCCATTTATATAGCTTTATACAACCTGGATTGCCATATTATATACTTTTTAAGAACATGATATACTTCAGCCCAAAAGACAGAATCATTATGCCTGTGAATGGATCGATGCATGGGAAAGTAAATCAAAGTATCCACAATTTTATTTCAGAAATATTAAAGTGTAGATCTAATGTCTTCCCTCAGACACGTTTGTGATTATTCTTTGCTTCATGTCATGAGAACAGTGACGAGAAGAAGAAAAGAATCAATGAGGTTATAGGTACCGGAAAAGCTTAATTAATAAATTATTTTATTATATAAGTTTGCATGTATATAAAAGTAGTTTGTGATTTGCCAATTTCTTGCGAAAATGTTGGAACTACCATTCAACATGGCACTTCGGTTCCCCAATTTGGATTTCAAGTCTTTTCCCTTTACTGAGAACCTCAACCCTGAATTGCTAGGTCGCGTAGTTGCTCTTGTTGCCGTTGGCTTTACGGCTGCATATATTTACTATCGTGCAAAACACCCCAAAGGTATATATAGCTTTATTTTTTAAAATTTTATTTGTTTCATTTTCAAATTTAATCCAATATAGCATTTTCCATTCGGAGACAAATCTTCTATTTATCAAAGAGTTATCAATTTTCATGCTTTTTCATCTGATTTTTAAACAATGACAGCCCTTCGATGTATATATAGTAACTCAAATACTTTTAATGGTTTATATAGTTTCACTCACCGTGTATGCATATAATTTGCTTGTATGATATTCGGGAATCCTATGATCAATTGGATGTTTTCTGCTTGAATGACTCATTTTAGATGATGAATTAACTAATCTCGATCGTCGTTCAGTCCTTAATGATGAAGGAGATTAATATTATGTGCACAAGCATAATAAACTACTCATGAATTAGAATATATATTAACTACTAATTAATTTACTTATCAATATAATTACTTACTTTATTTAATTTTTACTAGATACGAACGAGTTAAATCCAAAATATTATATGTTGTACCCAAAATGGAAAATCCATTTCTTAAAATTAGCTTAACTTAATTTCACTCTTGCTTCCATCCGCCTCCTCCTGCACATAGTATTACATATCATCGCTCTATCACTTATTATATTATTTACAAAGTTGATATTAATTAAATTATAATACTATTGTCATTATATTAGACTTGAATAGAATCCGTAGCAAAATTTTAGTACTCCATTGTATATTATAATAAACTTCAGCAAAAAAAATGTATATTGTTATAAATCTAATGGTATGTATTCATTATTATTTAAAATCCTACCCATACATTTTAGTTGCGTTTTCCCTGAAAAACAGACTAGGCTTGTTGGTCTAATTAATTGGTTTAATCTGCTTTTTTACTCTCACTGCAGTTATAATTAACAAGTTAATAAATGCCTATGGTTTATTTAAAATTATATGTAAGTAATTAAATTTTTTTTTTTAAAAAGCTGGGTGAGTTTTCTGCATGTTTTCCTGAATATCCATACTGTTGTCTCTGTGTCTTTCTCAAGTAACATCCTAAAAAGCAAATTACATATTATTTTCTTTCTCAGTCACCTTCTAATTAAATTCGATAGCCCAACAAATCATGACATGCTAACGTTTGGGTTATATTTTTATCATGGTTTACTCAGCCTTAATCTATAAAGCAATGTGGATTTTCAAGAACAAAAGTGCTCCAAGTTTGTAACATTTAGATCAATGAAAAGACATTAAGATGAAGATGTACTAATAAAAATTCAAATAAAAATTAATAAACAATATGGCTGCAGTATGATTTTATATGCTGGAGCTTATAAAAATACAACCTCAAAGCAACATCGAAGTTCTTTTAAAAAAGAATTGTGCCATCATTTGAAAATGCCATTAGACGTACTCGTCTTTGCATACAATTTTACTATCAAAATGACAATTTTCAGGAAGCTTGGACCCCAAAAATTTCAAGGACTTTAAACTCATAAAGAAGACACTGCTCAGCCACAACGTTGCAAGATTCAGATTTTCCCTTCCTACTCCTTCTTCGGTATTGGGCCTTCCTGTTGGAAAAAACATACTTGCTAGGTTAGGAAAATATATACCTTATATTGTTCTATATATAATACTGTAGTATATTCAACTTATCCCGATCATCAATTTACATTAAAAAAATAAAAGAGAGAGAGAGAGAGAGAGAGTATATCTGTTATTTGTTAATGTTAAGCAGGGGAAAAGATAGCCAAGGAGAGGAAGTTATGAGATCATATACTCCAATCACGTTGGATTCAAATATTGGCTACTTCGAGTTGGTTGTGAAGGTACATTTTTTGTGGAAAAATTTTGCAAAAGGATAAATGAATTTACCTGTTTCCATATATATATATATATATATATGTGTGTGTGTGGGGGGGGGGGGGTTATTTTCTAGATACTGAGAAAGGAAAATAATAATAATTTACCTTTTTCCAAACAGATGTACCCGAATGGAAAGATATCCCACCATTTTAGACAAATGAAGGAAGGTGATTACTTGGCCGTGAGGGGCCCCAAGGTACTAATTGTCATCCTTAATAAGGCAAAATAAAGGATGATTATAAAAATAATTAGTCCCCAGAAAAGATATTGAAGGTCTAAATTAAAGTGCTTAGTTTTCAATTACTTGATAGTCTCAAAAGCATAATGGAATGTAACTGTATAATTGCGACTTGCAGGGACGTTTCAGTTACAAACCTGGCCAGGTTAGGGCATTTGGAATGATTGCTGGGGGCACAGGCATAACTCCAATGTTTCAGGTACGTACATATATCTAAGCTTTCAGGCACTCTTTTTGGTTAAGTTCTTAAGAAAGTAATTTTTAGCTAAGATTAAGAAGTTTTATGGAGAAAGTTATTTAAGTGCTTATGATATAAATTTTCATTATGTAAAATTTTATCTGAATAAGTATGTATTTAAGTTATTTATTCATGATTACGTATATATAAACCTATAATTATTTGGAAGTAATATATTGAAAATGAGCTTATATTTCTTAGTCCCCATCTTTTCTTGCAGCTCATAAGAGCCATTCTTGAAAACCCTAAGGACAAAACAAAGGTGCACCTTGTTTACGCCAATGTAACAGTGGCCGACATTCTGTTAAAGGTAATTAAGCATGCATGTTACGAAGTCCTTCTCAAAGAAGTAGTTTATTTATTGGTTAATGTTGTACGATTATTAGTGTAGAGAACCTACAAAAACATTTCTGCTAGCAAACCAAATCAATTACGGCACTGTGACTATATATTTTTCCTTATTTATACTTAGATTTTGACCCATTTATTAGATTTTTTTCTAAAATCATTTATTGTAGAAAAAATAAAAATAAACATGAATTAAGTTTCTCCTATATATAAGTTAAATTCAGCTTATACACTTAATTTATACAAACTCGCATATAAACTTTTCCAAAAGTTGGATGTATAAATTAATTTAAGTTTATAGGAGAAAGAAATTAAAAAAGAGTTAATAGTTTGCTTTTTTTATATCTCTCTTATTACATGAGTAATATATTTTTTTTCCTAATACTATTATATATCATTGTTTAAATTTCTTTTTGGTTAATTTGTAGCATGCTCTGGTTTTGGGATAAGATTATCTCTTATTTTTGTTTGGAAATTAAATGATCTGTCAATTTTTTATAACAATATAAAAAAAAGCTACACATATAAATTTGAATGTTTACTATTAAAGAAGAGCCTTTTTATTAAGAAATATTTTATATTCATAAACCATATGTGACTTCTCCTGCATTACAAATTAACTTTAATCTTTTATTTATAATTATTTTATTCTTTTCGAATATTATTACTTACATTTACTTTCAATTTGATTTAAAATTAAAATTTTATATCAAATTAATAAAATATATCTTCCTTTATTTACATGAATTACATTTTATGATTATTAATTTAAATTTTGACACATTGTATCAATAAAAATCTTGTATATTAATTCAAATAATTTATTTGAATTAATTTCAGTCAATTTTAAAAAATTATCTCTTTAATTTTTTTCTATTTATAAGTTTTATTTAAATTAAAAATATCCCATACAATACCGGAGAAATTTACTAATTTGAACTAAAAGGTAAGTATTGAATTAAGTAGCTTGATCTGAGGGTGATCTGTTTGGTGCTGCAGGAAGAACTAGATAACTTTGCAAATAAATTTCCTCAAAGATTTGAAGTCTATCATGTTCTTAATAAGGTTAGTTGCTGATATATCCCAAAAAAATGGCCATTTGTAGGATTCTTGTAGTATGTATACTTTTCAGGCAATTATTTTAAATATCTCTTAATTATATCATCTTTAAAGAATATAAACTATTATATGACTACTCATGCTTTATAATTAATTGAATGATTTAAACTAAAGTTGAATTGATTTTGCGAGTACAATTTATCCTTTTTTCTTAAACAAAAAACAATAAAAGTAATTTTATTTTTAACAAATATTATCTCTCGACAGTAAGAAATAAAAACCTTCATTATCAGTCTAACTATAAGTTGAGTTCATAGCCATCAATATCTTCGTAGATTAAAATGTTTGATATTTTTCCATACTTGGCAGCCTCCTGAACAATGGAATGGTGGCATTGGATATATATCGAAGGAGATTATTAAATCACATTGTCCTGAACCAGCCCAAGATATTCAGGTTGAATTAACTACGTACTATAGCATGCCAATTAAGAATAGAATCCACATTTTTTACTCTTGCATTGATCACACATTACTTGGTCTGATTATTGTTATGCTTATAATTAATTAAATGGAAAATGTTTACATTTTGCAGATACTTAGGTGTGGTCCACCACCTATGAATAAAGCCATGGCTACTCATCTTGACGCACTTGGCTACACATCTAACATGCAGTTCGAGTTCTAACCGCTTCAATCTAATTCCTTTAATTATTGCCACGTACAATTCATTGCTTGTGTCGTACGTGTGTGTTAATCAAATTTTATCACATGATTCATTTCGTAATAATTTATGCGAGTGACGAGAGTGCTACTGTGAGCTTATTGTTTCATTCCACGAGCCAAATAGGCATATACGTTATACTATACCGAAAATGCCCATTAATAAAAATGTTTGTTTCAACTGTAATTGTGACCGCAACATATATAAAGGTATTTTTATTCACCCTAATTGTATCATAACCACATCAGCTATAATAGTTGGTTATATATATATATATATATA